>CM021108.1:100304095-100673413 GCA_007115665.2 Sequoiadendron giganteum
CCTTTCATGATCCAACTAGTTAATACATTCCTCAAATTGTGTGATAGGTGTCGGGTTCCCTTGTGGTCCTGACCCAAAATAATAAATCATTTTGAAACAAGTTTCATCTTGAATTGGTTTGAGGCAACTTTTCGATACTTCAGGAGTGAAATAATGAATTGGGTTGCCACTAAAATCTACTTTCTAGCACATTTGAACAATGATCAAAATAGGCCAGGTTGGCTTTGGAATCGCCTCAGGAAATAGGTCAAACGACCTCTCAGAGCCATGAAAAATTGTAGGCATGTAGACATCTAACCCAAGAATGGGATGCAATAGACAGCTCAGAGAAACATATTATGAGGTGAAATTTATTCATTGACAAATTTGCTTACTCAAACTTTTCTGTAATTGTAGCTATTCAGAACAAATTAAAACTCACTAAATCACCTCGTGGAAAAAATATCAAATCAACCCCTGAGAGTGCCATTGGAAACATAAGCTCATTTAGGTACATTAAGTATGTGTGCAAGAAGGATTTGCTTGAATCATTATCCATCAAAAGATATTGAAGGTCAAAGTTGACCTCCCTGAAAGGCTCCAGAAAAAACAAGTGCAAAACTGAACAAATTGTGTTTGTTTTTGGCCTAGTAAAAATATAAAATCTTGTCATGAGGCTCTGCAACTTGACAGGGGAGTACATTTATGTGGGGAGAATGGAAAGAAATATTTTTTTTTTCTTGACAATAATCCAGTTGCAAAATGAAAGCTCGAATAGGGGGCTACTTTGCAAAACTAAAAGTTTGCAAACAACAGAAAAGTGCCAAAACCTTCTAACTTCGCCTTTCAAAATAGTGTCAAAACTTATCATGGGAAGCTAAAAAATGAAATACACATTCAAATATGTCACATGAGTGGGTCCACCAAGGGGTTTTGCATGAAAATCAACTGGCCTCGAAATATGACCCTCCAAAGTAGGTCATTTGGGCAAATTTTTTAGGTGCACTTCTAAAAGTGCAGAGGCAAAATTTTCAATATGGGCACCTCAAATTTTGCAAATTTGAAAGTGCCATCAGGAGGGAAATGATGAATGAACAACATGCAATGTTACAACTTACCAAACCCTTGCTATGAAATCTGCAAACTTGTGTGAAATGGCTAGCTTGGCTGTAGATCTTGAATCTAATGAATGCTTGATAGATATGGACTTGGATTGCTTGCTTGAATTAAAACCTTACATCACAAATATTAGGTCTAAAACACACATGATGCAACAATATCCTTGATATGATGCTTGAATCTTGATGATGATTCTAAATGCTTGAAAAATTGCTCTTGAATGCTCTTGTGAAATCAATTATGCTATGATGAATGCTCTCACAAAAGACTTGTTATGAAAATGAATGAATGAAACTTGCATTTATACTTATTCATGCTTAATATCTTGAAATTACACCACAACAAGCTGATATATGAAATCATTAATTAAAGGAGGCCAAATCTTGTAAGAATTTGAAATTGAATCCTGAAACAAGCTTAAGGGGGACTAAGACGCCCTAGGTGGCATCTTAGTCCCCAAGTCTTGAAGACTTGGGGAATAGACTCCAAAGAGGGGCCCATTTAAGGTTCATTGAAAAGGGGGTCCTAAGACCTCAGGGGGACAAAGACACCCTAGGTGGCGACTTAGTCCTGACCCAAAGATCAAGGATGCTTAGCTAGAATCATTAAATTATCATTTATCCATTAATGTTTTTCAGGATTTTCCAGAAAAAGATATATTTTATTAGGCTTATAGATGCAAAATAGGACCAATTAAGACATAAATAAAGATAACTAAAGCAAGGTGGGCCCAAAAAAATGTGAAAATGCAAGGGTATGCATTTTCCTACACTACAATATCCGGTATAGTAGCAATCAAATACAATAGTCCACCAATCATAGATCTATTCTTGCTCTGAACAGCCTTAGGCGAATCATCATCTTTAGCCAATTTGCAACTAGTCATCATAGGAGTACATACCGATTTGAAACCATCCATCCCAAACTTCTTCAACATCTCTTTCACATACTTAGTCTATGAAATAAAAATTCCTTTCTTTGTTTGATTAATCTGTAGCCCAAGAAAGAAATTCATCTCTCCAAACATAGACATTTTAAATTATTTTTGCATCTCTTCTGCAAACATCTTGCGCATAATTTCATTTCCTATAAAAATAATTTCATCAACATATACAACTACAATAAATATTTTGTCATAATTTTTAGTCATAAAATATAGATTACTATTTGTTGTACCTTTGTTGAAACCTTGCTGAATCAAATACCTATCTAACCTCACATACCAAGCTCTAGGAGCTTGCTTCAATCCATACAAGGGTTTCTTCAATCTACACACCATATCTAGTTGATCTGACAACTTAAATCCTTTCAATTGTTCCATGTAGACCTCTTCTTCTAGCTCACCATTCAAAAATGTTGACTTGACATCCATCCAATTGGCCTTGAGGTCTTTATGAGTATTGTAGCTTCCATTCTTGCTACCAGAGCAAAAGTTTCTTGAAAATTTATGCCTTCTAGTTGTGAGTAACCTTTACACACAAGCCTTGCTTTGTTTCTAACCACTTCTCCATTCTCATTCAACTTATTTATGAATACCCACTTTGAACCAATGTTGTTTTTATCTATCAGTCTTGGGACCAATTTCCAATTTTGATTATTCTCAATATGCATAAGTTCTTCTTTCATGGCTTCCATCCAGTGTTCATATTTACATGCTTCACTTACAATCTTCGGTTCAATCTCAAAAAATAAACATAGATTTACTTTAGCAACAACTCTGCTTCTAGTCAATACTCCTTTACTCTTGTCTCCAATAATCCGACTTTCTGAATTATTCTTCTACACATATCTAGGTGTCTTATGTGACACCATCGGAGCTTCTTCTTCTCTTTCATTCTGTGCATTATACTTCTCTTGCTCATCATTTTCATGTTCTTCCATAATCTCTTCTATTCTTACACAATTAGGTTCATCAGATACATATCCATCAATGTCAATTGAATTCTTCATTGTTTCATCAACCTTGACATTTACACTCTCTACAATCTTTCTCAGTCTTTTATTGAAACATTTGTATGCTTTGATTTTAGTAGAATATCCAAGAAAAATGCCTTCATCACTTTTTACATCAAACTTTCCCAAGGTTTTTTCATCTCTTCTGATATAATATTTGCTTCTGAATACCTTGAAATACTTAACAGTAGGAATTCTTCCATGCCATAGCTCATAGGAGGTCTTTGTACTGTTTTCTCTTTCTTGAACTTGATTGAATACATAAATAGTAGTTTGAATAGCTTCTTTCAAGTAAACTTCTGGTAAAGTAGCCTCAATAATCATTGATCTAGTGGCCTCTTGAACTATTTTATTTTTTCTTTCAACAACTCCATTTTGCTAAGGAGTTCTCAAAGAAGATAACTATCTCTTTATTCCATGCACTTCACAAAACATATTAAACTCATGGGAGGTGAATTCTCCACCTCTATCAGACCTTAATCATTTTATCCTTAAATTTACTTCATTTTCAATCATAGATTTAAATGTCTTGAATATATCTAATGCATTTTGATTTCTCTCTAAGAAATGTAACCCATGTATATCTACAATAATCATCAATCAAAAGAATAAAGTACCTTTCTCCTTGTAGAATTCTCACTCTTGTAGGACCGTAGAGATTTGTATGAATTAAATCTATTAGTCTTGTAGTAGACTTTTCCTTTGATCTATAATGACTTCTTTCTTGCTTTCCAAACTGACAATTCCCACAAATAGCATTAATAGGCTTTGTAATCCTTGGTAAATCCCTCACAACTTGAACATCACTAATCCTTGCCAAGTTATAAAAAATCATACGACACATTCTCCAATGCCATAACCAACTATCATTAATCTGAGACATAAAGCGTCATCCATCAAAACCCTTAAGTTGATAGATATTTCCTTCATATTTCTTTCTTGCAACAATCAATGTTCTAGATCCTTTCCAAATTTCACATCTCTCATCCTTAAACACAAGATCATATCCCTTACTGAACATCTATCCAACACTCAAAATATTATGCCTTAAACCCTTAACATAGTAGACATCATTAGTACTATGCTTGCCATCAAAACTTATTGAACCTATCCCACAAATTTTAACACAAGTATCATCTCCAAATATAACCAAGCCTCCATATTTTTCAAGCTTAAAAAAATTACTTTTATCACGAGCCATGTGAAGTGAACAACCATTTTCAACTACCCAATAGTTATTTTCTTGTTTAGCATGTAGGGTAGAGATAACAACACCTTCATTTTTCTCCTTCTTCAAAAGGGCTTTCCTTCACCTATTTTTTAGAATTAGCAAAAGTAGGTTCATCCTTTATATCCAAGAACAAGCATCCATTGTCATTAGGATCTTCATAATTAGAATCCTCATCAGATATACTAGCATTCTTATTCACATAATATGATCTATTGATCTTCTTTCCTTTCTTTTCTTTCTCATATCTTTGTTTATTCCTCTTAGCTCTTTCCAAACACTTTGCAACATAATGACCTATTTCTCAGCAACTAAAGCATTTAAAGGGTAACTTACCTTCATACTTGTCGGAGCCTTTCCTCATCCTTCTTATAAAGTTAGTTTCTATTTCATTAAAAATTTCTTCATCCGGATCTTCAGCTTTTGTAGCCTTAAAATCAATTTTTGATTTGCATCCATTCCTTAGATTTGACTTCCTCATCTCATAAGATGTCATAAATCCCAACAAAAGATCATTAGTAAAAGTCTTATAATCTATACTCTGTTCAATAGAACACACCTTCTTGTTGTAAGAATTAGGGAGAGTTCTAAGAATATTCTTTACAATCCTAGTTTCATCTATAGTAGCACCAATTCTTTGCATTCCAGCCACTTTCTCATCTAATCTATGTACATAAGATTTAAAATTCTCATCTTTAGACATATGTAGAAGCTCAAAATGTGTCTCCAAATTCTACAATTTTACCTCTATGACTCTTTCATCACCTTCATGTGCCCTTTCCAAAGCATCCTAGAATTCCTTACCAGTCTTCAGATTCTAAACCTTAATAAACTCGAAATGTACCAGACTATTCTTCAAAATGTACTTCACCTTATTGTTTGCTTCATGTGCTTTGATCTCATCAGTCATACTCAGACCATTAGTAGGAGGACTATAAGGATTCTTGTAAGATTTATCCACATCATATCCACAATACTCTAGATATTCCTCCATCAATATTTTCCAGATAGCATAATTAGTTTCATCAAACCTCAAAAAATCATAAACCATTTTGACAGCCATTCCAAACTTTCCTCAAGCAGTTAAGCTCTTCACCATGGAACCAAGCTTTGATACCAATTGTTGAACAAGACAACTAAGAGGAGGGGTGAATCATTTGTCATAGATTTAAACCTTAATTCATTCATCAGAACTAATTCTTAACATTGCTTAAATGATTAAACATTTAAGTACTAGTGCAGAAATGAAAATCTATCACACAAACACAATAACGACAGATTTACGTAGAAAAACCAATAAGGGAAAAACCATAGTGAGGATTAACTCACACTATACAGAATATCAAAAATAATTACAAGAGGCTCACTACCTAAGAAACAAGGCTCACTGCAAAAACAAGGACTCACTATCCAGATCAGAACTCACTGTCCAATAGGGCTAACAACCTGGAGGGCTCACTACCACAAAGATACAAAGAAGATAGAAAAGATGCGTTACATAAAGAAGACAATCTCAATGCAACAGAGAAATCAACCATAATTTTCTCAACCACTTACAGACATGCATGAATGATAGAGTACACCTTCTGCTCACTACATCTGAAAACTCGACATTTAGGCTTGGCACTGACCTACCACACTCACATCACACACACTCACTGATTCACATCAATCTTGCATCTATCTGCTCTATTTGTTTTCACTTATCTCTCTTTGTACATCCTTTCACCACTAATTCATCCTGTATTTATACCATCTTCAACTTTGAAACATATCCAAAGTCAGCCATCCAAATTCAAATTCAAATTAGGTTGGTGCCAAAACATCCTAGGGTGGAATTAGAATGAGGATGACCCAAACACATGCTTCATCAACTCCGAAGGTAGTGTTCAACACAAGTTCAGCCAAACTAGTGTAAAACACATAGAACCATAAAGCATGAATCTTCTAGATACCGAAATTATCTTCAATACAATCAAAACAACTCAACTCTAGAACCGCGAGTCATAAGACTTTACCAAAGAGAAATTTGGACCAACAACATTTCTCCTAGACCTCAACAAAAAACACAAAAAACCATAGTTCACAATTGGTGAACATAACTCACATTGTACAATGAATCAATAGCAAAAATCTAGATATAGCATCTTCTAACAACCATGATCAACACATTTGAACCACACAAACATAGGAGCAAATCTCGAAGCAAAAGTCGAAGCAACCACTGAACACCTGCAATATTTCTTCAATATCCTTGATTTATACATCCAATAACCTGCAACCATGACACTAATGACAACAACAATTAGTTGACAAACAATTTTCCAGTTGACGTCAATGACAACAACTTCGTTCTTTCCATTCTTCTAACAATCTTTGCCTCACCCCTTATGATGTTGAGCCTTGCACTCAACAAGACTTGATCTCTGGTGGACTCATTTAGAAACATTCAACTTCACTAATAGATCAAGAACCCATTGACAATATATCTTATTTTGATCCGGAATCTCTAATAGAACATTTTTTTCTAGTATATGATCTCAATGTCTTTGAAAGGCTTATAATATGTACAAATTTTTATTTTTTTCAAAATAGAAAATGACACATGTACCTAATTAATTTTTGAGCATTATTTATTACTCCTACAATTAACAACCAACACTAACAACCTACAAATTTTATTATTTTCTAAAATCTTTAAAATTATAAAATTGTGTTACTATTAAGAAGTTAACCTCTCTTTCAGTTGAATTCTTTTTTAACTAATTAAAATTCTAATTCTAAAATCAACAATGTTGCCCCCTTGCAAGATAAACATTCCTGAAGTAAAATTTTAGATTTAAGCATAGAAAAGGAGCTCTATGCCTAAACAAGTTTGAATTAGAATTGTTTGCAGGGAAGATGTAATGTTTCAACCATTAGACCATAAGAACAAAAAACTATTCTTGAGGGTTTATTTTCAAATGTTTTATATTATTCTAGCTTGTCAACCAATTTGGGATCTTGTCTCCAAACCACCTCTGCATAGTTTTTGATAGCACTCAAAATAGTTTGTTTTTAGGAAAATAGTTGATTAAAAATATTTATTTCTTTATTATGTTTAGAGAACATGAGTTTTTGAGGTTTTTCTATGGAATTGTATATCTATAAGTGTTCCATTATCTATATTTTAGAACATTTATGTAACAATATTATGTTACTTGTTACTTATGATGGTTTTTTAATGTTTCGATTTATTCTTTTAAATAATAATCATTTTTTGTCTTGTTGTATAATATGGCGGATGGTTTATTATGTTAGTTTCTTTCAAGAGAATTTTTAAAGGATGTGTAAATATCTTGAACTTTGGTATCATAGTATGATAGAGTAAAGATGGATCCAATTATATCAGGGAGATAGAAACAAGAGAGTTAAAGAAGTTCAATTTTATAGTTGAGAAATAACTAAAAAAGTTTAGGTGGATTGATAATTAATTTTAGATTCATAATTAACATGTTTTTTAAAATTAGGCTTGGGGGCCTAGCTCAATTGGCAAAAGCATCCTATTATAGGCAAGAGGTTAGGTCTAGTCTCCCCCCATCCCCATGGTACCAAAGGGCATGTTGTGTCAACAACACTGGTCACATGAAAAATGTTCACCAAGTGCACTACAGTTTATAGGGGGGCTACCCAATTCCTGTAGTCTAAAATAAACATGTTTTTTAAAATCCATAAAACATATGTAAATGAAATCTTTTCATTTTAATTAGATATATTGTTCAAACATATGTATCTCAATTTTTAAATTCAAATATAATTTGATTTAATGAAAGATTATATTATTTATATTTTTTTATATGTAACATGCCACCAATATATAAATCATTGCATTTAAAAGAAATAAAAATTAAAATGAATCCAAAAAAGTTATGTAGTCACTAACATGTCTTGTTAAGAAGAACCCGATGAAATTGGGACCTTAGTGATAGGATAAAATATTTTCATTTTTTACTTTTGTTTGTCAAATAAGTAGGTTCTCACTTTCTTTTCTTTAAATAAAAATTAAATACATTTTTATACCATTCCATTTACTTGATGCATGGAAGGCTAAATTTTTTTGGCTCAAAGATTCCACCATCAAGATGAAGAGAAAAGGGAAAAGAGGGTCCCCTTGTCTAACTCCTTGGGAGATAGAGAAGACACCAGCCAGAGATCCATTTATTAGGGTTGAGAATTTGGCTAATTTCAAATAGTAAAGAATCCATTTACACCATTTTGTAGTAAAACCTAGCCTTGCCAGAACCTTTGACAAAAAAATCCCAATTCATTGTGTCATAAGCCATCATGTCTAATTTTATGATCATAGCTATAATTGTTTCTTAGTGAATTAAGTGCAAGATTCTATGACCTATTATTTCCCCTATAGCTATCCCTTTTCCTGAAACAAAACCACCTTGCTCCTCTGAGATTATGTCTAGAATGAGTTTGGCAAGCCTTAGGGTAATAGCTTTAGAAAAAAATTATAAATTATCTTACAAAAGGAGATAGGTCTAAAATTTGCAAATGTAGAGGGAGTTTTGACATTGGATATAAGAGAAATATGAATGGTGTTAAGCTTTTTTAACATCGTGTTGTTTCTATGAGATTCTTCTAGAGCCAACTAGATATCTCTTCCCATAAAATCCTAACATTTCTAATAGAATAGTGCAATGAAATTGTCCAACACAAGAGTTTTTTCTTTTATAATTTAAAAATGTTACTTACATGAGTTATAGTTGTGAGAATATTAATTTTTTTTTAAATAATTTGATTCTTTGGTAGATTAGCTCCAAAGTGATGCTATATTTATATACTAGACACTTCTAATTAAAAAAGTTGTGGCCTAGATCTAATTTAGTTAGAATTAACCTAACTAGAACATATGTTTGACCTTTCAATTTGAAATGTTCAAATTCATTTGTGTTAATATTTTGACTTGAAGTCTAACAAAAAATTAAACTTTCATCTCCCTCAATTTTATACATTGAATTCTCTAAACATTTATATGAGAGAAAATTTATACATATATATCTTGTCACATTGGGGAACTAGAGAGAAAAACAACACATATTCTTTGAGCAATTAAAAAGGTTATGAAACTTGTATTATTCTTCTCCAAGTTTGTATTATTTTATTTACCCTTCATGTATGCTTTAATCTAAGGTAGAAGTAGAATATTAATTTTGCACTTGCACTCTTAGTATACAATTTCTCTTCTACACTAAATACAACATAACTAATAACATCAAGGTTCCATTAAATGGTTGACTAAAAAATATATTATAATCGCATTGCTCAAACTATATATATGCTTATTTTTTCCATAAGTAATTTCTTGTACTATGTAGCTGATAGGGCTAAAATATTTATGATATTGACCATTTGATGGCAATTTTAGGGGTTGTTTCTAGTGAAAAATAGTTTTCAGATTGTGTAGCACACTAGTGTAGATTTATCATTATAGGCAATGTCCAAAGAGGTTATGCATATAGGGTGTCTTCAGTAACCCTTTGTGCATGTTGTATTTGCACATATAGATGACTAATAACATTAGAGCCATAGGTGATAATAGTTGGGATTCACCTAAAAAAATATTTTGTATGTTTCTATAATTAGAGATTATTTTACTTAACTATATAAATACTTTGTATTGTGAATTGGTGTAACATCCTCTACAAAATTCTTGGCATATTGACAAAAAACAAAACAAAAATTATATTTGTTTTATTGAATTACCACTTAATTATCATATTGATCACATATATTGTGATTAATTATAATATCCAATTGATTTCCATGTCCATTGAAAGATCATATCCAATTTTTAAAGTATACATTAAAAAATGACCTCTTAAAACTTTTATTTAATTACAACAAATCAAATATAAAAAATATAATAATCTATACATTTTTTCATACAAATAAAAATGTCACAAATATAATCTTCCAAACAATGTAGATATAATAAAAATAAAAATAACTTATAAACCTCTTATAATTAAAGTGAATGCACACCAAAAAGGAAAAACATTGGACATTTTGTTCTAGTGGTTTTTGCATGAGTCACGATATCAAAGCAAGGTAGACTATGTGTTGGTCAACACATTCAACAAGTTGGAAGCCCCTCAGGCAGTAAGCGCATTGTTTTGTAATGGTTGCACTACTTTAGCCATGGACAAGCATAGAAATGACCCAGCTAATAGTTGAAAAAAGCCTCCACCTAGTTATCAAAGCCCTAAATGTCATCATGAAACAAGTAGGTTCCCATGACCATGGACAACAATGGCATGTAGCTATCAAAAATATTTATTCTTCTAACAAATTGATTGGGATCTAAGAGTATTCTTGACATGACTACCCTTATGCCTACACATGACAATCCATCCACATATTTTGCAAGTTGATAAATACAAAACCCACACCCATAAGTATGGGTTTGAAATCTCATTCCCAAAATAATTCATATATTTTTCAATAATCTCAATATTAAAGATATCACATTTTCACAATCCATATCGATTATTGCTAAGATGACTTCTGGTTTTGATTGTGTAAGAGTTTTTTGCATCAACGTTTCGGATCACACTATGTGATCCATCATCAGGATAGTTGAGAGCTCAAGGAGAAAACCATAAGTCATCATTCATTTTTTCTCCTTGAGCTCTTAACTATCCTAATGATGGATCATAGAGTGTGATCCAAAACGTTGATGCAAAAAATTCTTACAAAATCAAAACCAAAAGTCATCTTAGCAATAATCTCAATATTGCCAATCTTCTTTGAGGGTAAAAGTACAAAGTTGTGTCGCACTTTTATAAAAGAAATGACCAACATTGATCTAACTTTTAAACTTCAATCACTAGAAAGTGGCATATATGTTTTGAATTTTTGAATGATGTAAATTAATAAAATATGTCTTTTTTAGTATATTTTATGTTTGTATTTTTTGGAAAATTTTAAAAAATTCTTTGAATATAATTTTTTATAAATTAACACTATAATTTAGTTGCTAAAAAATGACGTTACATGAAACATCAAGCTTTATATAGTAAATTTTTTTTTTTTTCCTTCAATTTTGTGTATATTTATAATTGAAAACTTTAAGGCATGGATTTTTTTTTTTGCAATTTTAATAAATATATATTTTTAAATAAATATTTAAAGATGTGTGAATTAAAACACGGTTGTTTCTAGTCAACGTTAGCTTTTATATTAAATATTTATCTAAAATAAAAAATAAATTATTTTATCTTAATCTTGATTCTTTTATCTAGGGCGTCATATTTATTTTTATTTATTTTAATGAGTTTTAGTATTTTTCTTGTTATGATAATCAACCTAATGTTTTTGTGTGATAACCTACTTTTAGTAAAAATTAAAAAAAATATATAAATAATAATTGAACTATTAAAATAAATATATATTTTAAAACTACACTTATGGAGCTACAAAAGGGTATTTTTACATTTTAAAAAAAATGTTATTTATATGAGTAGGAGTTGTTGAAACATTAAATTTTTCAAATAATTTCATTTTTTTAGTAAATTGGCCTCAAAGTGGTGCTATATATACATTTAGCTAACAATTTTAGTTGGAAAAGTTGTGGAAGTATTTAGCTTATCTAGAATGAATTTTACTAGATCATATGTTTGACCATAATTGATTTTTAATTAATTTACTTGTGCTAATAAGTTAGACGAAAGTGTGACACAACTTTGTACTTTTACCCTTGAGCCTCTCCTCTTTCCCTTCCCTAAGTTTGAAAGAGGTGAACCAACCTTTGGCTCATATTTTTGTATCCACATTTAAAGAGGAAGGTGTGTATTCCAAATCCTCATTAAAAACCACTCTACCATGTATATTCTCATCAAACCAAATGTGTAATGATTTTTCCAATCACTTCCAACTTAGGATTACTAATTTGCTCATTAATTATTAATCCAAGTCTACATGCAATCTTTCAATCTATACTCTCTTTATCTCCCCCCTGTCCTTCTCTTCATATCCCTCTCCTCTGTTTTCATTTCAGTCTCCATCTCCATATCCATCTCATCTTTGTCTCTATCTTCCTCTCTATCTCTATCTCCTAACCCCTTTGTCTCCCCCTCTCTCGCTCTTCCCCCATATCTCTCCCTCTTTCTACCCCTATCTATTCCCCTCTCTCTCTCCCTCTCTCCCTATTTCAAACATAACATGTACCTATTGGTAATAGAACCCGATTATCTTCCTAATTCAAAGGTTTTATTTCAATCATTTTTAAATCTCTATAAAAGGATGTGTAGTTGATTTGGATCTCACATATCCATTGAGACCTTTGTTACACAAACATCATTTGTTAAATGATCTATCAATTGATCTCATGTAATACACAAATGTATACAACTAGCAATCGCACCTTGAGGTGCAATGGGTATGCCGAAGACAATATAGTGATTCTTGTGTTAATCTTGTTTATTAAAAAATGGGATACCTGATTTACAGGTGTAAATTGAAAATGGGTAAAGTAAATGGTAGAGTTTGTCTTTCTGGAAAGAGCTGAAAGAGTAAAATATTTTTTGTCGGAATTTTGAGAGAGTGGAAAAGCACCAAATTTTTCTGTTGTGTGTGAAAACTTAAGAGCCCAAAATTTTAACTTGGAGTTAGAAAAAAACTCTGCAAATTAAAAAATAAATTACATAACAACACAAAATAAATGCTTGAAAAGCATAAAGAATGAATTTAGAAAAACACATATAATTTTGTGATTACAGCAGCATAACTTAATCATTGACTCAACAAATGAAAATCATAAATGGAATTCAATTAATCATGAGCGAAGTGGTTGCTGACTTTTAAAACACTGATATATCCATATTGGTTGTACACATATTCAGCTCCTCCGCAAACTGAAATTGCAAAGCACCATTATAATTGATGAACATCACTTCAGTAGGCTAGAAATAAGAAACATTGATTATAGACTGGTGAAGTGCAACCAGAACTTAAGAATTAATCTCTTGAAATTCATTTGGTTCTCCCACTACTATGCATGGTTATACTTATGACTGTGTTCTTGTTGGGGACATAGTTTCAATGATGGCTATCTTAAACGTTGTGAAAAGTAATTTCAAGTATATATACTACAAGAATTTCATCGAACAAGTAAGGATTCATTGTGGTTTACAAGCTACCATTGGTTGAAGCTTAAGAGACCAGATTTATGGGCAGATTGTAGTAAAACAATCGCTTCCATCCTCAAATTGATGACCACATAAAAATGGTGAAAATAATGATAGTATTAGGTCTAATGCACATAAAATCAAAGCTGCAAAGTTTGGATTGTGGAGGGTGTATAAATTTAAATAATCTCCTTGATACCATTTGCAATCTGTCACAGCAACAACACTTGAACATACAAGACTATAAAGGCGTAAATAGCCTTCCTGATTCCATTGGCAACGTTCACATCTGCAGTACTCGAAAATAGAATGTAGTAGAAATTTAAATAATCTCCCTGATTTCATTGTCAACTTGTCTCAGCTGCAGCGCTTGAGCATATTAGGAAGTTTAAAACTTTAAATAACCTCCCTAGTTCTTGTGGTTGCATTTGCTTTAATGTTTGTAAAGCCTTTCTTAACAAAAAGGAATCTCATAAAGTAACAAGGATTAATGAGCAGCTCCAACATATTAAACAAGTGAATATTTTTTTCTTTAGAAAACCAACATCAAACCAAGTAGTGTCATGACAAATATCAAACACCATGCAATATGTGCTCTAGAAGGAAATTTTGTGCGTAGTTTGCAATGAACATCAATTAAAAAGATAGATTAGTATATACATTCTGCAATAGAACAAATTAGATGTAACTAATGAAAACAACACATTGTTAAAATGAAATGGAAGTAGTAAAGAAAAATAAATGAGACTAAAAATATGTGATATCAAAACGTAGAACAAGGATATATTTACAATGTTGAAAATGAAGTTTTTTTTTATGTAATAAGCTTTGTGAGATAAACGAGGAAAATGAGTCATCATAACATTGAAATATGAAGGACATATTGTTGTGCATAGGTGTATTGAGGCATTTTATACCCAAAAATGCATATTGTGAAAAATTTTACTTTTGAAGTTTCAGACAAATGCTCTAATATTTTGAAAATTATGGTACTAAAACTTTTAAAGTTCTATGTTCGTATGGAGGAAATATGGTGGTGAAAATGTAGACTAAAACACTACATACAGTAAGTTTTATGTTTTAAACACAGTAGTTGTATTTAGATTTGTGACTGCTTTACAGATTGGAAACAAGAAAAGATAGTCTGGAAAGGCGAGCAACCAAGCAACATAAACTTCAATTGTCTTGTGTTTGTTGGGCTCTGCAGGAGGAAGCTTTGGAACGTTTCTCCCATTTATAAATATATAATAGATGTGTATATATATACACATACTTCAAAATGTATATACCCACTTCCTTTGATATATGTGAACATATGAAAATATACATATTTAATAAAAGATAAATAAATAGTTAAATATATATATATATATTAATACAATCATATGCTTGAATATGAGAAAATCTACCCCATATATGTATATTAAAATACTATCAAATATACTATTTGAAATCTGAAATTTTTTAAAACATACCAAATAAAATAAAACTGGAACTTACAGTCACCATTAACAAGAACAAAAGAACAACCGATACCAAAAATACATCGCTATGTCAAAAAAAAAAAAAGAGACAAAAATAACAATAGTTCAGTAATTTATTTCTATGCACTCTATTGTTGCAAACATGATTTAAAGTATATTTAGCTGTTGGTTTTCCTTTTAAAATGAAATACAGCAGCAGGAGCACAGGAAAATCATTATATTTAAAAAAAAAAAACTCCCTATTATTGTTGTATAACATTTCCCTTTCCTACAGTCTTTGTATTTCCCTATTATGTTGGCTGTGTTGTAGGCACCATTATGTGTTGAAGGATGGGATCGAGCACTTAGAGAAGTTGGCAAGTTGTCCTCGAGTGCTGTTCTTTCTACCCAAAATCCTGCAGAATTATTGAGAGCAATAAAAAAATTGCCAGTGATGATAGCTGCTGGTGCAGAAGATATTTTAGTTCCACTTAAATCGGCTCATGCTTTAGCATCAAAGCTTCCTAACTCTCAAGTAAAATGAATTTGTTACAACTTTGATAGTTTTGAGATTGCATTTGCCATTTATTGATTTGTATTTTGAAAAGTTCAAGTGTTCCACATTTGTTATATGACACAGCTGGTATTGGCATTGCAGAGATTAGTTGCAATATCTTGGTGTGGACATTTACCTCATGAAGAGAGTCTGAAAGCATTGCTTGCGGCCTTGTTACCCTTTGTTACCTCATGATAGTCCCCGTAATTTTATGTTGTTTCTAAAGCTCTACATTTTCTTTTTGCACAGCAAGGTGCCATTACTCAGATCTCAGAGCCAAGAACTCACATTCTTCACTGTAAATGCTCATACAGCTGTAACATTCTGAACTTTCCAATCAATCCAGTGCGACTGCTGCATGTGGCAAATTTCCTGTTTAGATGACTAGTATTTTGTAGTACCAAATCTCTAAACTGTTTAGAAAATTAAAGTATGTTAGAAGTAGAACCACCAGGAACACTCAGATTCACTGAGACCCGCATACATTCTATATCTTATTTAACAAAATTGGCAACTAACCATAGCATGACACTGGATACAACAGAAAGGTTGAAAAGAGGCCACAAGTCTGAGAATGCAGCTTTAGACAGACATTATTATTTTACTGAGGCTCACCTGAGTTGTATCAATGATTCAAATGCCCACCTTACTGAAAATATATATTACTGGTTGTTTTGAGTCAAAACTACCCACCTTGGATTGAGGCGTTCATCACTTGACAAAGTAGGGTGAGTTTAGTATGAAATGATAAAAAAGAACAATTATTTACAAAAGCGTATGTATCATCGAAACACGAGATTGGTATGGGCAGCACTAAATTAATATAGTTTTCTTATTTTTAAGGGGAGGAGAGGGGAGAAAGGCTTCCAAACAGATTATAGAGAAATGTACACAGTCAGATCTGAAGAAGTCAAGCAATACAAGCAACAGGAGTTGCCTTCCCAACCTGTACGCCATTAAGCAATACAAACGGCGGATGAAAAAAACCAAACCAAACCCTAAAAAACAGGGGATAGTGCATGTCGAAGCACCCAAGTTTTGTTTAAAAGCCCCTTTCTCTCTATTGCATACAACACAAACTGGCAGAGTTTTTTTATACAAATTGAAAGGAGGGCAAGCGACTTACTGCAAGATTCTGCACAAAATTTGTCTCTATATCAACGATGCCGACGAGAAAAATGTAGGGAGTTTGCACGAGCAATATTACGAAAGCCAAACCGACGGATTCCAACCTGCGTAGAGATAAAAGAAGAATTATGTTAGAGAAAAAATAAACTGAAGAAAATTTGACACGGCCGCGTAGAGAGTCAGAAACCAGGGCAAATGAAACCAGCGGAAATGGCTTACCTAAAGATTCTTGCGAAATGGAGGAAACTGTGCAGAGCTTGTATTGCCAAGCAGATATCATCAACAAGGATATTTTTTAAGCCGACTCCCATCCACAATAAATGCAAGCGAACCACCTACCAGAGTAAATGCAATGACAACGCAGAGGGCGGCAAGAGTAAAATGATGGACGACTGAGATTCGTCTTGCATCGTTTTGTCCGGCAATCTGCATCGTTCGTCTGAAAAGGGGTTGCAAAAGCTGAGCGTGGGGACGCCTTCGGCCTAAAAATAGACCAAAAATTTCCATAATTGACCTTCCATGCCTCTTTCAGCCTACCCATTGCACACCAAGGTGCGATTGCTAGTAATTAATGTCGAAGAGAAGTCTCTCGTAAACTCTGCGCACGTGCAACGTAAGTGTCACACATTGAAGTGGGGAGAGAATTATATATTTTTTTATTGTAAACCAGAAACGTTGCGCCATACGAACTTGAGCCTTTGCATACAATCAAATCATGTCTCCTATTTCGTTTTATCTTGCTCTAACCTTTGCCTTGGGAATTGGTATGATGATTGATTTCCCATATATCAGTGGATGTAGAGATGATGAAAGAAGTGTTCTGCTGGATTTCAAAGGGGGCTAAACGACTCCTATGGTCGATTAAGCTCATGGCGCGGATACAACTGTTGCGAGTGGCGGGGAATTGCCTGTGACTACCAAACAAGCCATGTCATTCAACTTGATCTCAAAAACCCTTATCACAAGGGAAATGATCATGGTTACCGAGTCGCGAGTTGAAGGGGCAGATTCATCCATCTCTATTTAATCTACAACATCTGCGTCACTTAGATTTGAGTTGGAATGACTTCGGGGGCATTGCTATACCTCCTCGGTTGGGAACACTCAAGAGGCCTACTTTTCTTAGCTTGGCTTATGCTGGATTTGACGGCGAGATCCCTCCAGAGTTGGGAAATTTGTCAGCCTTACAGCATCTTGATATGTCAAACTATTACACAGTCTACGGGTCAATCTATAATTCAGAGTTTATATCAGAGTATAACTTGAAATGGAGACTGAAAAGTTCAAGGTTTGATGAATGGGTAAGAGGTCTGAGGAAGCTGGAATACCTGGCGATCAAGAAAGTGAACCTTGAAAAGGCATCTCACAACTGGGGCGACTCCCTCCCCAGTCTCTCCAATCTTAGCCAGATTTACCTGTCTGGGTGTAGTCTTTCAGGAAGTATTCCTTCACTTCTAAACCTCACCCGTTTATCCCACCTCCATCTTCGATATAACTCATTCCCATTCCCAGTACCTGCTTGGTTCCAGAATGTCTCTTCCTTGGTTTCACTTGATCTCTTTTACTGTCATCTCAGTGGTTCCATCCCTTCGGGTTTCCTGGAGGACTCTTCAACTCTGAGCAATCTATGCCTGGGTGGAAATTATTTAAATGGAGTAATTCCTCCTTCCATTATGAACTATTCAAAACTTCAGATAGTATATCTGGATGACAATTTCTTAACAGGGGAGATACCCCCATTCGGATCTCCAGTGGGGCCATCGTCTAGTCTTTCAAAGATGGATCTTTCATTTAACAATTTGAAGGGCATAATACCACACTGTCTTGGTAGGCTTTCCTCCCTCCATTATCTGGATCTCCAGACAAACCAGTTAAATGGTGATATCCCGACCTCTTTGGGTCAGCTCTCTGTATTAAGTCACCTTCAATTAGATAATAATCAGTTGTCTGGAGCAATACTAAATTCATTTTCAGAGCTTGTTGGATTGGAAGTGCTGTCACTTTCTTCCAACAATTTAACAGGCGGTGTTTCTATTTCCATGTTCCAGAGTTTGACTCAACTTCGTGTACTCCAGTTATCTAGAAATCAGTTGAGCATTAAAATTCCTTCAAGTTGGGTTTCACCGTTTTCTCATCTGGAGCACCTAGGATTGAGTTCTTGTAATATTGAAGGCAATTTTCCAGCATTTTTCTCTAGTCAATATCCCCTTATAGATTTGGACCTGTCAGATAACAGAATTCGGGGAGATGTTCCTACTTGGTTGCGGGATCTTACCAATCTTTAGATACTTAATCTTTCAAATAACCAACTAGAAGGCTTTCTGCCCTCACTCAATTACATTGAGCTCGACCATGTGGACTTGCATAATAATAGCTTTTACGGCCCTATTTCAGCTCTTTCTTTTGAGGGAACGATACTGGATTTGTCACATAACAAGTTTAATGGCTCTATTCCTGCTAGAATTTTTCCATTTTACTATTTGTCCCTGTCAGCGAATAATCTTAGTGGAAGTATTTCGTATTCAATATGCAATACTTTAAATAATTTGGAGATTTTGGATTTGTCAGACAACAGACTAAGGGATGTGATTTCTGCGGATCTGGGGAGATGTTCGTCTCTTCAAATTTTGAGTTTGGCTAAAAATGATTTGCAAGGTGAGATGCCAGAGGAGGTGGGAAATCTGACTCAACTTCTGACATTAAACCTCAATGGAAACAATTTGAAAGGTGTTATTCCTCCATCTATTGCAAATTGTACAGAAATTCAAGTATTTGACATAGGAAATAACAGGTTTCATGGCAGCATCCCAGATTGGATTGGAAAGATGAGACAATTACAAGTTCTCAGCTTGGCAAATAATAAGCTTGAAGGTACTATTCCACCCCAGTTATTTGAGCTACAGAATCTTCATGTCTTAGATTTATCTCATAACAATATATCAGGAACTATCCCTAAAAGTTTAGAAATGCTACATGCTATGGTAAACCAATCACAGAGTTTTGAAACGCACCATATGGAGGTAACGCTTGGTGTTTGGGCAGCCAATACATACATATATTCATCAGTGTTATTTGTGGATCAAATAACGCTCTGGATTAAACGAACGGCACGTCCATATCCAAAAATCTGGAGATCTTTCAAAGTCATGGACCTGTCACATAACAAGCTCTGGGGTAGCATTCCTCAGAAAATGGGACTTCTCCGGGTTCTAGTGGCTCTCAATATTTCAAACAATAATATCAGTGGCTCAATTCCAGAATCCTTGGGACAGATGGTTTGACTGGAGTCTCTCGATCTTTCAGGAAACATGCTGTCAGGGAAGATTCCCCAAGAACTTGTAAGTCTCACGTCCCTTTCTGTTTTGAATCTTTCAAACAACATCCTTTCTGGGTTAATACCGCAGGGGAATCAGTTTTCAACCTTTGAAGCTTCTTCATTTCTAGGGAACCCCAAACTCAGGGGCTTTCCCCTTGAAAACAAAACACAGAGCTCTGGTTTTGGTGAAAGGGGCAGCCAAGTAGAATCCAACAGTACTGTAGTTGGAGGTACAGACAAAATGGAACGGTGGTGGGCAGTGTCAGCGGGTTTATGTTATGGGGTGGGGTTTGCTACTATGATTGCAGTGTTGTGCTTTCACATAGAATGGAGGTACAAATGCTTTGCTTGGCTGGATGGTGTTGTGGCTTATCTTTGTGAGCGCTGAAAACCTTTACATGCCTGCCGCTACCTATGATACGGTGATATGCTTTGCTTGGCTGAAATCTTTGTTGCTTATCTATGTGAGCGGTGAATCACGTGGCCTCTCTGCTACCTATGATGTGATAGCAATAATGCCCATTGCAGCCCTGCAGCCCTTCTTGACTTTATGGCAGCTTTTTGTGATTTTGCTGTTTCTTATAAATATTATAGTTGTATGTATTTATTAGTGTAGTTGAGATATTTTTGAATATGGTTGTGAGTCATTATGTAATATTTATTTTGAATTTCTATATAATAGATGTCTTGTGTCTCATTTAGGTACTTTGGGGTTTTTGCATATTTGTTTGTTTTGTGATGAGTAGATCATTGTTTTTGTTTATTTGCCTTCATTTGGTATCAAATCACTGTAAGAGATTGCAGTCCCTCATAGCTATTTGTTCAGTTAAGAGGAAATTGTTGTATTTGTTTTGTGTTTCCTGCAGGTTGAAAGAAGGCCCGTGGAAAAAGGCATGTAGGCTCAGAAAATCAGCACCTCTATGTAAAAAGGCATGAATCAGTCGCCGATTTTTGCTGCAAAGAGGCCGCTGTTTCAAAGTTAAAAAAAAAGAAAGATCATTGTATGAAATTTATATTGCCTATGTGAAGAGGCGTACACTGCATATAAGATAGTGATTAAGTTGCCCCATGCAGTGCACAGGAGGGAGCTGCGTATGAAAGTTTCTTATCTTTGAATTTCCAGCTTTTATTTATATGTGGAAGTTTTCATATTTTTTTAAAACCATAAAGCTTGCCCTCCTTTCTTATGATCTATATTAAGAATAATTTAAAAGCCTTAATCTTTATAAGGCCACGTGAAAGTAGTTTCTTAAAGAAAATTTAGAGTATGATTTGAATTTCAATATTTTATTTTTTAAAATCTTTCTCATTTAGTTATATGAGAAAGTGGTATATTAAAAAATAAGATTTTTCTTAGAAGGTTATCAAGAAAAATGTTGTTTTTTGTAAAGTCAATATTGTGTCATTAAGTGCATTATCGGTTGCAACCGACACTCAATTTCGAAAAAACAATATAATATAAAAATCTGTTTGGCGTGGGTCCTATTTGAAAGGACAGGGAGAGTATCCATTTGCAGAGATCTCTCTAGGTTTTTTGTGTTGAGTTTTTGAGTTATTGTGCACATTACTCTTATGGCAAATATGGCAGGAAATGTTATGTCTAACATATTAATTCCCGTATTTGAAGGAGACAACTTTACATATTGGTGTACTAGGATGCAAACCCTACTTAAATCCAAAGATTTGTGGGAAATTGTACAAGTAGGGTATGTAGAACTAGATACAACTGCATTTAATGCATTAAATGATCAATAGAAAAGGGAGTATAAAACTAATATCTAGAAAGACAATGAGGCCCTATTTCTCATTCAAGGTGCAATTAATCAAACAATTTTTCCTAGGATAAATGGTGCTAGTCATTCTCAACAAGCATGGCAAATACTGAATAATGCATATCAAGGTGCACAAACTTCAAAATTACAGGCAATGAGGAAAACTTTTGAAAATGTAAAGATGACTACTAGTGAATCTGTGAATGAATTTCTAACAAAGGTGGAAGGTCTAGTGAGTCAAATGAAAGTTTTAGGGGAAGATGTAGATGACAAGCATGTCATTGAGAAAATTTTAAGGAGTTTAATTTCTAAATTTGATGGTGTGGTTTCTACAATTGAGATTTCCAAAGATCTCACAACTATGCACATAGATGAACTAAGTGGAATATTGTTAACTATTGAAGAAAGGATGAAAAGTAATGAAAAAGGTCTAGAACAAGCATTTTCCTCTAAAGCAAGCTTAAGATGAAAAAGAAACAAATTTTTTAGGAATAAAAATAAAAATGAATACAAAGGTGAATCTAGCAATTTTAGAGGAAGAGGTAATAGTTTCAGAGGAAGAAGTAGCAACTTCAGAGGTACTGGAAGAGGAAGAGGTAGAAACAATGGGGGAGACTATGATAAAAAGAATGTCCAATGCTTTCATTGCAATAAGTTTGGACACTATGCATCAGAATGTTGGATTAAACAAGGTGAAACAGGGAAAGGAAATGCTCATAGTAGTGTTGAAAATAAACAAAATTTGTTTATTTTTTGTTTTAATGCAAATGCTAGTGAAAATAATGTATGGTATATTGATTTTGGATGTTCTTCACATATGACATCTAACGAGCATTTATTTGTCAATTTGGATGAAAAACATCAAAGTACAGTAGTACTAGGAGATAATCAATCTCATGGAAGCAAAGGTAAAGGTACAATTGCAGTTACAATAGAATATGGTGAAGTTAAACATATCAATGCAACACTATTGGTTCCAGCCCTCAAAAAGAATTTGTTGTCTATTAGACAAATGCTAGAAAAAAATTATCAAATGACTTTTGATAAGAATGAGTGCATAATAAGAGACAAGTTAAAAAGGAATGCAGTTATTGCAAGAGCAAGGATGACAGGTGATGGGATGTTTCCTCTTCATTTCACTCATGGAAGCCAAGCATTGAGGTCTAGTGAAATGAATGAAAGTAAAATTTGGCACCAAAGATATGGTCACCTCAGTTTTAGTGGGTTAATTACTCAAAAGATTTAAAATGGTTGAAGGTCTACCTTTCATTGAAAATACAAAAGAAATGTGTGAAGAATGTATTGTTGGCAAACAACACAGAGTTAGCTTTCCAATTGGTAAATCTAGTAGAGCTAAACATCATCTTGAGATAATCCATACGGATTTGTGTAGTCCTATGGAAACACCTTCTTTGAATGAATCAAAGTATTTTCTAACCTTCATTGATGATTACTCAAGGAAAACTTGGGTATATTGTTTGGTTTCAAAATCAGAAGTGTTTGACAAATTTGTAGAATTCAAGAGGTTGGTTGAAAAACAAAGTGGTAAGTACATCAAAGTGATAAGATTAGACAATGGAAGTGAGTACAAATCAAATCAGTTTCTAGATTTTTGCAAAAATCATGGAATTAAGAGAGAGTTCACTACTTCCTACACTCCACAACAAAATGGAGTTGTTGAAAGGAAGAATAGGACAATTGTTGAAATGGCAAGGAGCATGATGAAAGAGAAGAACTTAGATAAAAGTTATTGGGCAGAAGCAGTATGCACAATAGTGTATCTTCTAAATAGAAGTCCTATAAAAGCAGTCAAAGGAATGACTCCTGAACAAGCATGGTCTGGGATAAAGCCAAGTGTTAATCACTTGAGAGTATTTGGCTGTGTTGCTTATGCACACATACCAAAAGAAAAAAGGTCTAAGTTAGATGATAAAGGCCTAAAATGTATTTTTATTGGGTATGGATCAAAAAATAAAGCATATAGATTGTATGACCCAATAGGAAAGAAGCTTGTTATAAGTAGAGATGTAGTATTTAATGAAGCAACATAATATATCAAGGATAATGAAACAAAGGGAAAAGAGATAATGATTGATGAGGTTGAAGGAGAAGAAGATGAAAATGAACTTGAGTCTTCTAGTACAGGAGCAAGAAAGTATCAAAAATATCAAAGGACATAAAAGAATCATCCATCAACTCTTATATTGGATTCCAATTTTGAGAAAATGACAACAAGATCACAAGCAAAAGTGAATTATGCTTTGATGACTCAAATCATGGAAAGTAATGAACCACAAACATTTGAACAAGCTCAAGAAAAAGAAGAGTGGGTTGAAGCAATGCATAGTGAGATAGAAACAATTGAAAGGAATGACACATGGGATTTAGTTAACCTACCTCCTGGTAAGGAAATTGTTGGTACAAGATGAGTGTATAAAACTAAGTATAAATTTGATGGAAGCATTGATAAGCATAAGGCTAGATTGGTAGCCAAAGGATACACTCAATAGGAAGGTGTAATGATCTAAAAAATCCTGCAAGATAAGATTCAAACAATTAGATGTACCTGCAAGTTAGTTTAATATCAAGCAATGAAACACATAAGAATATAAAAAGGAAAATAAAGTGAAATGGAATTATCTCACCAATCTTCTCTATTCATGATTGCTTCCATTGCACCTTCTCAAGCCTTGCTGCAATGATGGAATGCCCTCAGATTTCTTTGTGAGCAAACTTCTCTAATGCCTAGCCTTAACAATGCTTTTGAAGGATTTTAAAATATCAAACTATGCACACTAGAAAGCAATTTCTAATATACAAATAGTAAATAAAGTCTATGATCTCTAGAATGCCTATAATAAAAGTTTATATTAAATGATCATGGATCCGAAAATGAAATCAAGATTGTCATTTTATAGAAAATGCAATCTTGAATGAACGGACAAGATGAGAGATTGAAGAATACCCTAGAATCAAAGGTCAAGATTCAATAAGGCAACCTTAATTAGGGTTAGGGTAAAATACCCATAGGTGTAAATAAGATTTAATTAAATGAATTAAATCTAGACTGAATGTGACAGTGGAGATGAAATTAGTAAGAAATCAGAAGACAAGAAGATGAGATTTTAGAAAATCAATAATTTTGGAAATTACTTGATTTGTAGAGGAATAATTCCATTTTGAATTAATTTAATTCAAAATAGGGATTTTGTGAGATAAGAAGTAATTGATTTTTGGAATTAATTACTAAATGAAGAAACAGTTAACCATGTGAGATATTTTTAAATGATTTGTTTTATTTAAAAATAACAAGGTGTCACATGCCACAATTAAATAATTAAAATAATTATTTAATTTAGAAGAAGTAGTTAATCAATTAAATAAATAAATGAATTTATTTAATTAAGAGAGGATTTGGGAATTAGTGACATATTAAATAGATATATTAAAATATATTAATTTAATAATCAGGAGGACATTAATGATGAAGATTAATTAAATAAATTGATGACTTTATTTAATTAAGAGAAGATTTTGACAATTAGTGACATATTAAATTAAATAAATAAAATTTATTTATTTAATAATCATGAAGAATGAAAGTTTATGAATTAATTAAATAATCATGAATTATTTAATTAATAGTTGAATGTGGGTTAGGGACATAATTCAAATGTTACAATTATGCTAGGATGGGAAGTGGTAAAATAGTGGTCGCAGGTCTAGGTCATTTTTAGGTGTCTACAGAAGGTATTGATTACACTAAAACATTTGCACCTGTAGCACGAATGGATACTATCAGATTGGTTTTAGCTTTGACAACTCAGCAGAGTTGGATAGTTTATCAAATGGATGTAAAGAGTGCTTTTTTGAATGGATATATTGATGAGGAAGTGTATGTTTCTCAACCTAAAGGTTTTGAAATACCCTCTAAAGAGCATTATGTTTACAAATTAAAGAAGGCCTTGTATGGTCTTAAGCAAGCACCAAGAGCATGGTATTCAAGGATAGACTCATACCTACAGCATAAAGGTTTCTTAAGAAGTCAATCAAATCCGAATCTTTATATTAGGATCTTAGATAAGGATATTTTTATCTTAGTTCTCTATGTTGATGATCTTATCTACACTGGGAACAATCCAACTTTCTTTGCAGAGTTTAGAGTAGCTATGGTTGCTGAATTTGAGATGACAGATTCGGGACAGATGCACTATTTTCTTGGTATAGAAGTATGGCAAAACAATGATGAAATATTTATGTCTCAGAAAAAATATGCCTTAGACATCCTACAAAATTTTTAGATGAATAGTTGCAAACCAGTTGCAACACCCATAGAAGTTGGACTTAAGTTGTCTAACTTGGATGTATTAGATTCAGTGGACCCCACTATATACAGACAGTTGATTGGTAGTTTAATCTACTTAACTACTACTCGACCAGATATCACATATGCAGTGAGCTTGGTATCTAGGTTTATGTCAGAATCTAAGCAAACACATTGGAATCCAGCTAAGAAGATTCTTAGATATGTCAAAGGGACATTGAGTTATGGTCTTAGATTTCAGCATTCAGAGGATAGTAATTTGATTGGCTATACAGATTTAGATTGGGTAGGTTCCATAGATGATCGAAAGTCTACTTCAGGTTATACTTTTGGTCTTGGTTCTGCAGTATTCTCTTGGAAGTCCAAGAAACAACCTAACGTATCACTTTCTATAGCAGAGGTAGAGTATAAAGCTGCAACATTTGCAACATGCCAAGCAGTGTGGTTGAGATGACTATTGGAGGATTTGCACCAGATACAAAATGGACCTACCTTTTTGTATTGTGACAACAAGAGTGCTATACAAATGACTAAGAATCCAGTGTTTCATAGCAGGACCAAACATATTGAGATTCAACATCACTTCATTAGAGAGTTGGTTCAACAGGGATTGATTGAGATTGTGTACTATAGTATAGAGGATCAAATAGCAGATATCTTCACGAAGCCCCTAGCTCATGAAAGGTTCTAGAAGCTTAGAGATCTACTTCATGTTCTTCCCAATGGTCATTATGGGGGAGAATGACAACAATAATGCCCATTGTAGCCCTGCAACCCTTCTTGACTTTACTGGCAGCCTTTTGTGACTTTGCTGCCTCTTATAAATATTATGGTTGTATGTATTTATTAGTGTAGTTGGGATATTTTTGAATATGGTTGTGATCCATTATGTAATCTCTATTTTGAATCTCTATATAATAGATGCCCTGCCTCTCATCTTCTTAAGGCAATTTGGGGCTTTTGCATATTTGTTTGTTTTGTGATCAACAGATCACTGTTCTTGTTTATTTTCCTTCATCATGGAAGAAATGTTGTTGTTTATATTCAAGTTTATACCTAGGGTTATAAATTATCATAAGATTTAAAGTTATATTTTATCAATGCAAGTGGGAAAAAAGTTTGTTAAGTAATATATCTTATTTTATCAATGTAATTGGAAATGAGTCTACAAGTAACATATTTAATTTTGATTCACAGTCTCTATGAGAACATTAAATAAGTTAAACTCTCTTTCAGTTCCACTGTGATTGGACTCCTTAAAATCCCAATTCGAAAATCAGCAATGTTAGACTCTTACAAGACAATCGTCTAGAGTTCAATTTAAGCTTCATGCATATAAAAGAAGCTCTACGCCCAACCATGTTTTAACCTGAATTATTTATAGCGAAGCGTTATGTTTCAACCACTATACCACATGCTTATCAAACTATTGCTTAACGCTCATTTTTAGATGCCCTACACTAGTTTAGCTCTATCAACCAAGTTGGGGTCTTTTCTCTACCTCATGTCTTCACAATTATTATTAGTACTAGAAATACAAAGTGCATTTGTAAGTGTTTTATTAATCTATAATTTCAAACACTTGTAACAAAATTATGCAATAATTTTATTTCTGATCATTTTTAGGTGATCTTTTAGTGTATTAACTTCATCTTCTAAGTTATTATAGTTTTCCTTTTCATGATATAAAATGGTTATTGATTTAGTTTTGTTGTTTCTTGTAAGAGATTTTTTTAAAGGATTGGTAAATATCATCATCAATTTGATATCTTAGCATGGTGGAGTAAAGAGGTATCCATTTAAATTTTGAAAAGGAAACAAAAAAGTTTAAGAAGTCATATTGTATAGTTGAACAATAACTAAACAAGTTCAAATCGATCAGTTTTTAATTCCAAACAATATGGAATAAATTTTTATTGTCCCCATTCTACTTATTTGGGTATATTTGACAATTGTAATCTTATTGAAAAGATCTTATTTAAGCCCATGTTGCACAATCATTGGTAGGTAAAATCTATTTATTTTGAGCTCAACACTATAACATGGCCATAGTATTTTAAAATGGTGATCATATCTATGATCTTGTAGATTGTACAAATGCCTAGATTCTTAATTGCTAAGATAGATTTGCTATGTCACTTGAATGAAATTTATACATGAAATAGGGGAAAATGTGGGTGATGGTTTTGAATGGGGGTATGCACTTACACTTCCCTATTTCATTAGGAAAAATAGATCCCTTGGGGCAAGATTGACTTTCAACCCTTCGGTGAGTCAACATTGATGGAGATCTTATTTTTTTCCTTATGAATGAGGACGAGATAAATCAGCCTAAACTACACTTTTGGGAGAAAAACTAAAATTAAAAAACAAACCCAATTATGCAATATAACACTTGAAGCTGTAGTGTAGAAAAATGTATCCCTTTTACATTTTCACACTTGTTTGGATCCTTTTGGACTAAATGGACTTAATTGTGCCTTATTTAGGGTGTTGTAAGGTGTTTTCTTACACTTTCACACTAATCTAGGGTTTTCATTAATTAATCAGGCTTTTGTATACCTTAATTGGCCATATTTTTCATCCACAAGCCTTAATTAATGCATTTTTCCAAGGATAATCGTGACATGTATCAATTGATGAATCCAAAATTAATAATTTTGGATTGTATGGTCTAGATTTAGTGATATGGGAATCATATGCCACCTTGGGCATATGGGTCTCACCTAAGTTTCAGAGCCCCGATCTGAATTTCACATTAAACTAAGCCTTTCTTGAAAAATGTGTCTCAAGCTTAGCCTAATGGGACTCATATGCCACAACTGGTGTATGAGCTCCACTTAGTTTAGACCTAAACTAAATTCAAATTCTTGGCAGGATTTTATTCTACTAGATCTGATGTCAGCTTGTAGTGTTGTAATTTTGAGAAATTTGGCATAAACGAGTATAAATATAAGGTTATTTCACTCATTTTCACGTAGCAAGTTTACAAGTCAGCTAAGACTTTCATGAGAGCATTCCTTATAGAAAATTTGAGTTCACAAGAGCATTCAAGAGTCTACAAGAGTTTACAAGAGCATTCAAGAGTTGATTATCAAGTGTTTTAAAGCATCATTCAAGTATCAAGCATCATGTCAAAGTCATCATGCATCATGTTGGTTTCTGAGCTAACATTTGTGATGTAGGGTTTCATGATTTAAGAAAGCATTCAAGTCAAGATCTGTATCATTTAAGCAAGAGTCAAGATCCATATTCATGCTAGCCACTACTTACATGTTTACAACATTTTATTTAAGGGTTTAGTGAATTGCAGCATAGCATTTTGTTCATTCATCACTCCTTTCTATTTTATTCATTTCAAGGTTTGATTACCAAAATGGGGTTTGACCAAGCCAAACCCATTTGTACTAACAAAACAACATTTTCCCCTCTCTTTAGTGTGTGATTTGTAGATCTAGGTTGAAGATACATTGAAGAGAAAGATTGGAAAAAAGTTGTCATGGTTGCAAATTTGTCAAAGTTGTCACCTTGTTTACAAGATCACTAAAAGACACGTACAAAGCAAAATTTAGCATTTCAAATCCGAAAATGAAGATTGGAAGAAAGAGTAGAGATAAGAGAGAAAATTTAGAATTTGACCCCCTGAAAAAGTTGAGGAAGACTGATACACCACTTTTGGCATATGAGTCCCAATACAGGGCTTTTTCCCAGATTTCAGGGGTTCCAGACTTGTCACTACAAGATTCCAGTTTCTGCCAAGAAACTGTAATCTGGGACTAAATCACACAACCTAGTGTATGAGTCCTATTGAGAATTAAAATTAGCATTTTCAATATTTCAGACATTGTTCTGAGCTTCTACATGTTTCCAGGTCTACCTCTCCTATTTCTCAATTCACTATTCTGATTTGCATTCATTTCTAGGTCATTTATTCAAGTCTTGCACATCCTTAGGTTTTATCATCAAGTTCTTCATGTTACTTGTCTTTCCAAGCCCTAGCTTGGTGGTGAATCCCTCTTTAGTCTTTAATTGAATACCTTAGGACACCTTATTACAGATCTCTTCCCTTCATTCTATCATTGGATTGAGATCTCTAAGGTATCCTTGAGTGAAATAGGTCCTCCTACTTCCATCTCTACTAAAAGATTTGGAAAACCCTATTTTTGAGGTTTTATTTTGGTGAACCTACATTTAGAACACCTTATTTTTGATTTGGAGTGTGTCATAATCCTAGATCTAGCTTACATTAACTTTGCATTAGTTAATGTGCATCTAGGGTTTCAAAATCTTGCGTTAGTGAAAGTGCATATAGGTTGCATTTTTACTTCTTGCATCATTGAAATTCACTTGAAATATACACTTGCACTTAGTATAGACATGATCCAACATAGAAAAGATAACATTCACACAAAGTTTGTTGAAAATGGTGCAAAAACCCTAATCTGGGACTCATATGCCCCTTTGGGCAATTTAACTTCCTAGTACACTTGTTATTTTTCCTAATTTTTGGGTATTCTGTGGTGACTGGTATTCAACATTCAAACTCCTAAAAAACCTTGATTGGGATTCATACACCCCTCTAGGTGATTTAGTCCCGTTTAGATTTTAAACTACATTTTACAAGATTAAAAATTCTATTTTTGTGCTTTTGTTTGCTGTTAATACTTTTTTGTTTCGGCTTGTAGATTTTTTGTTTCATTCATTTCATTGCATCTAGCTTAATTTCATTTGAATCGAAATTATAGAATATCATTAATTTTTTGTTAATAACATCTTTCATTTCCTTGATTGTCCCTTGTATGAGCTTTACTACTTGGTGTCCTATTGCTAATACTATAGTGACATGTTCGAGACTCATATCATCTCATAATAGCACAATCATTATGGATCTTGGGTTATCTATCTCTTTCACTCCTAGTGTTAACATTAGTTCACTAGGTATGGACCATACCTTTGACAACTCTTTTCCTTCTAATAGTGTGAAAAATGTTGAAACAATGATTTCTAGTATTCTACAAGAAAACATAATCCAAATCCATTAAGACTTAGCAAACCTACAACATCAAGTGAGCGCTGAAAAAAATTTAACCATTGCTATCCCTACCATAGATAACATACATCGTATGATTGAGAGCGAAGAAGGAATAAAACTTGCACATAACATAGTTCAATTTTTTGGAAAACATCTTACGTCAACAACTACCTGTGCTTTACCTCCAAACAATGTCCAAAGTCAAGGAGGAACTCAAATTCCTCCTCCTACAATCATTGCCTCTATTCCTACCTATACCAACCCTCAAGTTACAACAACAATACAACCTAATAGTAATGTCATTCCTACCTTGGGTATTTTTGCTATTGTTCCTAGTACCTTTGTGGCATCGCATGTCATATCTCTTACCACTTTACCTCCCATAATCATTCCATTCACTTATCCCTCAAACACATATACACCTTCACCTTATTCACCTCCATCTCAAAATGCAAACAATGATGTCGTCATTTGCAAACTGTTTCATCTCTTCAAAAGAAAGTTTCCACCATAAACCAAAATCAAAATGGCCAATCTACATACTATGTCAAAAGCAATGACTTATCCTTGGAGATATTGAGAATGCCGATGCAAGAAGGTATAGAGATCCCTAGATTTGCGAAATATGGGGGGAAAGGAGATCCTTTAACTATGTTTCTACTTATACCATATTATGTAGTGATTTAATTCTTGAAGATAAGCTCTTGGCTAAGCTTTTCCCTAGATCCTTAACGGATACTGCTTTAGAATGGTTTTCCTCATTACCAAATAACTCAATTCATTCATTTAATAAACTTGTTGAGGCCTTTAGAAACCATTTCCAAGTACACATGACTCCCAAGATGACCTTAGCCGATTTGATGAGATGTAATAAAAAAGATCATGAAAATGTTACTGACTTCATTTCACGAGCTATCAATCAGTTTACTCCCAAATTGACATAAAGATTCACGATCCTCACCTTCAACGGATGTTCATTGAGAAATTGCAAACTAAGATACAAGATAAGATTATCATGATGAAGTTTCCTTCCTTTGTACACTTATGTACTACCCTTCGTAATTATCAAAATTTGGTGAGTAGCCATGAAACAAAACCCACCTCTAACTATCTTGAGAAATCTGAATTCACAAACCAAAACAATTATCAACCTTTTAGAAAATATAATAAAGGCTTCATTCAAATTAATCCTCCTCAACAAACAACTTAACATGTTGATACCCAAGTGGCAGCTATAAGAAAGACAACTCCTTTCACATTCGGGGATCCTGCTAGATAATTCACTCCCTTACCCAAGATGCTCCATAACACCATGACACAAATCTTAGAACAAAAAATGATCACCTTACCTCCCATTAAGACTCTTGATCCTAATAATACTTTACCTCCAAACTTTAGATCAAATTCCTATTGCCATTATCACCAATAAAATAGACATGATACATAACATTACAAGCATCTTAAACATCTTGTGCAAGACCTCATTGATTTCAGTTGTATTTCAATTGGAGGTGTTAATGATCAAGGAGGTAAGTCTGTTTCCCCTCCCAACCAAAATTTACAAATCTTTACCAACCCCATGCTGAATCATAATATCTCATTTGTCAAAGCTAGTGAAACTATGAAGAATGATGTGATGAATGTTGACATAGATGATGACAACATGGATATTGATAAACAAGGTCCTATATATATACTAATGAACAAAACCCTATTGATGGTTTGGTTGCATTGATCAAAACTCAACCTTGTAAGGGCCAAACTAAAAAGCCTCTTTACATTGCTTTCTCATCCAAGGATATAATTAGAAATGCACCTGATGGTCCTCTTTACATAGCCGACCGAATCAACGACAAGCCCACTAATGGGATATTAATTGATCTCGTCTATGGAGAGAATGTGATCACTAAAGAATTCTTACTTGTGCATGAGCTCTATCAAGAAACATACAATAAACCGAAAGAATGGATAAAAACAAATAATGGTTTTGCTTGCCCTACGATGGGACCAATCACCCTTCCTTTATAAATAAGACCAAATAAATTAGATGTCTCATTCTCCATTGTATCAACATTGGATCAATTCTGTGTGAAGATTGGTTACCCATGGCTATGCTCCATGGAAGTTGTCCCATTGGTCGTGCATAAATGCTTAAAGTTTCCCTTTGACAGTGAAATATTCACTGTGCACCATAGTAGCTTGAATCCTTTGTCTTCATGAGGGAATTTTTCATTAGATTTCTTTTGGCCCGAGCCTATGGAAGCTATTAAACCTCGAGAAGACTTCCTTTTCAAATCCTATCAAAAGTTCAAAGTGAAATGAATAGAAAAATTATCCCTTACAAACATGCCTCAACCTATGACTGAGCCTACCATCCTCGACAAAACTATGATTGAACCAAAAGACATTCCAAACAACCCAGACCAACCTAAGATATAACCTTTACCTATCTCCTACAAAAGACCAAGAGATAACGAAAAACAATCCTGTCATGCCTCCTATGATAAAATAAGTTTACAAAAGATATTTAAAGAAATTGGTTGAAAAACCTTCCATGGTTCCTTCCGTTCCTCCCCTTAGGGAAGAAAAGAAACCTATGGTTGATAGAATCGCTCCTACACAAATGCAACTCAAAAATCAGACTAAAAGAAACAAAAATGCTAGAGAGCGTAGGCGTAGATGTTGTTCTCTTACTCAAAGGTTAAATGAAGAAACAAACAAAGAAAATCAACATTCAAACTTGATAGAAGAAATACATGATGAGTCTCCCACTTCATCGAAATAAAAGGATCCTATACCATGACCACAATAAGAGCTAAATCCTTCTCTAAACATTATCATTCGAGCTCCCGTTGTGATTAACTTGGATGATGATGATGAGGTTGCTAAGAATGATGAAGAAGTGCATAATGAATTGAATACATTGTTTTCCTCTTCTATGATCTTAAATGATAATTCTCCTATGAAGAGTGGTGAACTTGGTGATACCCCTAGTTCGACATTTGTTGTTGTCCCTTTTGGCTAGTTATCCACCTTTTGTATATGATGAAAATGATTAGGATGTAGATGACCTACTAATAGGTCATCTCACATGTGCCTTACTAGTCTTTTGCATTGATTCTTTTTCATATTGTGTGATTGCATGTGCATAATGTGATCCTTTGTAATGTCCTTTTTGACGTATTTCTCTCTCTTTGTGACATTCCTCTATTTGTATCTACATTCTTCTCTATTTTGTAAACCTCTTTGCCTTGTGTTTTACTTTTGGGGATGATGTAAGGCATTGAGACATTTAGGTCTCTTCCATGTTGACCCAAAAGCTTTCCTTTACCTTTTCTTTTGTCTTGTGTTTTCCTTTTTGGGATGACGCAAGGTGTCAAGACATTTAGGTCTCTTCCATGTTGACCTGAAAGGATTTTCTTTATTTTCACTCTCTTTGTGTCATTCTCCCTATTCCATGAGTATTTGGGGAATGATGATAGTTCTGAGCTCTCTAATAACATTGTATCAAAGACATACTAACCCCAAATCCATGGATCCCTCATGTGTTTGGAGTTTCATTTTGGGGGCAACCCCTTCCCTTTTTCATTGCATAGCTTTATTTGGAAGCATATGACTTGGCATAGGGATTTCCGAATAACCTCTCATGTCCTTTTTATTGTTAGCATTTATCATTTTCTACTTTAAAGTAACTACTCAAAGCATGGTGGTTAGCAATTTTTTAAAGTGAGGGCATACATTGGCATTATGCTTTTGCACTTCATGTTTCATAGTGTAGTCTTCTTACTGTTAGAGTAATAATTTATTACGCTTAATTAATTAAATCACTTATTCCTCTAGTGTTTTAGCTTCTTCAGTTCATCTATGTTAACTTATTTTTACTTAATTAGTTATATCATACGGATGTTGGTTCTTGATTAATTTATTTATTACTGGTTATTGCGTGATTATTATTTACTTCTCATAAGGCTTTTGAGATTGAGTTTATGAGTTTGATCTTCTGAGGTTTAAGACTGTTGTTTGAGCCTCAATGCTGCATGTGATGTATCCATTGCATGTGGAGAATCCAAGATCACCGCATGCAATCACCATACATGCAAAAGACATGCAAAACCAACAAGATGTTCTGCAAACCTCAAAGTGTAAAATGCATTATGAGAATCTCAATTATTACAAAGAGATCAATCCTTATGAAGGAGATCAAGAAACCCTAAAAGGGAAACCCTAAATGAAACCCTAGTGTGCACACTTAATAATTAATCAATTATTAATGTGCCTAAGTTTAGCTTAAGTAGCTAGAGGAATAAGTGACTTAATTAATTAAGCGTAATAAATTATTACTCTAACACCCCCCCTTAAGATGAACTTAGGAAGAAGCTAAAACACTAGAATAAGATGCATGCAAGCAAAGATGGGTCTCAGCAACTAGGCCTGATCAGGTACCCATTTACAAATGCAAGAAAGAGGTAGAGGAGGAAAACCCAGTGGGACAAAACCCCCCTACAATGATATGACATGCTGCAAAGAAGCACTAGAAGAACACTGTAGAGTAACACTGGAACCGCAATCTAGAAAGCAAGGAAAGATACTTCTGTCTACACGAAACCATATCGGAATCATCATAATGTGACAGCAGACCTGATGCCATGGAACACTCGAAAACTCCAAACGGGAACAACACTGGAATCTATGAAGAAGCAGTCGATTATTGAATGATGTATCACTGAAAATGAAGTGCAAAGATGCAAGTTGCACTCTCCCAACTGTCAAAATATCCAAGTAATCTCCAAATGACCCATCGGGCCAAATCTGGAATAATGATAAACCTGGGATAGATATAGAAAAATGTGCATGGATAGAAACATAGAGCTCCTCAATACCTTTCCAACGCCGTAAAGATAGCAAAAATCGGAGATTGTGGCAAAACGTTATGAGCTCGGAAGCATAAAATAAATATCTGACTTCAACCATAAATAAATGTAGTAAAACAAGAAAATACTATAAAATAAACTACACCAAATGAAAGTACTCAGAACCAGCTTTCCGGCGATATCTCGTTTGCCCGATTTCGATACTATATGCCCAAGTTATACAAAAAAGAAAAAAACTGCTTCTTTAGAGAAAACTAAGGTTAGGAGGGGACAAACACCACCGTACGGACGCTGACGTCAGCGGTTCATGGGCATAAATTTGACGGCCTGCAGGCCGTCGCGGCAAAAAAGCGCCCCCCTATAGAAAAAATCCATCGGAGCCCCTGGTTGTTGATATGACCAGGGGTTGGGTGCTGAGTTCGGCCGGGGGCCAGGTGTGGAGCTCCTGGTCCCCCATAAGACCCAGGGCCACGGGAGGAAGCCCTTAGGGGCTGCAATGGTTGGCGGTGGAGTCGGTGGCGCTGCTTGGGGCCACCACCGGCAGTGGCGGATTGGTGGCCGCCTGGTGGCGGGAGCTGTTTGAACTGGGGGCGCAGGCATAGATCCCGAAAAATGGTTTTTAAAATTTTTTTATTTATTTTTGTGCCTCGTGAAGCGTGCTGGGGAGGCCGTATGGCTTCCCTGGCAAAAAAGTTTTGCCTCAGAAACCAACTGCTTGAAAATGGACGATTTGACAGGTGTTTCTAGGGTTTTGGGGCGCTGCGAACGCGATGGTGACGTCCGTTTGAGCCCATAGTGTCCCGAAAATTCAGCTACCCCCAGATCTTGCAAAAAAAGATGCCTGTGGAAACCCTTGCACTTGAAACTCACTGAGAAGCCATATCTTCAGATCACGAATAGGCAGCGGTAGGTCTGGAGCTTTGATACCATGTAGGATTTGATAAATGCAAATCCACAGCTCGCCAAGAACACCTGCATGCAAAATACCTAATGCTGAATGGAGACCAAAGAGACAGAAGCAAGGGTTTGGAAAATCTTAGCGGAGTGAGAGCAGAATTATTATTTCCCAAAAAGATTAATTACAATAATTACAAAAGCGACATATAAGGTGAGAAACCCTAAAGCCAGAGAAAGCTAGGTTTGTGCAATTAATAATTAATAAACATATTAATTATTATGCACCTACAAATGACAAGCTTAAGTGAATAGAATAATAGTTAGCATTAATAATTAAACCAAAGTGATTTAATTATAAAGGCAAATGAACTATTACTCTAACACTTACTTCATGTGGGGTGATCCCACAATACTGGTTTACAATTTTTTGGGCAAATTGGACACTGAATTGATTTCTTTTAACTAAATCTTCACTTTCGGGCTCCTATAGAGGCTAAACCATGAGGAATTTGAAGATGATGCAAACTAGTGATTTGTGATGTTTTGTCTATAGATTCTAAATGTATTTTTTTCAATTTTTTTGGAATCAGATTGCACTTCTTTTTCCATCTCCTTCAAAAACTAGCTTTTTAAAAAAAACAACATTTTTAAGGAGTGACGCTCATCGTATACAACATAACGTTTTTTGTATAAAGGAAAAAATTCTATTTTTTTGGAATTTGGATTTGTAATTATGATATCTAGCACTTTCATTTGGTTTCATAGTGTTTTATTAAATATTTTTTCCTTAATCAAGTTTCAAAGTCAAACCAAATACAATTCAAACATAGATGGACTGTATACAACATAACTTTTTATGTATGTATCGAAATTCAAATTTTTTTTTTAATGGATCAAGGACTAATACCTAGCCCAGAAGTATTTTTTAAAATTTTATTTTGATAATCTGCTATTTTTTCACATATGCAGAACAAAGAGCTTGATTTTCAGCGAAAAACCTATGTTTAATAAAATTAAAAAATAAAATACATAATAAAAGCAAACCATATTAAAATTATATTCGATGGATAGCTCATTCCGAGGAATATCATTATCTAGTTGGGTTTATGAATTTTTCTACATTTTCATCTTCAAATTGAACTTCGAAAGACAATTTTTACAAAAATTTAATTTTTTTTTAGGAGACAGGGGGAAAAAGGGGGTTCGATTGAACCTATGTTCGGGTGGACCCAAAAAATATGTTCGGTTGAACATGGGTTCGTTTGAACCACTTAAAAATAATGAGTGAAATTATTGTTGGGTGGTTCGATCGAACCCCCATAATATGGGTTCGATTGAATCCCTGACTTATACATACAAAAGTCAAACAACTTTTCCAAGGTTTTTTTGCATTTTTCCGAGCTCAGTCTGTGTAAATGACGATTTTCAGGTGACCCTCGTGCTTCCAAGTGTGTCAGTTGAAAAAGACAATTCATAGGTGAAAAATGATGAATTTTTTGAGAATGTGATATATCTTATTTGTTATTGTTGCATTTGTTTTTATTATTTTTTATTGTTGTAAGTTTTTTCAATTCTTTTGTCACATATTTTTTGCATTTTGGAGGAGAATTTGCTATCAGCTTTCAAAAAAATTTAATTTGAAGAAGAAAATGGGACAAAAGCAAAAATAAAAAACAAGGGTCAATGAAATTTTTCAAAAGATAAAGAAGAAAACAAACGCAAACAAAAATTAGAAATTATCATAGAAGGAAACAAGGTACGTGTTTATTTCTTCTCTTTCTCGTAAAATATGGGTAAATTTATTTACTTACAATAGTGGGTTTATCATATGTTTTATCTCGCAACAAGGAAAAGTGCATCAAATAATTGATATATAAGAAAATTGAAGGTTCCTCATTTCAATTTTATGAAAATGAAAACTCAAATGCACATCATCAATGAGTTCTATAAAACTAAAATTTGCAAGTTATCACTAGATTTCATAGTACCACATTAGTCTCAATTTCCTCTCTTTCTTCATAAATAATTATTTGTAGCATCAATGGTTCATCTTTATACATTATTACTTTCAAATTTTCTTCATTATATCCATGATACTTTATAACAACTCTATATTCTTACTTCTATGTTACAACCTTCCTTTTTATCACCATCTATCCTTTCTTGCACATCCTTGATTTTTTATTCTACATCATCAAAATTTATCATTCTTTCATATTTAGATTATCTTGAATGTATTTATTATTGTTACATGAGCTTATGTGCATTCTTAGATTCAATTTCACTTAGCATCCCTTTTGCATTCTCTACTAGTGTCTCCTCCTTCTTGAAATACACATTTTGATCCTATGGCCTTCATCTTCCTTCCTTACTTGGAAACAACCAATATGTAGTGCCCCACCTTTTTTTGCATTCTATTAATAATACTCCATATATCTCCTACCTCCTAAAATAGGTTTCTAAATTTGTCTTGTACTCTAGATCTAATCTCCATATCAATTGCAAACATATTTGTGGTGCCTACTACTACTTTTTTATGAATCCTTATACTAAATTATTTACTAGTTTTGATCTACAATATATTCTCTTGATTTGTATTTTTTTGTAGCACCCAATTTTGCATCTATCTATGTTTATGTCCTTCTTTAAATCCTTATATTTATTTCATCCAATTGTGCATCATCAATTATATCTAAGGTAGAAATACCATCTTTCACCAGTATTTCCCCCTCTATCTTGGTATCTCCCTTTGTATCAATACATGAAAATCAATAGTAGGGAAATCATTATTTATAACCAAATTAGATAAAAGAATATGACACAAGATAATTCAACAAAAGAGAATTTCTAAACTCATCTAAAAAACCTAAATAGTGATAATTGGTTGAGAAGGTGGGGATAGATCAAACACCCCACAAACACACAAAAATTGGTAAAAATTATAAGTATTATAATAAATAGAATCATATTAGTTAACAATAACTATTTTTGGATTAGGATCTTTAACAACAAGTATGATGAATATACACATAAAGCATACATTAACTAAATAAGTTTATATGCGAGGAAAATATAATGTAGAAGTATGTATCTCAAATAATATCTTCTAAATTTTCTAACACATAATCTAACATAGAATTAGAATATTCTTCATAACAGTGAAATTATAATTCATAAAGAAATAAACATATTGATAGTAAAAAAAAATGTATTGAATTTGATTACCTTTAAAAAGTTGAAAGTTTTAACTAACTTTATTCCTAGATAAGATTAATAACACAAAAATACTATCCAAAATAGATAAATCAGAAAGTGTAAATGGTCTTATCTAAATTGGTTTCACCTATATAAACTATGCAAGCTTATTTTTCCTATAAAAAGAAGTACTATGTTTTTATTAAACAAAATATAAAAAATGGGAAATTATAAACAAAGAAAAACCTAGAATGAGAGTTGAGAAATAGATATCTCATCATGATAGGAATCTAGAATATGAATCAATAGAAGATAATAAAAATTACATCATGTTTCCTAGATGGTAGCATGACTACATTAAGATCTATATGACTACATAGATTTTTGTTGTACATAAAAGATACCAGTTTATACAAAAAATTGAAAGTCTATAAAATAAGAATAAAATACACAACCAATAACAAGAAACTTTAGTAGAATAACATGATAATGTTAAAATAAATTAAATGATATAAAATGGTCATAATGTTATTTAAACTGAGCTCTAAGATAATATAATTATGATAGATAGGAAAAGACACAAAACCTCCATATGAAGAGATTTCCAAGAATACATGTAGCTGGTGCCACAAAGGGAAAGGGGTGAATTTTGGTTATCTTACCAATATTGTCAAACCCCTAATTTGGTATTTTTACCTCCACAAATAATCAAATAAAAAGACATTAGATTAATATGGTTGCGCTCTTATCCTATGTGCATTTAGAACTAAGACGAGTACAACATAAAAAATATATATAATCTATAGCAATAAGTGTATCCCTTAGATATATGAAAAAATAAAATTTGAGAAGATGGATCAACAAGCATTTCCAAGAGAGATAATAATATACAAGAAGAAATATGAAAATTTGTGATTATGATATTTTCTTAGGTAGCTTCCTCAATCAATATAGCCATCTAAATACATCATCTTCTTCTACATCTCTTTCTTTTGCTATCTTCTTGTCATAATCTTAATCTATATTCATATTCAATGATATATGCACTATCTAGCCCTCCATGTATAAAATGCCAATTCTTCTTTTTGGGAGGCCAAAATTTCATTACATTCTACATGAACCAACTTGAGATTAAGAAAAAATTTAAAAGCACCAAAGAGTCCTTTTGAATCTCAAACACCTCAAAATTTATTTTTCCTTTAAACCCAATAGGTTGACCTTTATATTAGATACCATGTGCTAATGAAAATTTTGGATCTAGGCTCCCTCATCTAGTACTATATCATAGGGAGTATCATGTAAATTTGGTTTCCCAAGCTCCTCCCAATTTATTTTAAGAATAATTTTAACATCTACTCCCAAGTTTATTAATATATTTTTCATCCATAAAAATGAGTTCTATATGATTATGCCCATTTAAAAATATTAAGATGTGAAAGAGATGCATTTTTTTGTAATTATCATGTTCTTAGAATTAATGTCTATTCTAACATGTTCCAAGCCAAAAATTAAATTATTTGAGTGTTGAAATATATATATATATATATATATATATATTTGTTGTTTTATAACTTAAAAATTAGATTTTGTTTAGTATTAATATATAGGGACTGAAGGTTGAGACACAAATCCAAACGATCTCCCGTAATCGGATACCTTATCTAAGAAAAATAAAATATTTAAATTTCCTAGATCAACTATCTACTTAGGTACAAAGAGGCTCATAGACCTACCACACTATCTAATAACATGCTAATTTTTTATGGAAACCATAACATTCTTATGTTATATAACATTATTGAATTATAGAACTTATAGTAACAAGTCTAAAGCTTAGTCACAAGCATGCATAAATTTAGTTGCATTAAAACATGAAAATATAATAGTGAGCTATCATGTTGTAACACACTCATATTTTTGATGAAAAATAGTCATGAGTAATGTGTGTTATTTTCTTCATGTAATACCTGGTAAAATTATTGAGTACTATAAAGTGTATTTTTGTTGATTTGGGGTAATTTTAATTTAATGAATCATTCATCTATAAGATGGGAGGGGCAAGTTTCTTTAATTTTTTAGCAATTTGAGTTCAAAATTAAATCACTTTTATTTTCATTTATGTTGAATCATTTTTTAATTATAATCTAAAATTTGAATCTGTTGACACCTCCAAACACTCATCTCTAAGTTGAAATAAATTATGCATGGTAAATTTTATGTTGAATGAAATGCATAAAATAACCCCCTCAATTTCCTCCATCAATTCCAAGGCATTCTTGTGATTATTAAGTATATATTTTAAGGTGTCCCAAAAATAACAAAATGGAAATTTTCAAACATTAGTAGAAATCTTTAAAATTTAATATAAATATAAAAAAAATGCATTGGAAAGATTTTGTAACATCATTTGAGTTTATAATATCTGTATAAAATATTCAATCAAAAATAACATAAATACAGGTCGAGACAAATTTTAGATATATATATATAGTGATGTCTTGAATATTTTTACTTTGGGACGTCTTGTCAAAGACTAAAAATTGGAACTGCTAACTAATTTGGTGTAGGATGATTGATTGAAGACTTGATTTTGAAATCAGCTATCTTTTAGCTTATAACACATTTCAATTTTGGTGCTTTAAAATGAACATCTGTCTTCCATCATATAGATTTAATTAGGGGGTGAATAAACATTGTTTGTTATGCTTGAGATGGTAGGGAGTATGATCTCACCTTGTGCGAATTTGGTGATCAAAAACTAGACCCATCGTCCTTGTATGTGTTTAATGCCTTAGAGGGTCCTGCCTCACAAGAGGGAACAACTCCAACCGGTTTTTCGCTCGGGCCGGTATATAAAAGGATGAGTCTAAATTGTCAAGTCCTCATGGTATGTAGGCCTTAGCCGTGCATGTGCCATTCGAAAACGGGTACCTACCTTTTCTTTTAAAGGTATAAGAGCCCCTAGTAGAGTGGTTAATGCCTTAAGTCACTTGTTGTACGCTCGTGAGGTTCCATGTCCTTGAGTATTCACTAGAACCCTCTTGTTCTAGAAAGCCAAAATCCCTTCTATTCATTGGTGCAACAACGATCGTTACCAAGGCATCCACATTCTCACAGTTCTTAGTAGAGGTGAAGAGTCTGTCATGGGAGATTCATGAGGGCTCGAAGCTTGGTTGACCCGAGAAGTGAGTGCAATGTAAGGGGGAGCTAGTGTGGCCAAGCTTCTAAGTCACCCGCTAAGAATAAGTGCGGCTGGGGAAACCCATGTGGAATCTAGTGAATATAGTCCTTGACAACCTTAGGATTTGTGCTTGTATTGTTAAAATCAAACATTTTGTCTCTATTTCTTGCATGTGTGTTAAAAAATAAACCTCAAACAAACATCGCACCTAGTACTTGGCAACACCTTAAACCTTGCAAAATCCCAAAACATCAAACAACAAAAACATACAACATGAACAAGTGTCACTTAGATTTCTTGGGGCCATCATCCTTTAGTTTTGATTTTTCAATCCTTGCATTCCACCTAGTCTTTCCATCCCATATAGTCCTTGCATATTCATAGCCCTTTCATCATAGTCCTTACATATTCCTAGTCTTGCATACATAGATCACAGATCACATAGTCCTTGCATACATATATATTATTCCACCTAGTTCTTGCATGTACAACCCCTTGCATATCAAGATCATATCACCTAACCTTTGCATGTTCCATGAATTTAGTCTTGTGCATATTCATCATTGATCAAATAGAACCCTTAGCTTGCACTTCCACTACTCTTCCTAGGTCTCAAAATCAACCCATTGGCTATCTATCACCCACATCACTTAAGGTTTATCATGGACTTGAGTTAGGGAAAATACCATTATCCTTGCTCATCTAGGAAAATCCTTTTTGAGTCCATCATCGCCTACATACCATCTCTTAGTCATTGGTCCCTTGTGTTTACCCATCATAACACAAGTCAAGCCTTGCATTGTAACTAAATTTGGACCTAGAGTTGCATTTTAAATCTTGCATTCTTAGCTTATCACATCATATCATACCATTTTCATATATCCCATCTTAGAATCATATCCTTTTCATTGCATCCTAGTCCTTACATATTCCTAGTCTTGCATACATAAATCACATCACATAGTCCTTGCATACATATATATCATTCCACCTAGTTCTTGCATGCACAACCCCTTGCATATAGAAAGATCATATCACCTAACCAAGTTGCATTCATTCCATGAATTTAGTCCTGTGCATATTCATCATTCATCAAATAGAACCCTTAGCTTGCACTTCCACTACTCTTCGTAGGTCTCAAAATCAACCCATTTGCTATCTATCACCCACATCACTTAAAGTTTATCATGGACTTGAGTTAGGGAACATACCATTATCCTTGAGTCTAGATAAATCCTTTTGGAGTCCATCATCTCCTACATACCCTCTCTTGATCATTGGTCCCTTGTGTTTATCCATCATAACACAAGTCAAGCCTTGCATCGTAACCAAATTTGGACCTACAGTTCCATTTGACCTCTTGCATTCTTAGCTTATCACATCATATCATACCATTTTTCATATATCCCATCTTAGAATCATATCCTTTTCATTGCATCCTAGTTCTTACATATTCCTAGTCTTGCATACATAGATCACATCACATAGTCCTTGCATACATATATATCATTTCACCTAGTTCTTGCATGTACAACCCCTTGCATATATCAAGATCATATCACCTAACCAAGTTTCAAACATTCCATGAATTTAGTCCTTTGCATATTCGTCATTGATCAAATCTAACCCTTAGTTCTTGCACAAGTTCCACTACTCTTCGTAGGTCTCAAAATCAACCCATTTGCTATCTATCACCCACATTGAACTTAAGGTTTATCATGGACTTGAGTTAGGGAACATACCATTATCCTTGAGTCTAGGGAAATCCTTTTGGAGTCCATAATCTCCTACATACCCTCTCTTGATCATTGGTCCCTTGTGTTTGTCCATCATAACACAAGTCAAGCCTTGCATCGTAACCAAATTTGGACCTACAGTTGCATTTGACCTCTTGCATTCTTAGCTTATCACATCATATCATACCATTTTCATATATCCCATCTTAGAATCATATCCTTTTCATTGCATCCTAGTCCTTACATATTCCTAGTCTTGCATACATAGATCACATCACATAGTCCTTGCATACATATATATCATTCCACCTAGTTCTTCCATGTACAACCCCTAGTTCTTCCATGTACAACCCCTTGAATATATCAAGATCATATCACCTAACCAAGTTGCATACATTCCATGAATTTAGTTATGTGCATATTCATCATTGATCAAATAGAACCCTTAGCTATTGCACTTCCACTACTATTTGTAGGTCTCAAAATCAACCCATTTGCTATCTATCACCCACATCACTTAAATTTTATCATGGACTTGAGTTAGGGAACATACCATTATCCTTGAGTCTAGGTAAATCTTTTTGGAGTCAATCCTTGCATCGTAACCAAATTTGAATCTAGATATCATCCCACATAGTCCTTGCATATATATATATCATTTAAAAAAAAACAAATCTACGTGTCCTCCAAATCAAACTTCTCATCCTCCATACCAACCATGCATAAGATTTCATCCTCCGTTCACCTACCTTCAACATCAAGAGTTTCCTAACACAATCCATGCCATTAATCCATAGTTCAAGTGTCCACTTATCACCCTTATCCTCTATTCTTCATTCGGAGCCTAATAATTGCTTATCATCTATTTTCAAATGAATTTTTTCCATGGAATTCTTAAGTTCAAGAATCTTTGATTTCATATGTTCAACTCCACTTATATATCATCATCTCTCACTTTCTTTGCATAATATTTTGTGACATGTACAAATGGCTCAACAAGCAGGAAATTCTCAAGCATAAGTCGAGCCCAATCTAGATATTGGACGAAACGAATCAGTTGAAGAACACATGGACCTTGAAGATAGGGAGGAGGCCCAATTTCAAACAATGCATGTTGGAGAGGGGTCGGGATCACTTTCTTCTACACCAATGGATGAGCATAGAAAAGTTGCTGAAAAGGTGGGGAAAAAAATTTCTTATAGAAATTTAGATCATTTACTTGAAACGGATATGGAGAAATTGAAATGTTATGCCAACCAACCTAAAAGTACAAGTAAGAGGTCAATGACTAAATCTGTAAATAGAATAATCCATGATCATTTCAATCATCTTGAAACACTTGAAAAAACCCAATTGCTATCATGTTTACTTCTTTGTGATGAGCTAAAAGAGTCATTACAATTGTTGGGTGTACATTATGCATCGAATAAGAGGAAACACATGAGACTACAAAAAGATATTGTTGAAAATGTTAAAAAAGGTTTAGATTCCATTGGGAAAGGATCTCGGTCAGTGGATAAGGCCATTGCAAGAAAGATGATTTTGACATTTGTTTTAAATAAAGAAATATCCATAAAAAGAAAAATGTCAGCACTTTCCACTGAATTTGGTTATAGTAGAACCACACTAATAAAATATGAGAAAAAGAGAAAGGTTTTGGATGATATTTTTGAAGGAAATTGGGAAATTATGTGTAGAGCTCCCCATTTTGACAAGATTGGCGATGTTGTTAGGAACTTGATCTCAAGTTTTTGGAATGATTAGATCCGCCCATCATCAAATACTAGAGATGTTATGAGGCACATGATTGGACCTAGTATTTATGAAGAACATATTAAACATTGGCTAGACATAACACAACTTGAGATGTATATGAACTTTTGTAATATGTATCCTCATATAAAGATTGGGCAAACAATGTTTGAAAGGTTAAAGCCATATTATGTGAAGATAAACAAGTTTTTTGAAACTTGTTGTTGTCATTATCACATTGAATTTGATCTCTACTATCAGGTGTTTCGAAAGATTAGAGAAGAAAGATATGGTTTTCAAAGGAACCTCCTAAACAGGTAAGTTTGTTCATAAAGGATCTATTATGTGATCATGAAAATGGACCTCAAATAAAATGCATAAAATGACTCTGTGAAACATGTGGAAATTTGGCTAACTTTCCTTCAACAAACGAAAATGCTGACCTAACAAAGATAGTAAATTGCAAGAGTTACAAGTATGTAAAGTTTTAAACAAATTTTGGGAAAGAATCCACAAGGTTAAACTATGTAGAAGAGGAGATACCTATTGGGAAATTTATGGAAGATTTTCAAAAATTGATACAACCATACATACAACATTCCTTTTATGCTAAGTGGCAAGAACATCAATTTCAAACATTAAGAGATACTTCCCCACTTGGAATAGTTCTATCAATAGTTGACTTTGCAAAAAATTACTCTTTTGTACATCAAAAAAAGATTCAATAAGAATATTACTTTTCAAAGTAGGTCACTATTATGGTTCTTGTGTGTTATTGACATGCACAATTGGAATTGGATGGTGTTGAGAGTCAGATGAACAATGGGCCATCAAGAAAGAATATCACTTTTATATTAGTGATGATAAAGAGAATGACACACTTTTTGTACAACATTGTTTTACAAAATGTTTTTTTGAGAATTTGAGAAGCAAGGGTGTAAAATTTGAAAAGCATTTTGTATGGTCAGATGGATGTGTGACACAATTCAAATCATCACGACCATTTTATGCACTTTCTAGATATCATAAAATTTACAACATACCACATGTTTGGAGTTTCTTTGAGAGTGGGCATGGAAAGGGTGAGCATGATGGTGCAAGAGCTTGCATCAAATGTGCTTTAAGAAAGCATCAAATGAGTTATTCAGAAGATCGTATAGACAATGCACATGATGTTGTTGAATGGTGCAAGAAATACTTTGCATCAAATGGGGTTGGCACATCTTCAAGAAAAAACTGAAACATTCCACATAGAGTGTTTTGGGAGATATCAGGTATGTATAAATTACATTTAAAAAAAAATTAATTTAATTTAAATTTAAAATTTACATATATATACACATGTTTGTTCACATAATTTTGTTGCAAGTACATGTATCTAGGTGTGGATAGAAGATCGATGCATGGATGCAAGAGGGTAGAAAAAACAAGATCTTTGCATTGTGTTATGAGTTCAGATAGTCACCGTCGATGGACATTAGACACAGGGGATTACTCTTGTTTCTGCACTGAGTGCATTACAGGAAACTCTCATGCATGCAACAACGAAGAACTTGAATATGTTAGTAAATGGGATATGGTGCCACTATTCATTTCAGACACATACAACGAAAATGAGGATGAAAGATTTCAAGAAATTCCTTTGATTTAAATTGATTATGACCATATTTCAGGATTGGTTAGAAAAGGTACATGTGTAAGTTTTCAATAATTTAAATATTATATAAATTTAATGATCTTTAAAGTCTAGAGATAATTCTAATTTTTTTAGAATTTTATTGTGTAAATTTGGTGTACAGGAGATGTTTTTGCAGTCATAGTAGAGCATGGAAACATAGAAGGTGTTAGCTATATTATTTACTACGTTGCACAGAAGAGAGGAATACGCTAACACAACCTGAAACAAATGATGGAATGTTATTTCCCACAAGTGAGTTTAAACTTAAAATTATATATATATACATTGTGTACATGTGTATATTACCTTAAAAACATTAAATATATATTGTACAAACCTTGAGCATGAAAATGTTGTACACGTGCACATGTATTACCTCAGGTTCATGTTTACCGTGCAGGTTTTGTTGTTGTACAAGGGATATATCTAAAACAAGTCAAATTTGTTCAACATGGGATTCATTTTGTGGACTATCAAGTTGATAACAAGGTATATCAATATAGTCACCTTATAATTGCTATTGCCCTACATCTTCATGCAGTTCCACATGCATGTGGACGAAAAAAATGGAGACTAGATAGTGATGACCATCAAAAAAATTTACATGTTATTCAAGAGCGGGTTGAACCAGAATTTTTGAGTTAGATTATATCCATGATTTTCAAGTTCACTTGTACATGTACATACATGTTCAAGACGAGAACTTATAGTAACTTGTTTGAACTCTGGATTGTTTTAGTTACATATAATATATGTTGATGACAAGTGTTTTAAATTTGGTTGGACATAAATTAGGGGTTGAAATACATTGAGAACCTTAAATTGAGTAGATATTTCCAATTATATATTTGTTCCATGGAATTCAATTACTTGTTATGTACATAATGTGCAAACCTTGTTACAACAATTGCAATGTTTATATCTATTTAATATGACTATCTATTTAAAGGTGAGTATTTAAACAATGAATATTTTCTATAATAAATTTATTGGTCCATAATTTGAGTATTCTATAGTATCTAATTTTCATAAAAAAAGTCATTGGAAGAGTGATGGTGGGAGTAGAAGAAAATTTAGTGTTAGTTTCAATGATCCCCAAAAGAGCATGTTTATTTAATTATATCTTCAATAATGTTGTATTTATGTATATAGTTGTATATATTTAATTGATGGTTAATATTATAACTTATTAATTTTTTCTCATGCCCTAAAAAAATTAGCAAGTGATTGCATGTCCCCTTAAGCCATCCTCTTAGGCCCCTTCACTCATCTCCTACATACATTTTAAAAATTTAGGCAAGTTTAATTTATTTTAGGTAGACCTTGCAACTACTTGGGCATTTAACATGTGACAACATATTATATAATTCTCCTACAGTAGTCATCACTTGAACATAAGAAATTTATAACCTAATTATTTAACTTGATTTATTGTATTTTTTTAACATTAAACTTAGATTCAGGACTCATAAATATCTATAGTTAAATTATTTACTTCCTCTAATTATATGCATATTTACTTGTTCATTATATTTTTTTATGATTTTTATTTTAGGTCTCTTATAACAAGTTGGAATGATTATGACTACTTGTGTATTGAATTTGTGACAACATAATGGATAATTTTATAATGGTAGGAATCATTTGAATATAAAAGGATTCTAATCTAATTTTCTAAGCTAATTTATTATAATTTTCTCACATGACTTAGAGTTTGACCCATGTATCTATAGTTAATTTATTTTCTATTCTATAAGGTGTATCAAATTAAATTGACATGTGCCCTTATGTTATGTTGTGACATGCCACCATAAACACCCTAGGATAATAAATATGAAAATAATTAGGTTTTAAATCCAATTCAAACTCTATTCATAATTTTCTAGAAAAATATAATAGAACCATTTTAGCATGTGGCGGATGGTCAAAGACCATTCACTTTCACTACCAAATATGTGATTCAATTAGAGGATTCCTACAACATCTAACTAAACTTATTTATCATGTTTGAACGGATAGGCTGATTTATAGAAGAATCAATAAATTATGGGGCTATGGTTGATTTAGTAATATGTAATTCAAGGATCTATCTATATGATAGTCCATCTAAATAGAATTTCCTTATCACCTCCCTTCAAAGCCAAAATGTACATATAGATCCACATCAATTGATCTAACTAAATTAACAATTTCTTTCAATGAATACACAAACTATATAGCATATGGGGGCATATTAGCCTCATATTGGATAATTTTTTTTTTTCTTATTTAACATAGTTATGTTTTCATTTATAGTTCTTTACAAGTGAACCTCATCAAATGGAAGTGTTGGGGGGTTTTTCTAGGTGGTTTTTGGGGGGAGGTGGATTGAGGGAGTGTAGGGGTTTTGAGGTGGGGGTATTTCAAGTGGTTTCTTTTCAAGTGGGGGTTGAATATTTTATAAAAAATCTTCTAATAAAAATGTATACTCTAGTAATTTCTCTATTGAAATGTAACATGTTAAATATTATTACAATTATCTAAATTTAAATTATGAACTTTATTGAATCATTGCATCATATTGGAGATTATTGTCAAGTCATAACATGGACACATGATTTTCTTCTTCCTATTTACTATTAGGTATATTCCTAGGACAAAACCCTATATTTATATAGATCAATTTGAGGCTTCTCTTTTGAAAAATATATATTTATCTAGATATATATTAATAAGGAAGAGGGCTTTGATCATTTATAACAACTTGCATGTTAGTGATGGTAAGAATAGGAATTTGAAACTCCTTAAGAAAGATACCAATTGTTTACCATAGTTATTATTCATGTTCCCTAAATACTAGTTTAAATGAATCAAGTGGTAATCAAACAAGTTATTTCATTGTGGAGTTTGTTGTTATTTAATGTATAGATATGCAACATATCTAGTAATTTTAGAATTTTGTTACAAGTCAAAAAGATAATAGAGGTATAATTTGTATTGAATTTTCTTAATGTTTCAAAGAATAAAATTTTCCTATAATTTAATAATGGTGTAGATTAAGAGATTATTTATGAAATAATTTAACATAAAATTTTAAACTTAGAGGGAAAGTGTTTGAAGGATGGTATATTTAATTATAAAATAAATGTTCCTACCTAGATTCTTTATAATTTTATATTTTGTTCTCAACTCCTCAATGGTTCATGTTAAGTCATTTTAAAAAAAATAGGAATTTTGTGTACCACAAAGTGATGCACTTTATTTGTTCTTACTTTCTATCAAGATTTTAATTTCATCATTTTTATCAAATTTTAAAACTAGAAGAACATGTCCTTGAAATTAATACATTATAGGCTCAAGTAAATACACTCATTTATAAAATATCATTAGTTTACTTGAGCTTGGGAGTCATTTATTTTATAATTTTTGACTGCTTACTATAATTTATTCAATGGGCGTGCATGTTCAAAATATTTATTGTGATCAACATGAATGAACTTAATTATAAAGTGGCATTCATTTCCTAAAATTCTACTCTAGAGAGATCAAATGTATATATCATATAAGGAAATGTAAGCTGTAAGAGATCATCAAATAAGCAAATGTATGTATATTGAATATAAGCAAATGTATACATATATCATATAAACATGTAAAAATATCAATATTGATCAATGTATAAACATGTAACATGTTATAAGAAAAGTGTCAAATGTATGTATATCATAAAAGCAAATGTAAGTTACACATCATCAAATGTGGAATACTAAAGATCATCATATAAGCAAATGTCGAATACTAAAAATCATCATATATAGCATTTGTAAGTTAGAGATAATCAAATGTTAAATACTAGAAAGATCATCATATACGCAAATACATGTAGTAAAGATCATAAATCTAATGCAAGGCCTAATATGAATGTCGACTCCTAGTCGAATGATCATCTGAATGAGAACGGTCCTGCTCTGATGGATGTGCTGAGCCCTACAAATAAAATGGAGTACAAAATGTGTTAAATACATATAATTTATATTAAATATGTATCTAGATCTATGCATACATATTATTGTACATATACACATGTATATATAAAAATTTAAAACTCACATGTCCACTAGCAGCAGATTCATCCACAGAGTCATGTTGATGTACATGATCTGGAACAAGGCTAGGAGTGATATGAGGTATGTCCACCTACAATATATAAATTTATATATATCAGTACATGAATATCTAGTTAAAACTAAAATTTAAAAAAAATTAAAAAAGAATTGAAACATGCACGTGCACACATACATGCACATCATCTGATATCGGATGACTTGAGTCCTCTGAAATGGCCGCCTCCATCATATCAACTATATGGTCAAGCGATGAACCAATATCTGCATCCATCTGATCTATCCCATGTCGTCCCATAAATGATGAGTGGAGAGGACTATATAGGTGAGATGGCATCGGTGATAACGAATTGACACCAACCAACATCTCAGTAAAACCCATAGTCTATTTAGCTACCGAATGATCAGATGGTTGATCCTAATGTGCACTAGTGCTGGGTTGAGAGTGATGGGATCTTGGAAGTGAATGAGCTCCTCGTGCCAAACGATCTCTAACATGCTCTACACTGATCCCATAGTTTGATGCAATGAAGGCATATGCCTCCAAGAGGTCCTTAGCTAAACAATGCAGAGTCCTGCATGCCATATCTCCTATAAGTGCCTCAAGCTCTATGGGAGTAGGGATGCTTGCTGTTCTGAAAGGATCCATGGTGGTCCACTGTGCTGAAGATGGCATGGATCAGGGATGTCTATACATCAAATACTAACCTACATGATCAGTAGATATCCTAGTGGTGGCAACTGCAATGTCACCTACAGTATCAATTTCTTCCTTTTGGGAAGCAATGGCAACCTCATCTTCTATGGGGGCTAGAGCTAGGGTGAGAGCAGGAGACCTCTCACCAACCAATACCCTAAACAATAGGGTTGGTCTCTCTGCTCGACAATAAGTGGGTCTGTCAGCAATCCTGCCACGTCCCTAACCAACATATGGTGGAATGTCCAAGTAGTTGACTTTGAGGCCCAAATGGACCTCAACATACAACTGCTGAACAAATATAATGGAATCTAGTCATCGTTTGGGTATTGACCATGTGTTGTGATAAATCGTGGGTAGATCAATGAGGCCATAGCATGATTGACACATCTAGTGACCTGGTATGCCCTAACCTTACGTTCATTTTGAGAAAATGGAAAACAATTGGTTTTTATCATTCCTTTGTCACACTATCCTGTATTTGTTTAAGGGGAACCTCACCATGTACTTCTTCTCGCATGTGGGAAAGAATAGTAGCTACTCTATCTTGAGAAAATGCACTAGTCCTCTCAAGTTCATCTCTTAGTTTTTCTAGACTATGTAATATTGACATGCATGGTTCAAAATATATCCTTGGGTTTGCACCCTACGCTAATGAGTCTTTCAATTTATTAATCTCATTAGTGCTATTTGCAAACAAAGATTTTGGAGGTGGAACATTTGTATTTTCCATGTTATATATGTATGTATTTACCTAAAGGAGCAATGAGACCTTGGTTTAAATAATATATCTAGATATAGGGAATAGAAATAAACAGTTCTAATAATTCATCGACTCATCAATAATATTTCCATACCATTAACAAAAAAAATGTTCAACATCTATCATAGTTTTTAATAATCAAAATATTCAAATTACTAGATTTCACAAAACACATAATCTAAAACAATTCTAAAATTTAAATTTACAAGTGTGCACTCTAGTACAAAATGTACCATTAAAGACAGTTTAGAAAAGATTGATAAAGGTTGCATCCAAGATTTATTTCCTACAACTAGTAATAAAGGGAAAGCATCATTACTTAACATTGGTGGTCATGTAAAATTAATTTAGTCATTATTGAAGGCACAAATAAGAGAAAAAAATGAGACAGATTCAATAAGCTTGTAAATATGATTTCTAAATTATTGAAGCAATATTTTGATAAGGAGGAAACCGAAAAATTGGAAATAAACTTCCTCATATCCATAAAGAAAATTTGACAGGAGGAAGAGACATGCACGTAACATTTATCATGAAAGTTACCATACAATGTACAAGAACATGATACTAAGGAATAAAGGTTTCTTATAAGTACACAACAAACCTGGATGAAGATTTAACCCTAGTGAAAATAAAACAAATAATGAAAGAATAGGAGAAAATAAAGATTTAAACTTTGTACATATTTTTTTCTATTACCTCAAATCTTCTACCAATATTTAAATTGAACTAGTGATTAATCAAAATATTAAACTTTTAAAAATTGAAAATTGAATAAACATTAATTTACCCTTCACTTTCACCTAATTGAATGATTCAATTGATCACATCATTTAAGTTTTAGTGAATATAATGAGGTCACATCTCAAATCAATTATCAATTATCTAAATTATCAACTTTTTAAGAAATTTTGTGATTTTGTGAATTTGTGACTTACGACAAGAATAAAGATGTCAAAAACTACTAGTACAATCTTTATTACTTAATTTATTAAAGTTTTAGGGGATGTGATTTTCAAAGGACAAAAGAAAAACCTAAAAATAAGAGAAAAGGTTAAATATATGAGAAATTTTTGTTTGTAAATATTTTATAGATTTTATTGATTAAGATAATTATTGAATATTTTCATAGTATTCTGATAATAAGAAGTGAAATAACTAACTCATCTCCTAAAATTTCACCTCTAGTATAGTTATAGTGTGCCAACTTTAAACTTAGACAACTATACACAAATTTGTATTTTTATTTGTGATAAAAATTAAAAGATCATTATTTAAGATTTAAAATGATATTATCTAAATTATAAAACTATTTAATTATAATGGCTTTCATAACAATTTTACTTAAATTGATGATCTAAGTCTAATATTATGTTTTTGATAAAAGGGTAAAACGGGTTTTACAGGGACCCAAAACCACAAAGTTTACAAAATAGAGAAGAGGACCCCAAAGGTCCACCAAAAAAATAGCTGCCCAGGAAAAAACCAGCAACAATCAGGCAAAAAGGACTAGTAGGGTCAGAAAAGAAAGGACAGCAGAAAAAGAGCACAGAACAACCATTACTTCAGAGACCTAAGGACAGTCTCTGTCTCAGCCTCCATATCCTGCATGTCTTTAACCCCCTTTTTGAAGGTTTGAACCATTTTCGGGGTTAAGGGGGCCTTGCCTTTCAAATTGGCACGGGTTCTTCTAGAAATGCCTCCATTAGTGTCCTAGCTTTTTTCTTCAGTATCTTCCAGGTCAACCACCAGAGAACCCTACTGGGCTTTGTCAAGCTTTTCAGTCATTGCATTTATTATTATAGCATTATGTCTTGCTATACGGTTGTTCTGTTCTGCAATAGTTTTGATGTTATTCCTTAAGCACTCAACATCAGTATCAGTGTTCTTGTTGCTATGCACCGCTTCTTTCTTACCCAATTCGGCAATCTTAACACCCATTTCCTCGATCTTACAATGCAAGGCCCAGTTTTTAATTTTAAGCTCATTGATTTCTGAGAAGGTCTAGTCCAGGAGTTTAGAATGGGATTCAGAATTGGATTTAGCCAGGTTAAGAAAATCCAGGGAGGACTCTTTACCTGTGTTAACATGGGAATTGTCGACATTGTGTATATCCGGTAAAGGGTCCCCGCAACGCTCAGGAATGTTGGTATCAGCTTCCTCTGACTCAGAGGAATCTTTGACGTAAGAGACAAGGCTTTTAACCTGGGTAGTCTTGCCAATTGGGATGATCTTAGGAGGAGGACAATTGGGCTCGAACGCAACCCAGATTTTACCTGGATCCCTGGAAGGGCTAGCATGCAAACTAGGGGCTTTTGGGCCAGGGCTAGGGTTAGGAAAATATTTTGAGCCAATGGGCTCAGTATCATCACTATCAACATCAAGGTTGGCTTCTGAAGTAGCAGGGGAATGCACATGCAGATATTCAACAATAAGTCTAATTAACCCAGTATGAAGAATAGGAAATCTTTTGGGGTTTCTTTTGTTGTCCTCCAAACTTTTCTTCAAAGAATAGTAGAGATAATAAGGGATAGAAACCCTTACCTTGTGGCAAAAATGGTTGAGGAGGGCGAAGTGGTACCCATAGATTTTATAAAACGCCTGTCCACAGTGATATACTCCATAATAGCCTGGAGGACCTTTCTCCATATAGATTTTATGGAGTCAACATCAAAGTAACTGTTCGCAATTTTGATCAAATTTTGCTTTTCCTTGTCATTTTTGGGGAATATGATAACAACTTCATCAGAGTAAGCCCTGTCCCTAAAAAACTTCTTCCCTCAGTGGGTAATCCCATAACTTTGGCAATTAGATCTTCATTGAGCTCCACATTCCTGTCGAACAGAGTCAAGTTACCATCATGCCATTTTTTGGCAAAGAGATTTGTAGCCTCCGGATCGGAACCATGAAGCTTCTCTAGAAAAGGAATAAGACCTCCACTTTTTATCTTGTTCCAAACCTTAGCATTTTTCATGTGGGTTTCATAGCTATCCAACTCAGTTCGCTTTCAGTCCCCACCCATATCGGCTGACACAGTGAGGAAGAACAACACACAATCCTTTCTAAAATTGGCCCCGCCAAATCTAAGCACCCACAAAGCGTGCGGAGTAAACTTGCAAATTACTCCACAGAGCTCGGTCCCATACAATCTAATGATTGTGATGTGAAAGATCCAACCTGTCCTCATTAAAGGGATAACACGATGCCTTACCATGTGATTTATCATAGTTTAATAGGGCACAAAATTTAATATTTAGATTGCTATTATTAAGCCAAGTACACTCTTCTTTACTCTTAACTCCTTCATTAGCAAAAAAGTCCGCAACAGCATTGGCTTCTCTATAGGTGTGTGTTATTTTAACTTTTTCAAACTTGACCAAATTCAATTTAGCTTCATCAATCCACGATTTGATGGTCCACGAGGAAGGAGACTTGCCACAGAGGCAGTCAATTATGTTTTTGGAATCTCCTTCAAGCCATAAGTTTTTAATATTGAGACTTTGGGCTAAATTTATAATATGGTAAGCACCAGCTGCCTCCGCCAGGTGATTAGTTTGAGAGCCAAGAGGAGAGGCCATCACACCCATGAAGTTGCCATAGGAATCCCTTATTACTCCTCCACAGCCTGCCGCCCCCGGATTGCCTTTAGCCGCACCATGAAAGTTAGCTTTGATCCACTCGTTAGGCGGAAAAGTCCAGCAAACTCCCTCTCTATCCTTTTTAGCCTTCATAGTAAAGCTAGACAGTATGGGGTTTATGTTCCAATCCTTAGCAACACAAAGATCATAGCTCAAAAACTTTGCATTGAAGGTCTTCCTATCCTTCTGGGCCACGACATTGAAGTTTTCCTTTAGAGATCTGGCAATTTTGTCAAAGGCATAATCCACAAAGGCTTCTTTGCCCCTAAAAATCCTATTGTTGCGTTCTTTCCAAATGCCCCAAGCTATATGAGGGAGAGATAGCTCCCAAAAAAATCTAAGAAGAAGATTCCTTGTCGGGGCTTTCCATTGAGAAAAGAGTTCTTCAATGAGCATTGGGAAGACCCAAGAGAGGTTTCATAGTCTGTTAAAATTTTCCAAAAGAGAAGTAGCAAAAGAGCAATGAAGGAATAAATGATTAACAGATTCAACATCCATCTTACAAAGACAACATCTGTTAGGGATTTGAAATCCCCATTTACACAAGTTGTCAATCATTATCAGCTTATTTTGAAGCAAGATCCAAAAGAAGATGTTGATTTTATGTATCAGGTTCTTGCTCCAAGCTTTAGACCAAAAGGGAGGATGATCCAGAGAAGAAGTGAGCTTAGTAAAAGCAGAAGACACAGAAAAATTACCAGAGGGGTCATCAATCCAAATTGCACGGTCCTCCAGCTGCTCTGAACTAAGTCTAACTGCCAGTAAAGTAATCTGGATAGGGGCCAAGACCTGACTAACTCTGCTTAAATCCACCCAATTACCATTCAATCTGTAATCTTTCACATAAGTACCAAACATAGCCTTGCAATTCTCAGCCCAATCTTTGAAGGGATTGATATTTATCAAGGGTTCCTTAAAAATCCATCTGTCTTCCCAGAATCTGGTACAATTACCATTTCTCACTTGCCAACCAATGCCTTCCTCCACAATCTTTTTTCCAATAATTAAATTATTCCAGCATATATATCCTCTTGGAAGAAGGTGGGGGTCCTTATTAATAATAGAAGGTGGGGGTCCTTGGTCTAATATTATGTTGTTATAGTGATACCCACAAAAATTCTAAGTGTTATAATAAATTTAAAATAGCTATCATGCACTTAATTTTTTAATTTTTTTTCCTGAGTTTTAGGCTTATATTAATTCACTACATCTTTATGTTTTGTTGATATTTAATACACCCTTTTGCCCAAATGAATACTTGGAAGGATTTACACATGATTATTTGATGAAATAAGTTGGAGGGCTTGATATACATAAAAGATGTTCTCTTCCTAATGATGGATGGATATATAGGAAAATATATCATTAAAGAATATAAAAATGATTTTCCAAAGAAAGGGTTAATTTTTTGATTTATCAAGATTTCAAACATGTAGACATGGAATGAGTAAGGAAAAATGACATCATGAAACATTTTTTGTGGCCCCATGAGCTTAAAGTTTAGTATTAGTAGTGTCATCTTCAAATAGAAAGATATGGTGATAGCTATATTATTAAGTATACTATGGAAAATAAAGTTGTTACATGAAATTCATTGAGTAGCTCGTCAATCATAGGATTGGGAAACATATCCTTGGTTGTGAGTTTTTTTATATATAAAAATATACACTTAAACAACATGAACCATCCTTTTTATTAAATAAAGAGCACATGGGAAAAGTGTGGACCACACTAGGTTGAGTGACCCCCACCTAAAGAAGGTTGTGCATTATTGTTTAGTCTCAAGGTATTTTGCACAAAAACATATCAAGGTACTTAAATATTATTTGGTTTACTAATTGGAATCAACTAAAGTTCATGATCTTATGGAAATTTTGAGGTGATAATATATGGGAATCTATAAACATTGAGATATTTTTGGTTATAACTTCATGTAATTTTGATGATTGAGTCAATGTAACAAATTTAGATAATAACTTGGTAAGTTGTTACCCAATGATACCTTATTTAATAAATTCTCTATGTTACCCTTGATGATACCCTATTTAGATAATAACTTGGTAAGTTGTTACCCAATGATACCTTATGTGATCTAATGAGGTGTGTGGAACCTAATTTCACCCCTATGAGAGTGTACTTGTGGGAACTAGTAGTAAATTGAATCCCCATTTTAAAGAATTCATAAATGATGGTCTCAAGTTTATGTAACTATTATTCTCCCAAATATAGTTCTCTACAAATATTTAGAAACTTCATATGTTTCTCCATGCACACTAGTATGCCCTTATTAGCTATCATTACATATGAAGTATAGAACATCACAATTATAGGATAATCCTTTCACTTGGTTACTAAGGGCATACTAGCGTGCATGGAGAAACATAGGAAGTTTCTAAATATTTGTAGAGAACTATATTTTGGGAGAATAATATTTACTTAAACTTGAGACCATCATTTACCATCTCTTCATGGATTAGTATCTTGACACCTAGTGAGTGGAGACTCGGATTAGTGTGCTTGGTATGTGACATGATGTCATATGATATGCAATATTAGTTAAGTGATAGTTCTTGAGGAATTATTCATGTTGTGCATGATATGTTATATTAGTTAAGTGATAGTTCTTGAGGCATTATTTGGATAGTATTATGCTATAAATTTATCCTCAACTAATCTATCTAACTTGAGCTCAATTATTTGAATGTGGTAGGCCTACAATTTAAAATTTAGCATAAATTTCATATTCTGTAGGTGTTAGGTTATAGATGCAGTAGCTCAAGTGCAATGAAATTACCCATAAATGTGAGCTAGAGGCACCATTGATATTGAATGTTTGTTTTCTAAGTGTCATGTCTTGATTAGGTGGTCTAATCTAGCTATCATATATAAATAATTTTTTAATAAAATATATTACTTCATTTATCAACTTACATGTAAGGAATAATATACTCTAAAAATATTTTATTTTCAAGTGGATTAAACACATAAGATAGAAAGATAACCATATCGCTATCATTTCAAGAAAAATGTAAAATATAATCATACTTATATCTTATCAGTTTCAGCCCAAAAAGGGTCTTACCAAAATCATTTATTAAGATAATTATCTTTGTTTAATGCATCATTATTCAAGGATTCATCTCCTCCCTATGTAGGGTAGATGGAGATCCGTTGAGGGTTTGTCCCTATCTTTGTTTTGATTTTTGTTTTTCCTTGCTTTAGTCATTTTATAGCCATTGCTAGAGTCTCAATATTTGTTAGTCATAGTTTGGTAATCCGTAACTTCTTATTATTGTGATTATGGGTAAGTCCTTGAGTTTCATTTTCTTCACACATTTCCTTGTCCATCCTTATAGTATATCCCCTATCATATTTGGAAATTGAAAGAATTGAATTTAAGTTACTTTATGAAGGTTTCAAGTCCTAATTAAGTTTTGTCCTCTACCTCCTATCTTGAGTTGGATTTGGTATTTTAGTTGTGTTTTAATATCCAAGGCTTATGAGATCAACTCATTATCTTATGAAATTTGTGATAATGTCTTATATCCTAGTTATCTCTTATTTCCTAATTTAGGGTTACAATTTTTGTTTCCCAAAGGTTAACGATAATATTTCCAAATGAGTATCAAGGAAATAAAATTGTAATGAATACAAGCCATGGTGTTTTGTTGTTAGACCATGAGTAAAACTATTGTATTATTAAGGACTTCTATAATTTCAATACCCATAACAGTTCTAGTACTTTTTTATTTCTTTTAGGAAATCCTTTTTAAATCCATCATTCCTATCGATTCACATAACAATCCTAATTGTTTATTTATTTCATGATATCTATAATTGTATACATTAAGAATGTAGCAAGACAATTCTAATTTTCTAAATCTAGAAGCGAGAAAAATAATTCTTCTAATCGGGCTATCATGCTTATTTTTAGTAATGGATTTCCTAAATAATAATTTGTAATAACAAAGTAACTAAAATTTACCAAATTTCACTAGTCCATTCCAAACCTTGTCTAAATGATGATTAGATGTTTGATTTTAAAAATTCATTGAAGGACTAAATTTAATAGACTCAAACAATTTCTATTCATCATATTTATGCAAGTAAATACTTGAATAGGTTAGCAAGAGTATCTTGGATTGTAACTAACTTCACAAGAAACCATTGCAATGTTCAATATCCTAAAGCTAGATTAATATGTATGTTTTCAAAACTAGGGTCAATTATTTTCATCAACCCATCTATGTGTCATATTACGTTTATTAATGTTGCAAGTATGACTTATTGTCTCATATCTTGTAGTAGTTTTCTTGAACTATTTTGACTTAAGTGCCTTAATAAATAAATTTTTGAGTGCATACTAATTTCTTTTATTAGAATCCATTTAGATCATTTTCAAGGGTAGAAACTATATATTTCTTTAATTTCAATGCAAATTACTCTCATATTATATTATGATTAAAAATATCATTGATGACTAAGACAATCACTTTGTGCCACTAATAATTTATTTTTTTATAAAATTTTCATCAAGACTTGGTGATATTCTTGTCACATTATATTGAAAACCCATATTTCACCTGGAATAAGATCACTTGTATATGGATTATTAGGTATCATAGATGAAGAAAATGTGATTTCTTTGTTTGATTAATCTAATGTTAATTATTGAAAGAAGGTATATATGATTCTCATCTTAATTCTCACACTAAGTTGTCTTAGTCAATTTCTCATATGAGTTCCATATTTGTAAATTTTTCTTAATATAAAATCATATAAATTGTTATCATGCCTGTGCAAAAATGGGGGTTTTGGAATAGGGTATGGATACCCATCAAAACATTTAAATTATACAAAAAATACAATTAACAGCTATAAATCCATAATTATGTAAATGGGTTTGTTGAAAATGCTTTAGAAACTTTCAAGAAAATGCAATTGATGTTGTAAATAAAGCCAAATTCCACAACTTTTTCCCTGCTTGGGCCAAAATGGTAGCTTTGGAACAGTGTAACCAACCTTATAGACGCCTTGGAGGGTGATAAACTATGGAAGTTGCTTGGAGGTTCGCCCAACAGTTTTCTCACATGCTCCACGTTCGGGTTGACCACCACACTATTCGCTTCCACTCTATTTCGCCGTGAAAATGATAGTCACTTTTTTTTTAAAATCCCTAATCAGGGGGTTCGACCGAACCCTATTTCACTTGAACCCCCTTATTTTAATATTTTCACTCATTTCTGGGATGGTTTCGAGTGAACATAGGGTTTGGTCAAACCATAGTGTTCGTGTGAACCCATATAATGGTTCACGTGAACCATTTGGTTTGACCAAACCCCTTCATTTTGTGTAAACACAAAAAATGAACTTTTCCTTCCTCCACAAAAGTGTTAACCACTTATGTGGGATCACCCTGCGATGTGTCCATTTCTTTGTTGTGACATTGGTTATGATATCCCTTAAGAGCATGATATTTCTTAGCATATTATATTCCTCTTAGTGGCTTGATGCAACACACTGCATCCCCTAAGTTGTAAATCTTCTATTCTTCGATTGGTCCTCTCTTGGAGACATTACGCATGATATTCCCTAAGTCAAGACCTCACAGGAACAAATAAAAACTCCTTTGAACATACCTTTACACTCTTTTTCATTTATAATATTTGTTATATGACTGCCTTGCATAACACACTTTTCTTGTCTGTGGAGCCATCTTGTTTGTTCATGAGTTTCAAGCATACGAAGCTTTGCTTACCTCATGAAGCTCAAAGATCATGGTTGTGTGGTACCTTATTAAAGTTATTAGAATGTATAGCTTTGTTATGATTGTACATATGGGAGCCAAACTTAGGCATGAATTTCCCATAGCCAATTGCTTGTTTATGTAGGCACATATCGGTTACATGCATATGTGTCTCACCTTTTTGGATACTCACCCAACAAACAACCTGAAGTTCCATTGCCTCAAAGTGAGCGTGTATTTTTGGACAAAAACTTAGATCTAATCCACAACATGCAAGAAAAATGGTCGAATCTTGACCCACCCCTTTTGTTTTAGTTTTCTTTTCTTTATGTCTTTGGCAGTGTATTCTTGTGCCTTGTTGTTGCTCCTTATGTCATTTACATGTGTGTTCCTTTGTGCCTATGTTGGTTTGTCATAGGATCTTGATCCTAGGGGCTTGATCACCCCTCTTAATCATTGTCATCCTATATTATTGACATTGGTACACTTGAACCCCTCTTAATGCAAATTTTTCTACCTTAGTGTGAGTTTTAAGCAAGTTTCTCCTCTCACTAAAGTGGGGGCTAAATGTAGTGTAGAAAAATGTACCCCTTTTATAATTTCACACTTGTTTGGGCCCTTGTGGACTAAATGGACTTAATTGTGCCTTATTTAAGGTGTTTTCTTACACTTTCACACTAATCTAGGGTTTTCATTAATTAATTAGCCTTTTATATACCTTATTTTGCATCCACAAGCCTTAATTAATGCATCTTTCTGAGGATAATCCTGACATATATCACTTGACGAATCATAAATTAATGATTTTAGATTGTATGCCCCCAATCTACATTTCACTTTAAACTAATCCTTTATTGAAAAATGTGTCCCAAGCTTAGCCTAATGGGACTCATATGCCACAACTGGCATGTGAGTTCTGCTTAGCTTAGACCTAAATTAAATTCAAATTCTTGGTAGGATTTTATTCTCCTAGATCTAATGTCATTTTGTAGTGTTGTAATTTTGGGAAATTTGGTATAAACGAGTATATAAATACAAGGTTATTTTTCTCATTTTCACCTAGAAAGTTTACAAGTCACCTTTAAAGACTTTCATGAGAGCATTCCTTAAAGAAAATTTGAGTTCACAACAGCATTCAAGAGCTGATTATGAAGTGTTTTAGAGCATCATTCAAGTATCAAGAATCATGTAAAAGTCATTATGCATCATGTTTGTTTTTGAGCTAACATTTGTAATGTAGTGTTTCACGATTCAAGAAAACATTCATGTCAAGATCCACATTCATGCTAGCCATTACTTACATGTTTACAACATTTTCTTCAAGGGTTTGGTGAGTTGTAACATAGCATTTTGTTCATTCATCATTCCTCCTTTCTATTTCATTTCATTTCAAGGTTTGATTACCAAAACATGGTTTGACCAAGGCAAACCCATTTCTACTAACAAAACAACATTTTACCCTCTCTTTAGTGTGTGATGTGTAGATCTAGGTTGAAGATACATTGAAGAGAAATATTGGAGAAAATATGTCATGGTTGTAAAGTTGTTAAAGTTGTCACCTTATTTACAAGATCACTAAAAGACACCTATAGAGCATAATTTAGCATTTCAAATCTGAAAATCTGGATTGGAAGAAAGAGTAGAGATAGGAGAGAAATTTCACATTTTGACCCCCCAAAAAAGCTGAGCAAGACTGATACGCGACTTCTGGCGTATGAGTCCCAGTACATGGCTTTTTCTAGATTTTAGGAGTTCCAGACTTGTCACTACTAGATTCCAGTTTCTACCCAAAAGCCCCTAAATTGGGACTAAATCATCGAGCCTGGCGTATAAGTCCTAGTAATCAATAAAATCAACATTTTTAGTATTCCAGACCTTGTTCCGAGCTTCTATAGGTTTCTAGGTGCACCTCTTCTATTTCTTAGTTTATTGTTCTAATTTGCATTCATTTCTAGGTCATTTATTAAAGTCTTGCACATCCTTAGGTTTTATCATTAAGTTTTGCATGTTACTTGTCTTTCCAAGCCCTAGCTTGCTAGTGAACCCCTCTTTAGTCTTTAATCGTACCCTAGGACACCTTATTATAGATCTCTTCTCTTCATCTATCATTGGATTGAGATCTCTAAGGTATCCTTGAGTGAAACTTGAGTGAAATAGGTCCTCTTAGTTCCATCTCTCCTAAAATATTTGGAAAACTATTTCTGAGGTTTCAAAAATATCAATTTAAAACCTTAATCTAGCATAATCTAAAAACTTCTAGCAGATTTGAGAAAGTTATGATTTTACATACCTATCATAAAAAGCTCATGTTGAGTGTCCTGAGACTCATTCACCCTAAGGTAAATGGGTCCTGCCAGGCCTTTTTGAAAATTCAAAATTCTAATCTATAGTTTATAACCTACTCTTTTTTTCAATAGCTTTTGATCTTCACTTTTGGATCTAGGTCTGCAACAAAAATTAAAAAAATTGTTTTTTTGTATGGGGATTTTCCTTGGTCAAACCCCAAGCTTGGTTTTTACACCTTGATGAAAAATACATATCCGAAACCTAAAAGTATGTGTGAGCCCTAATCTTAAGTGTGTATAAGAGTTTAAAGAGGTAACATGTAAAGAAACCCTATTCTAGTTGTAGTGTAGAAAAAAGTAACCTTTTTTCACACTTAATTTGGGAATAATTAATACTAAAACTAACTTAATTATGCATTGAATTAGTGTTGTAATGTGTTTTCAACATTCACACTCAGTCTAGGACCCTTTTATCTAGAATGTACTTAATTGTGCCTTATTTAGGGTGTTGTCAAGTGTTTTCTTAAACTTTCACACTAATCTCTAAGGGCTTTATTAATTAATTGAGGTTAATTAGAGCTTAATTGGCCCTTTAATTAAAATCTAAACCTTATTTATTGTATTTTTTTAAGGATCTATCCCGACCCCCATTAATGATATTGCATAACATTTAATTTGGCAAAGTTGGAGTCCTAGAAAACTGTGCTAGGACCAATTCACCACATCGGGTGAATGGGTTCTTTTTACCTCCCCAAAGCTTGGTCCTAGAAATTGTGCTAGGACCCATTCACCACTTTGAGTGAATGGGTCCTCCTTACTTAGGACACCCCTTTTTAAATTTATTTGTGGTAGGATTCTAATGATTTTGAATTCTAGATATGATGGCAGCTTGGATTATTTGAATTTTTGGGTTAATCTTTAGATTTAGTATAAATATAAGGTTAATTCACATTGTTTCATCCTAAGTGACCTAGAAAATTTACAAGAATCCAAGCATTCAAGCATTAGAGCATTATAGAGCATTTGAAAGGCATTCAAGGGAAGATTATTGAAGTTTTATTGCAGCAATTCAAGATCATATTATCATGTCAAAGGAATAGTGCATCAAGCATGTGGTTGAGATAATGTGTTGATGTAGTATTGAAGATCCATTCACAAGCATTGTTTCATATCTAATTCGAGATCAAGATCTACATTCTATGTTGCCACTTCATGTTTTTTTGTAGATTTATATTCCAAGACATCATCCAAGGTATTATTGTTTCATGTTTCATGTTTCATGCTTCTATTTCATTATTTCATCACAAGTTTTAATTACCTAAATGGGGTTTGATGAAGGGAAACCCATATCCTCTAAAAATCAACAAGTTTTTCTCCTCTTTTATGTGTGTTTTTAGATTCATAGGTTGAAGATCAAGTGGAGAACAAGATTGAAGGAAAATTTTCAGACTTGTCAAGTTGCAAAGTTTTCACTCTTATTGCAAGAACATGAAAACAAGGCTAAAGAATTTGTTTAAGGTTTCTGGGAGCTGAGCATCGAGGAGTTGGAAGTGCAAACATCAAGGAACAAAACCCAAAAGTTAGTTTATAGAAACCCTAATAGGGACCCATTCACCACTTGGGGCGAATGAATCCTCAGTGACCTAAAAACAACACTCTTGTAACAAGGTACACATTGTTTCAACCTCTTAAAACTTCCCTCATTGTTGCTATAATAGTTAGGATTGATTTCTGATTGTTATTTATGCATTTTAGCCCTCATAATTGAGTGAAACATCCCTAAGAAAAATTGTGGTTCATCATCTTGTTGATTCATTTTGGTGAACCCATTTTTTGATATTTCACAAGTGTGTTAGAATAAGATCTCTAAATGAACTTGAATGGTAAAAGAAAGACCTAGTTAGGGAGAAGTCAAATCCCTAATAGATTAAAATTTTGATTATATCTTGCTTTAGATACCTAGTAAAATGATGATAACTGATGGGGTCACTAGGAAACAACTCATTAGATCAAGGGAAATGGCTAGTTGCATGTCCCAAAACCGAGAATCCATCATGATCCATCCTAGGCATCAATCTTCAATCATGAACAATGCTTGATCAATCTTCACAAAATGATCTTGAAGACCTATAAAAAAAATTAAAATGTTGCTCCAAGACTTCAAATTTGGTTGCTTGAATTTTCTCCTTGACTTTGAGTGCTAATATTTTAAATGTCTTCTTAATCTTTTTCTCAACCTAGTGTAAAATGGTGAAAAGATTAGGCTTTATAGGCTTCCTTTCTAATTTCTCGATTATTAAATCCTGAAAGAAGACATTTAAAACTTGAATTTAGGACTTTAAAATGTCACAAAAATATGTTTAAACTTTGAATTTTAATCTTAAAGGGGACTCATTCACCCTTGGGCGAATGGGTCTTGGCCTAAAAATCCAAGATTTATGAATTTTGGGGCATTAAATTAATTAAATGCATTTATTCAATGCATTTTGCAATGTCAAAAAATGTTTAAAATAGGCCTTGAGATGCATAATAAAGGGGTTTAGGGGCCTATTTATGAAGTATTAAATGCATAAAATTTAGGTCACTAAAATAGGTCCAAATTAAGTGTGAAATTGTACTATCACTTAAAAAGTAGTACAATTTTGTACACTACATTTAGCCCCAACTTTAGCAGCCATATGACACTACGTACATATTTAAGCTAAAGGACTTAGATCATACTATAAAGAGGATACTCATATGGATTTTTTTTAAACAAGGATAATGAAGTCCCCATTGTTGTCATTTATAAAACCACAATGTTAGGAACCACATCTTGTAAAAGTCCTTTGTTAGTCGTACAAAATTGAACTTCTACAAAGAATCAAATTTGAGGGTAGATGTATGCCCCCTAGTTCCACTTGCTTTATGGAGATGGAATTAGGGTAGCAATCTAACCACATCGAATTGATTTGCTTGATGATGTGAATGCTTACAATATAGTATTGAGTCTACAATACCACATATTAATGGAGATTAAATAGGATTGAGGATGGAACCACAAATCCAACTCAATGACATCAAAAATAGAGTTCTCTAGCCCCAAATATGCTGATTTGAATAAAATATGCTTAATTTAATAGAGTTAAGTATATATGAATGAAATTAAAATTTTTAACAATCATTTTGACATTTACCTTTTGAGAATTTACCTTGTTGTAGGGTTATTGAAATTTTGAGTAGACGATCGTACGAGCTTCCTAGATCGACCGTTTTGCAAGACGAGGTGGCATCCAACATGCTTCGAGACACGTTAGTCCATTGTTCTCTAATTTATCTTCTCATTTTTACTTATATATATACACACATTTTTAGGAGGTTTTGGGACCCCATCCAAAAATGTAGCAAAGAATCCTATTTTGTCACAAAGCATCCCAAAATGGCTAAAGTGTTTAGGACCCCCCATCCAAAAATGGCCCAAGTGTCCTAGAGGAGCTTTAATTTATTTTTAATTGATTGATGATTATTATTATGCATGTTATTTATGATTTTTTTCTTCTTTTGCACTTTCCACCTCTTGCACATCAGTGTTTAAGAGGTAGATTGTTTATATTTCTATGGGGCCAGGTTACTCAACTGACCACAAAGGAGATAGATATTTTATGTGATACTATATTATTTTGGATCTATACTATGCGATCGATGAGATATCATGATGCCATGTTGATGGAATTAGTGGAGAGATGGGATGCAACCACCTCCATGTTCCATCTACTGTCTAGGGAGATGACAGTGATGCTTGAGGATATTCACCACCTCTTTTAGACTACCCATCCAAGGTGAGACTGTCCTTATGAGGAGGACCACACAAACATAGATGCGATAGGATATTGAGTACTATACCAGTCATCCCATTACGCCAAGAAAGATCAAGGCACGTGCTAAGCCTAAGTGGCTTCTACACAAACAATCACCATTGATGCAATAGATTATGGTTGTCACTATGGCATTAGCTCTTGTTCCTAATGGATGAGGCACACACCTAGATGGTGGTCTCATTCACACTATCCATAAGATGGAGCATCATCACATCATTTATACATGTGGTTGCAACCTGCTAGCTCACCTTTGCTATGATCTAAAGAAGTTTGTGTATAGAGAGCTAGACAACATGGTAAATTGTACACTCTTGTAGGTGTGGGCCTTTGAGCATATAACATGTACTATTCCTATAGGTTATCCAACATTAGCAATTGTGGGGTATCCACAAGATTTCAACCATACTATGAGATGGGCCTCGAAGTTCATAGATTTACTATACTAGAGGATTCAATTTGATTACCTACATGAGGAGGAGGTAGTATGGAAGCTCTACCTCATCATACCCGAATTGTTGGATCACATGTATCAGATTGTTAGGATGCAGTAGGATAGGCTCCTACTCGGTCAACACCACTTTATAGTGATGCCATTTTATTATGATTGGGTTATGAGATAGTTTGGATAGATTCAAGTACCGCTGAGGCCATGACCCACATACCTAAGATTAGCACGAAGTGGCTCTAAACCTAGAGACATTCAACATCCCACAGTTAATGATGTGTACTTCAATGACTCAGATGATGAGGACCATGATATGCCCCCTATATTGGACCTAGATGATGTAGGCACTACTATAGCTTACAAACATTGGTGGGTGAGGGCTTGACCGATAATGTCTTCCCTTATGATCATCCTATAGGCAATTTTGGACCTCTTCCAGGTTAGGGAGATGAGAGAGAGGAGGTGTTGTTAGAGATGCAAAGGAGGAGGATAGAGAAAATGACTTAGGGGATGAGGATGAGGAGGATCTAGAGCCGATGGGTGATGATTCTAATGAGCTAGATGAGGCCATAGATGCCCCCGAGGATAGACAAGTATTTCATTCATGAACCACCCTAGTAGAGTCAGCATCCACAATAAGCATCAACATTCATGAGCGTGGGGAGGAAAGTGGTACTACACCTTCCACACTTCCTGCACAGGAGAGGACTATCATCCTATGGTGAGACCCCCTGTGGCAGGCTGGAGATCTAGGTATTGATATGTTATTATGTTTTTGTTATGATTTTAATATTACATATATTTTTCTTTATATACCATGATATGTTCTAATGTTCTTTATGATTTTCATTGTACAGTGTGTATGCAAGAGTGGTGAGACCTCTTTCATCACGTCACTATAGATATGGCCCCTTCCTTGCCCCCAGAACTAGACATATAGGTAGAGCATATGCCACCACCTAGATCAGGGTGTCATGATGACCTTTTTGAGCCCTTGCAGAGATGGAGTGCAGTCTACGAGGCCACTGCAAGGTGTGTTGATATATTCATTTTTGGAGAGGAGTGAGTGAGAGGTGATCTTGCATAGCTTTAGATTGCATACGAGCAACTTTGAGCTTCTCAAGTTCTAGCCCATAGCAAGGAATAGGCCTTCATGTGGTCATAACTCATTAAGTTGAAGGGAGAGACCACTAGAATGTAGGCTAAGATAGATTGCATAGATAAGGAGCATGTCAAGACCATGGTACGGGAGGGGATTACTGTAGGTGAAGCATGTTGCCTAAAAGATAAGATGAATTATATGACTAGATAATAGTTCACCATCTCATTATGGGCACCACCACTAGGCCTTGAGGAGTCTGGTAGCCATAAGAATCACTAGCGTTATTGTATATGAGATGGCATGTACATAAAATTTTCATGATATATATATATATATATATATATATATATAATTTTTATGTTTGTTTCGAACTAGATTTCAATGCAATCTATTAAATAGTATTTGTAAGAATATTTAATAAAGATCTCCATGATCTAGCTTTTATGTGATCTAACCTAAACATCTAAGTTTATATTAGATACTACATTTGATTAAGTGTTATATGTGCTAAACTAAAATGAACTTAAGATCTAATTTAACACAATGCACATGAGATTTGAATAGTATACAATAATAAAGTAAAAATTCAACATAATGAACAATTAGTCTACATAATTCAAGACACACAAGGAATTGTTGTCAAGAATGAGGCAGTGTGAGATAAAATAGAAAACTATCTACTAAATATAACATGCTTTAATACACATACTATTCAAAGGAAATGCTAAATGTAATATCTACGCAAATGTGTAGTGATTATAGGTTCTTTGAGAGGTGTTCCATCTATTTGTATTAATGTATATGCACCATATCCATAGATTTCATCAATTACATAGTTTCATAATTGATTCAGACTTAAATTTTAACTTTTTTACCTAAGGTGGCATTAACATTACATTGATTCTCATATAACACCAAATAACCTTTCTTAAATGAGTGAGGAATGACATCATTATTGTAATTGCATTGCATCCTTTCAGAATGGGCTTAAAGATGCCCAAGAGTGTTGACAAATGTGACCCAAATTTATTGGCTTGATCGACTTCCTGGAGCACTTTTATTTTCCTCCATCATCGGCCTCAGTTAGGTCATTAGTTTTAAAGTTTTTCTAATTGAAGTCATGGGGTTCTAAAGTTTCATAACCTCTCGACTTAGTGACTATGAAGTGAAAGGATTTTCCCTTTGTCGTCGGTGTGTCATGGCTTTTGAGAACTTCACAACCTCCATCTTGAGGTTTGGAAGTTTGAGTTTTGAGCAACAGAGTAATCCTTCTATAGTTGGCAAGTCACAGGTTTTAGGAAATTCCTTACCTCAGATGGAGGTTGTGAAGTTTGGGTTTCTGCCGACTTGGCGACCTCATTATCGGCATGTCACTAGTTTTGAGAAATCTCTAACCTCTGGTGGAGGTTGTGAAGTTTGGTTTTTCAGCGACATTGCGACATAACCGATGGATGGTGGCACCGGTCTTTGTGGATGGTGACGTCAACCGTATGGAAGCGACTTGGATGCCAATGGTTGTGGGGACCACCTGGAGTGTTGGGAGCTGATATTTAAGTCTTTTCTGGGAGACTTGCTATGAATATTGTAGATTCCCTTTTGATGCTCTGGAATTGCACAAGAAGTGGACGCGTGTCTTGTGGGATCCGATAGGATGGTGGATCATGTCGCAGGCTGACAGATGGTGATGGCGTGGACGATAGATGGAATGTGGTCCTATGTGCTCAGTGAACTTGGTGAGATGGTAATAAATGTCTTTTCGACTAGGCGGCATGGTGTTAGGTGGATAACCCTAAGTTTGATGTTAGAGATTTTTTCAACTATTTATTCAACGACTAGAAATGTTGGATGATGGTGTGTGGCTCGAGGTGTAACCCTAAAGGGGTGCAAAAGTTGAACAGTCAGAGAGAGAGAGAGAGAGAGAGAGAAAGTCCTCTCTTGGAGTAGAGTTATTGCAGGCAGAGCACAGTGGTTACCTGGTTGGGTGGCGAACTGGCTAAGAGGTTGGATGCAAGCCGAGAACTAGGGTGTTGGTCGAGAGGCTAGGTAGCTAAGAGAGTGTGGTGTTAACCAAAGATGGGTCAAGAGGCTGGGTTACAGTGAGTTGAGAGAGAGGTGAATCTTGCAGAAGGTGAAGGTCAAGCAACTATGTGACAAAGAGGTCGAGAGGCCGATGGTCAAGTCATGAGATTATGTAGTCGAACGAGATGTCTCTTGCTAAGAGAGGTGGTTGTTATGGGTTATGCTACCAGATGTTCTCCAAAATGGAACAAGATGAAAAATCTATAAAGCTCGTGAGCCTAATATTGTATTGTAATTATTTTTGTTGTTGAATAATACAATGGCGATCTGGGCTTTTGGAGTAAGGGGTTTTTTGCTCGAAAGGGTTTTCCCCATGTATATTTGTGTGTTCATATATTTTATTTCATCTTTCATGGTTGTTGGTTCTGTTTGCTGAATTTATAAATGGTGTTGTTGAAACTGGTTAAGCATTAACTTCTCTCTAAGAATTAATGTGGGAAATGAACTATGTTTTTTTCCGCTTTATGGCATAGTAGTACATGTCTTTGAGGTGATTTGAAGAAATTAAAATTACTGAAGGCACTACTAATCTTGGATTTTTCTTTCTGAGATGACCCCATATTTCCTAATAAGTGGTATCAGTGCAGGTAAAGGGAGGTCAAAGACTTTCCTAATACCAATAAGAGGTATCAGAGTGGGTAAAGGGAGGTCAAGGAATTTCTTGATACCAACAAGTGGTATCGGAGCCTTCTTCTGGGTGTTGTTCCTCCCTGGAGATGCTGGTTCTGGGTATTCCTTCTATGAATATTTCTTAGTCTATCAGGCTTGTGGAAATCTGAAGGAATCAATTGATGTATTTATCCTTTGATGAGTGAAAGTTCTTGCTTTTCTATTTAAGTTTCTAAAATAACATGCAACATGGAAGATGGAGAAGATGGAGAAACTTGACTTGGTCATATTAAAATGATGTGAATTGAAGTTCGCGAGTTGGTAGCAGTATAACCCTCATGCATGGGTGGAATATTATAGTCTCTATGGTTGTGTTGCAACAATATTTCATATTGGGTGTTTATGTGAGATGCTCCTTGATGATATGGAGATGCTTGGGTTGTTGTTCAGTCATGGAGTAATGTGCTTATGTTGGGTGTTTTTCCTGGTATTGGAAGGCATCATTTTTCTAGTACCCCAATTGCATGAGGGCTATGGAGTTGATCAATGGATGATCTATAAGCTTCTGAAATAACATCTCTCTCTTGAATGCATGTGCATGCTAGTGGTTTTGGAGTTGGCTTGAAATGGGCCTGGAGTTCCCAAATTATTGTTTCCTTTAAGGATGATTTGTACTTGCATGGTTCTATGGTTTTGCAAGTTTTACACGGTCAAGAAAAACTTGTGGTTATGTGGATTTGATGTTAAGCTATTTTCTAGACCCTGGCTTTTAGGGTGTGACTAGATGAGATAGTTGCATTTCAGCATGGTTTGAGGAGGTGTGATGTCTTGTCTACATGGGACTGTTGGTATGTGATTTGTCACTCAACATTCTTGTGGTGGTTCTTGGTGGTTTCCTAGATATGGTGCTCATTGTGGACATGATTGGCGAATCAAATATGAGCTTGATTTGGTGTTTGAGACATGTTGTCTACATGGCTATTCTCTTCAAGATCTCAAATTTGTAGTTTCTAGTGTGATGATGGGTTTTGTATGTTTTTGTTCAATGGATCTAAGGGTTGTGCAATGTTGTGGGCTATCTTTACCTACATTTTTTCTATGAGACAACTCAAATGTGGACTGTCTATATCCATGATATCTATTTTTGTGATGGTGCAGACTTGTTAGCTGGCCTTATTTGTGGTCACTTATGCATTGGTGTATCTTTTTTGAGATGTGAGGATGGATGGTGTTAAGTACCTAGATAGTCGATTATGGGGACCTATAGCATGTTGTATCATGATGTCATGGATATCTTGGATACATAGGGTTGTGTAAGCTTTTGACAATGAAGGTGTTTCTTTGCTTGGTTTGAAGATCTTTGTGCAACTTGGTATTGTTGTTAGATGGACATATTGTTGTGTGGACCTGAAGGATTTTCAGATTAGCAAATGTTTGGTCATGATGCTTGGAAAGCTTGGTATCACAGTTCAATGGGAGCTTTAGTAATGACTATGGATTCATCACTTGGTGGTGAATTATCTTCTTTAGTGTTGTAGATGTTACAAGGAGGAAATCTTAGATCCTATTGTTGTAGAAGGGTTTTTTGCATTTGCATGGACACTATTTGAAGATGTGCAACATCCTGGAGCCATGGAGAAATCTTGTGAGTCTTTGGTTGAGGTGTTGGTGGTGCTTGATAGGTGATGTTGGTTTAGAGTTTGTTGTGTTTCATGTCATGGTATACTCTTGATTGTGTATTAGAGTTTTGGCATGATGCATTACTCTTGAGACCATATTATGTTCACCTAGAGCATCACATCTCCTAAGGGGGATGTGTAGATCATGATGTCATGACAAGTTCCTGGTTCAAATGATTGGAGCTTTGACAATGGTTTGGTAATTCTTTATGTTTTGGGTGCATTGGTCATATGATTGAGAACTTCATGATGGTGCAGTGATGCATTTGAATTTTAGCATGAGATGATTAGTTACAAGTGCTCATGGATGCATGGAGAATAAGATGACACAATTGGCATTTAGAGGTGTATGTAGAAGGATTTTCTACAAGTATGTGATGTGCATAATTTTCTCTTTGTGGTCTTGGCTATGGAGACTTGTGGTGAGGGTTGTATAGGTTGTGCATATCATTGTGGATGGTTCCTTGAAACTACATGTTTAAACACTCTATGTTATGCTATTGGTAGACTTAGTATGCCTTGATATTTTTAGATTTGGAATTACCCATGTAATGAGAGTTCCTAGATGTGTTTGGTCTTCTTCGATTGGTTGGTACTTGGAGCTTGTATTTGTTGTTGATGGGTTGGTTGTGTTACTGGAATGTGTTTGCGGATGTGGATACCTTGGAGGTATGCGTGATTGGATGGATTAGCACTTATTGTGTGTGCTATTTTCAGTCATGTGGGTTGATCAATTGGATGGCAGTAGTTAGTTTTCTTATTGTTGTTGTAGCTGGTGTTCTATCTTGTTTCTAGAGAATGACTTCACAGTTGTGTTCATGATTGAGGGCTTTAAAGCTAATGTTATGTTGCTTTTGTATAGCTTGTGAGCATAGTGGAGTGGTGGAAATGTTGGTGCCCTCGCCGTCTATAGGATCAGATGCTTGTGTTCTTGAGATTGGTTCATATACACCTTGGCTCGTTCCTTTTTTCTTGTGGTAGATGGTTGGAATTGTTTCCTGAGTTGGTGGACATCTTGGATGTCAATGCAGGTGTCTTGGTTGGAGCACAAAAGCATTTTTTTAAGATTCTTGAGTTTTCTTTGGAAGGAGCAAGTAAGCTCTTCGTCAAGTGGGAGAATGTTGAGAAATGTGACTCAAATTTACTGGCTTGATCGACTTACTAGAGCAGTTGTATTTTCTGCCATCATCGACCTAAGTTAAGTTGTTGGTTTTCAAGTTTTTCTAACTGAAGTCACGAGGTTCTAAAGTTTCATAACCTCCCAACTTAGCGACTGTGAAGCAAATGATTTTCCCATTATTGTCAGTGTTTCATGGCTTTTGAGAAATTTGTGATCTCCATCTTGAGGTTTGGAAGTTTGGGTTTTGAGCGACAAAATGATCCTTCTATAGTTGGCGAGTTGTGGGTTTTAGGAAATTACTAACCTCTGATGGAGGTTGTGAAGGTCGGGTTTCTCCCAACTTGGAGACCTTGTTATTGACATGTCACGAGTTTTGAAAAATCTCTAACCTCCAATGGAGGTTGTGAAGTGTTTTTTTCATCGACATTGTGACATAACCTATGGATGGTGACGCCATCCATACAAAAGTGACTTAGATGCTAACAGTTGTGGGGACCACTTGGATTATTGGGAGTTAATATTCAAGTCTTTTTCGGGAGACTTGCTATGAATATTGTAGATTCCCTTTTGATGCTCTGAAATTGCACAAGCGGTGGATGCATGTATTATGGGACCCGATAGGATGGTGGATCATGTCGAAGGTTGACAGGTGGCAATGACATGGAGGATAGATGGCATGTGGGCCCATGTGATCATTGAACTTGGTGAGACAATAATAAATGTCTCTTCGACTAGGTAGCATGGTGTTAGGTGGATAACCCTAAGTTTGATGTTGGAGATTTTTTCAACTCTTTATCTGATGGCCAGAAATGTTGGATGATGGTGTGTGGCTCGAGGTGTAACCCTAAAGAGGCATAATAGTTGAACAATTAGAGAGAGAAAAATTCCTCTGTTGGAGTGGAGCCATTGCAAGCAAAGAGCGGTGGTTACCTAGTTGGGTGGTGAATTGGTCGAGAGGGTGGATGCAAGATGAGAACTAGGGTGCTGGCTAAGAGGTTGGGTAACCAAGAGAGTGTGGTGATAACCAGACACGGGCCAAGAGGCTGGGTTGTAGTGAGCTGAGAGAGAGATACATGAGTCTTGCAAAAGGTGAAGGCCAAGCAGCTATGTGACAGAGAGGTCGAGAGGCCGATGGGAAATTCATGAGGCTATGTAGCCAAACGAGATGTATCTTGCTAAGAGAGGTGGTCACGATGGGTTATGCTATCAGATGTTCTCCAAAATGGAACAAGATGTAAACTCTGTAAAGGCTGTGAGACTGATATTGTATTGTAACTATTTTTGCTATTGAATAATACAATGACAATCTGGGATTTTGGAGTGTGGAGGTTTTTACCTGAAAGGTTTTTCCCCATGTATATCTATGTGTTCATGTCTTTTGTTTCATCTTTCATTATTGTTGGTTCTATTTTTTGAATATGTAAATGGTTTTGTTGAAATTGGTTAAGCATTAACTTCTCTCTAAGGATTAATGTGTGAAATGAACTATGTCTATTTCCACTTTATGGCATAGTAGTATGTGTCTTTGAGGTGATTTGAAGAAATTAAAATTATTGAAGGCACTACAGATCTTGGATGTTTCTTTCTGAGATGACCCCATATTTCCCAACAAAGAGAGTTGATGTGTTGTTCATCAAGTGTTTCAAGCTGTTGCAATCTTTTCTCTTTATATGTAGTGTTATCAAGCCCTCTAAGAGAAATCCTTAGTGAAGGGATCTCTAAATCTAAAGTCTTTATTGCATTGGCACTAGAAAAAAGGTTATAAGGTATGTTTCCTATAGGTGTTTGAATACTAATGTGATAAGCCCAGAACACATAAGATAACAGATTGAGCCAATTCTTATTGTGTTTGCTTACTATTTATCTTAGGATTTGTTTGAGAGTTTTATTAGTTGATTATGCTTAACCATTAGATTGTGGGTAGTAAGGTGTTGAGAAATGGCGTTGAATGTGGAATGTTTCCAAAAACGTCTTCACATCATTGTTCTTAAATCGGGTTCCATTATCTAAAACTAATGTGGTCGAAAGGCCAAAGTGAGCAATAATGGCTTCCAATATGAAACAACAAATTACATGTTGTTGTGGAGCAGAGAGGGATGAATTATACCCATTTCGTGAAATAGTATATTGTGGTAATTATGAATGTGTGTCCTGAAGAAGAGGGAGGAGATATCTTCCCAATGATATCCAAACCCCAAACCGAAAAATGACCAAATAGGAACTTGTGCATGAAGTTCAAAAGAAAGAGCATGGATCAAATTGTTATGTTCTTGAAATTTGTGACATTTCCTAATATACAAAAAAATCTTGTTCCATATGTCTCCAATAATATCCCATGTAGATTAATTTTGAACTAACAATCTTCCTCCAAAATGTCCACTGCAAGCACTAGCATAAGCTTCCTCAATGGCTATAGCGATTTTTGATTGTTTAAGACATCTAATAAAAATACCATTAAAGGATCATCTATATAAAACATCTTTTAGGATGACACATCGAGTAGAAAGTTTTCAAATACGAGCTCTAGTATTCTTATTGGTTGGTTCAAGAAAAGTAGGCCTCTTTTAAGTAGTTGAATATTTGTGTGTACCATTCAAGAGAGGTTTCAATATTAATCACTAATGCTTCTTTCACTATTTCGTCTATTGATGGTTTTAAAATCATGTGGATGACAAATGTAAAATCCATGAAAGGATCATCAAGAAATAAAATAGAAGCAACACTTGTCATTGCATCTACATGTCAATTATCCTTTCAAGGAATTCATATTTTCAATGGTATATGATTCAAATCATTCCAACAATGTCATCATGAAATGCTTATATTGAACTAGTTTGTCATTTTTTTATTGATATGACCTATTGATTTTTTTAATGGCAAGTTGAGAATCACCAACTATGGAAATGCATTGAACACCTAAGGATAATACTACACATTCCAACAATTAAGGATTCATACTCTGCAATATTATTTGTACATAATAAGTTTAGATGGTAAGATAAAGGGATAGGCTTTCCTAAAGGTAGGGTTATTATAACACCCACGTCAAAGCTAGTTTGACACTTAGAACCATAAAAGTAGAATTCCCATATTTCCTTTTTGATATTCAACACACTTTCATTAGGCAATGAGTCTATATTAGGTAGTGTTAATGGGGAAGGAGTATCAACTAAATCTTCATTTAGGGTTTTCCCTTTGATTGAATTTTGAGAGACAAATTTAAGATCAAACTCAGTTGACAACATAACCCATTTAGTTAGATGTCCCAATAAGCGTGTTTTAGCAAAGAGATGTTTTAGAGGAACAAACTTTGTAACCACATGCATATCTACATTTGGTAAAAAAATGTCTCAATTTAATAGTAGAAAACACAAGAGCCAAAATAAATGCTAAAGCATGGGTTGATGCTGATATATAAAGGATAAATGGTTTTTCTTGCATGGTGGGTTGTAAAACAGGAGGGGTAGCAAGGTACTCTTTCAAATTTTCAAAAGCTTGTTTACAATCCTCATTCAATTTAAATTTTGATTCCTTCTTAATAATTTGTATAAAGGGTAAGGTCCAATCTACCAAAGATGCAAGAAAATGATAGATAGCTTGAATCTTTTCTTGTAAAGTACATAACTAAGAAATATTCTTTAGAGGTAGTATGTTAATGATAGTATCAATTTTTTTTTCCACCTCAATGCCTTTATGGAATACTATAAAACCTAAGATTTTTCCACTATCCACACCAAAAGCACACTTTTTTGGATTCAATCTCATGTGGTACTTGCACATTATTTCAAAGATCTTTTGAAGGATTTTAACATTTTCTTGACAAGTTAAGGATTTGGGTAAAATATCATGAACATAATCTTCCATAATTTTAGTATGTAATCATGAAATATCAATGTCATAGATCTTTGATATGTTGTGCCATCATTCTTTAATCCAAACAACATGAAATCCCAACAAAATATTCCCCAATGTGTAGTAAATGCTATCTTGTATTGATCTTGAGGGTTGATAAACATTTGATTATTTTTTTGAAAAACCATCCATGATTGATAACAAAGCATGGCCAATAGTTGATTCCAATATCATGTTGATATTAAGAAGGGGAAAATCATCTTTCAAAGATTCTTTATTAAGATCACAAAATTTCATACACATCCTAATACAATTATTAGATTTTGCTACCTCCACAATTTCGGAGATCCATGGGGAATAATCAATAGGATGAATAAATTGAACTTCTAGGATTTTTCAATTTCAACCTTAACTAATAAAGCTATCTTAGGATTCATCTTGTGTATCTTTTCTCTTAATAGTTTAACATCTTGTGTAAGGAAAATATTGTGTGTAACTATCTTAGCGTCAATACCCGACATATTTGAATAAGTCCAAGAAAAAAGTTCTTGAAATTTATGTAATAATGTTGCATGGAGTTCTTGTTCATCCTCGTCAAGGCACTTTCCTATTTGAATCACTTTTTCATTGTCAAATGTGTCCATTGGTATTTTAATTGTATCCATCATAGGTAGTGCACTTTGATTTGGAATTTTAGGAATATGTTCTTCTTTGTCTTGTTCAACATCACGTGTTTTCTTTTCTTTATCAACATATTCAGTACTAACTACGAGACAAGTGAATCCTTTTTTATTATGGGGAATTGGTGATTTATCATAAAATCTTAACATTCTTGCCAAGGCTTCATCATGTTCAAAAAATTATAATGATCCATCACTTGTTATATAAATTAATTCAAAATGCTTTAGAGTGAGAGTTGTCTTAGAAGAATCACACATAATGGTGTTGATGTTAAGTGAAGGCCTTTTTGCTGCTTTTGTTATCTTAGAAGGGAAATATCCAGGACCATTTGTTGTTTCTTGTATGTTAGGCTCTATAGGGACATGGATGCCTTGTATTTTCATACCACATCCTTTTCCACTATAACCAAGTTGTTTAAAGAGCTCATAAACTCTTCCATAAATCTTTTCCATTTCTTTCAGATTTGGTGGTTGTTAATAATCAACATCATCAAAGGTTGTTGTGTAACTTGCGTCTTCTTCTAAAGTGGTTGAAGTAGATGATTTTGAAGGTTTTTCCAAATTTTGTTTTTACATTACCATTGTTTCTTTTCCCTTTCAAGTTATTTTGTTTTGATTTTGTATTCTCTGATGAATGTAGGTGGAAAATACAATGAACCCCAATCATCAGATTCCAATAACTTTGTGACTTCTTCAATATTATTTTTTTTCTTCCTCTCACATGGGCTCTACATTTGAAGTTGGTATGAATATTTTCAAAGTATTTTCCTTATCTCTCTTAGTGTGCAAAATTTTTTTGGGTGAGGGTCAAAATTGATTGTATAGACGTTATTGTTGCAGACATACTTCATTAAACGATGAAGTGTTGAAGGTACCCCATTCATTTCATGAATCCATGGTCTACGAGAAAAATAAGATTTTATGATTTCTCTTGAGGGATCACAAGGATAGGATTTTGTAATGTGACCTTTCCAACTCTAATAGGCAATGTGTTGGTGTGAATGGGGTTATTTCCTAACTAGTTATTAGTGAGGAACTATTCAAATTATTATAAGTTTACTTAGGAGTTAATTTTCCTAGTTGTCATTTCTAGAAGTTAGTTATAATGGGGTCATGTCTCATTATTTACTTTTAGTTATCTAGTAATTTAATAAATCTCTCATGCATATAATATTTGCATTGAGAATTTAGTGTGTGTGCCCTAGGTTGTTATGAATTAGTTTTCTGATGTGATAGGATTAAGACACTTGTCATGATCTTGTTTAATCCTATCTCACTCCTTGCCTATATAAGCAAGGCTTTATTTGTACATTGCATCAAGAAATCTCGGAAGCTCTTAATACATTTTTTCATATTGACATTGTATAATCTCTCAAAGATTTGGTGTGCATTCTTTATGCATTTTCAGTTTATGTATCTTTGATTTTCTCTTAAAAAGTTCCTTGGGATATTCAATCTATTTTAGATATCTAACATGATATCAGAGCTTTTGTTTTGAGAAATCTAATTTCATAGATTCTTGATTGAGAGATTGAGTTTCTTGTAAAAATATTGTAAATTTTGGTATGCTCTTCTCTTGCATTCTTGAACGATCTAGAGAATCATAAAGGGTTTGCAAAGATCTAATAACCTCTTCATATTGCATATGTGTTTTGTGAGATCCGGGTGATTGCAAATTTTTTAGTTTTACTAGAAGTTTCTCTGACTGTTTCAATGCATCTAAAAGGCACAATAAAGTCATATTTGACTTTCGTTTCATCGAAGTTGGAGATCATTTGGCATAGCTACAGATGGGGGTTTGAAGAAAACCATTTTTCACTGGACTCATTTTCATTTTTGCTTTAGAATTCTAGCTTCCACTCATTTTTAGGAAAAAAAATTATGTGTTTTGTAGCCAAGGTCATCATCGCATCTAGGTATTTTTTAGATTTTGCATACCTTGACCAGATCTGAAGAAAATTGATGTCCAAAAAGTGTCTCCCGTCATTTTTCTATAGGCTGAAGGTTAAATAAAATTCATTTTTTTCATCTTCTACTTGTTGTATCGAAAAAATATTTATGGGTTTTGTTCTTAGCATCAAAATATTTTGGGTTTCTAATATTTTGTATACACAATGAATAGATTATTCAAAAATAAAATTAGAAGTAAACATCTTTTCTGTTTCTGCGGGCTAAATTCAACCATTTTTTCAAAAATTCATAACTTTTGATTCAAGTGTTGGAGTTTAGCAAATAAGATATCATCAAAAAATTGGAGATGAGCACTTTCCATCCATAGAGGTATTGAGAAGAGTTTTTCCATTTTGTACCAGATATTTCAAGTTGAAGTTGTCTTGTGCTAATTTTTTCAATAGGTCATAACTTTCACCCCGGTGCTTTGATTTTTAGAAACAATAAGGCATTCGAAAGGTCTTAAGGAGAACTACACAACCATAAGGATAATTTTTCTAGATTTTATCTTAGGTTCATTATGTATTAGAATTTGTAATTTTGGCTATTTTGAGCCTATTGAGCATTATATCTTGGAAAAGTCTTTGTAAACACACTAAATCATAAAGTGCCAACTTTATAATATTTGGGGTGGGGGAGGGGTGATCTTTCATACTAGTGAAAAGGGTGGGAATGTATTCATGTTTTCTTTTGGTGTTCTTTTCTAATCATTTGAGGATTGTATCATGGATTTTTCTATTGATCCTTTTGAGATAATTTTACATAAGGCTAATTATGGGTCTTGGAAAAAGGTATTCTAACCCATTTCAGATGGCTAAAAATTTTGCCTTACCTTTTATGGGCTCATGCCTAAGCCAAACAAGCCTAGAAGAAAATTAGTATGGGGTAATAGAAATGATCATGTATTATGAATCATTGGTTCTTATGTTGATTATTACACTCTATTGTCTATAGTGGGAATTGAATATCCCCACATAGTTTGGACCAAGATTTGGGAGATGCTTAGAAACCCTCATGTTTCTCTATTCGTAGATGATCCTACTATAGATTGCTTCATTCCCCTTGATGATGTCAATAATATACCCTTTGATGATGATACATTAGAGGAACTTAAGTATTATGCATGTCTTGAATGTTCATATGACACAAAGACTTGTCTTTCTTCTCATCCTCATGTTGAGATTACATCAACATCACGTGTTGCAAATTTAGATTCTAGAGATGCTTTGTCGAGAGCCTCTGGTGATACATTGTAGTAGGATCATTTATGTCTTATATATTTAGTTCATTGGGACCGGTTTCTACTAGACATTTCTTGCTTTTTTGTAGAGTCCTTCATTTCGGATCTAGTTCGCACTATTGAGGACATACATATTCTCTTCGAAGATCATTATTTTGTCCTTATATCTACTGTTGTCACTTCATAGTTTAGATTTTCTTCTTTGAAAGATTCCAATGACTTCTTGCAAAAAGATATCTATAGTCTTCCTAATTTAGCTTGGGATGATCTCTTGATAGGTATTTCAAACTATTTTTAGAGACACATATTGTAGATTTAGGAGAGAATATTTAGCATATTCATCTTCTCTTTGATGAACATGATTCTTCTTCAGTTGTTGTGAGGGAACACTTTGACCCTCTTGACCATTCATATCAGTTTCACATGAGTGTGGATACTTTGAATCAACATTTGGAGGAGACCTCTTAACAAGAAATATATGAGTCTTTAGCTTATGCTCTACATCAGTCTCTAGGAGATTCTGATTTTTCATCTTCAGCAGTGTGGCCTAGAATGCCTGATTTGATTGTGATAACTTTCAACATCTACATGGGGATACTTGAGCCAACTTCAGAGACTTCATACATCTTGCAATTTCTTCCTATATATTCCTTTCAAGACTCGGGATATAGTGTGCATACAACTTTGGTTATATTTCTTCCTAAGAGGAGGAATGTTGTTCAACAATCATGGACTATCTTCTCCATCTAGTTTTGAGCATCTACCATTTGATATCTTTTGAGGAGCTACCCAGTCCTTCTCATCTATTCTCTCTTTTAGGGAGGATTTTTCTCCCACAAGGTTTTCTCCTTTTCTCCATTTGTGAGAGATTGCATTTGCATTTGTACATGGGTACCTAACAACCTCGTAGTTAGGACCCATCTTTGCATCATTTGCATAATAACTACACTTCCTAGATTGCACTTATTGGGGGGTTGTTAGTGTGAATGGAGTTATTTCCTAACTAGTTATTAGTGATGACCTATTCACATTATTATAAGTTTACTTAGGAGTTAAGTTTCCTAGTTGTCATTTCTAGTAGTTATAATGGGGCCATGTCTCATTATTTACTTTTGTTATCTAGTCATTTAATAATTCTCTCATTCATTTAATATTTACATTGAGAATTTAATGTGTGTGTCTTAGGTTGTTATGAATTAGTTGTCTCATGTGATAATATTAAGGCACTTGTCATAATCTTGTCTAATTCTATCTCACTCCTTCCCTATATAAATAATCAAGGCTTCATTTATACATTGGATCAAGCAATATTGGAAGCTCTTAATGCATTTTTTCAAATTGATATGGTAATTAGGGGAAGCTTGAATGAGGTCCCATAAAGAAATCTTAGTAGGAATATTTTTAAGTTGTTTCATAAGATCATACTCCTTTCCACCATGCAAAGGCAAGTGAGGAGAACTAGGAAAAATTGGTTGAGGAAATGTTAATGAAGTAGGTATTATTTGTGGTTGCCTATTGTTCCTTGTGTTATATGTACATGAGAAAAGGTGTTGTAAGTTGGTTGATGCAAAACATTGTTACTAGTAAGCTGCTTTGCAACATTTAAAATGGTTTCTTGACTTAATGGTTTGTTTTTAGGTGGTCCTATGATAAGCACATGTTTGGTTTTAACTTGTGTTTGTTTATGTGAGGATGGGTAAATGAAAAGTTGAGGTGTGATTGCATTAACTTCTCTTTATTTTGGTTTGTCATCACAAGCCTTAGTGGACGATCCTTGTGAGATAAAATACTCAAGTGCTTCATCTAACATATCAAATTCATCACTACTAAAGGTCTTGATGGAGATGTTAACTTGGAGAAAGAGGTCTAGCATTGTTAAATAACTATGCTTTCTCCAAGGTTGATCATTTAATGTGTAGTTTCTTGTTTTATGTTTTAAGGTAATTTATTGTTTCCAATGTTTGTAAAATGAAAACTAACCTACCTAATGCAATGCAATGATGAAAAAAATAACCATAGATCTAAAATAATCTAATACTAAAACATAAATTAACTTTTTCAATTTTCCTCAAATTTACACTAAAAGAACAACTTTCTTCAACATTCAAATCTGACTATTTCAAAGTTTCAAAATGTAAACATGTAACATAAAAAAATGTAGAAACATACACAAAAATGCATCTAGAAATCTTGCAGGCTACCTATAAGGGATAGATTCACCCTAGGGAAAATGGGTCTCAACACCGGGGTTTCAAAAATTAAAATTTGAGTCTAGGGCTTACTACTACGATTTCCTATTTCTGATGGAAAACTATGGTTTCAATGGCAAAATTTTCCAGATTTATGTGTCCAAATACAAGTGAATTGAATGAAAAATTATGAACAATGTGACACTTTTTGAAATCCAATTTTGACTCAATTTTTGAATGTGAATGATGAAAATTACACTAATATGCAAGGACTATACAAAATCAATGTAATATGCACACATTTTTTTGAATTTTCCATATTTTAAAGGATGCAAAATGAAAACCTAAAACCCTAAATAAGATGAAAACTAATGCAATTTTAAAAACCTTAAATGAAATGCATACTAATGCAATGCAATGCAAACTATTGCAAATCCTAGATCTAGGGTTTGAGTGGACTCCAAATTCAGAATTTTTGATGTATAATGTTGAGTTCAGCAAAATGAAACAACGGAAAATGTGGGTGATGGTTTTGAATGGGGGTATGCACCTAAAATTCTCTATTTCATTAGGAAAAATAGATCCCCTAGGGAAAGATTGAATTTCAACCCTTAGGTGAGTCAACCTTGATGGAGATCTTGTTATTTTCCTTATGATTGAGGATGAGATAAATTAGCCTGAACTACACTTTTGGGAGAAAAACTAAAAATAGAAAACAAACCTGATTATGCAATGTAACACTTGAAACATCAATTTAAAACCTTAATCTAGTAGAATCTACAAAATTTTGATAGATTTTCAAGAAAGTTATGATTTTATGCACTTGTCACAAAAAAGATCCTGCTAAGTGTCCTTTTGAGACTCATTCACCCTAGGATGAATGGGCCTTGCTCGACCTTTGTAAAAATTAAAAATTTTGACATGTAGCTTTTAACCTGCTCTTCTTGTTTGTACCTTTCAATCTTTACTTTTAGATCTAAATCGACAACAAAAACTGAAAAATTTGGTTTGTTTGTATGGGGGTTTGCCTCGATCAAAGCCCAAGTTTGGTAATTAAACATTGATGAAAATATAGAATTAAAAATTGAAAGTGTGTGTAATCCCTAATCTTAAGTGTGTCTAATATTGTTAAGAGATAATATGTAAAGAAACCCTATTCAAGTGTGTTAGAATAAGAACCCTAAATGAGCTTGAATGATGAACACAAGACCTAGTTAGGGAGAAGTCAAATCCCCTAATAGATCAAAAAATTGATTATTCCTTGCTTTAGGTAGCTAGTAGAATGAAGATAGTAGATGGGATAACTAGGAAACAAGTCATTAGATCAAGGGAAATGGCTAGTTGTATGTCCCAAAACCTATAATCCATCATGATCCACCATGGGCATCAATCTTCAATCATGAACAATGCTTGATCAATCTTCACACAATGAGCTTGAAGACCTAGAAAAACAATTGAAATTTTGCTCGAAGACTTCATATTTTCTTGCTTGAATGTTCTCTTTGACCTTGAGTTCTAATATTGTGAATATCTTCTCAATATTTTTCTCAACCTAGTGTAAAATGGTGAAAAGACTAGGCTTTATAAGCTTCCTTTCTAATTTCCCGATTATTAAATCTCAAAAGACAACATTTAAAACATGAATCTTGGACTTTAAAATGCCATGAAAAATATGTTTAAAATTTGAATTTTTATATTAAAGGGGACCCATTCGTCAAAGGTTGAATGGGTCTTGGCCTAAATATCCAAGATTTGTGAATTCCAGGACATTAAATTGATTAAATGCATTCATTCAATGCATGTTGCAATATCTAAAAATATTTAAAATAAGCCTTGGCACGCATAATAAAGGGGCTTAGGGGCCTATTTATGAAGGATAAAATGCATAAAATTGTGGTCACTAAAATAGGTCCAAATTAAGTGTGAAATTGTACTCACTTAGAAAGGAGTATAATTTTCTACGCTACAATACACAAACATATTATTCCTCCTTATTGACCTTTTTTTCAAGAGTTTGATAAAATATAGATGTATGGTATCTTCTTTCTCCTAATTATATTTTCCCCATCTCTCCTAGTCATAAATATGTCTAGGGAGTTCATGGATGAAGAGAGGTGCTACTTAAATATATTTACTATTTAAATATAAAAATACATAGTGCAAGAGGTGGACACACATTAAACCAATTGTGCACATTGTTATGCTAAATTGTCATTGTATACTCAAACTTATTTCCATTATCATTTAAAAAAAAATTCTCAAGCCTTGTGTTATTAAGTGTGCATTCTTTCAAGTGAAATGATTCATGTTCTTGAAGTTGCAATATTTAAAATATCCCACATACTTAATTTTGGGGTTTTTTCGTAATTGAGTTATTTTCATGATCACAGATCATACCTGTTGCAAGTATGAACGTGTTTGGTGGTGTTGTCATTAATGTTGTCATTGATGTCAACACAGTTTAGAGTGATTGCAGGTGGTATGTGTATAGTTGAGATACTGTAGAAGTGTTGAGAGTACATGGAGGTATCTTTATGGCATTGCAGATGTGCTGATGTCAAGTTCTTTTGAGAAAATTAATAAACAATGAAGACAAAGGTGTGTGTGTGTTTAGAGTGTGTTGTGGTAATGTGCTCTGCATTTCTTCTGTGTTGATTTTATGCCTGAACAGATTTTTATTATTTCTTATGGGATTCAATGGATAATATATTCCGAGTTTTAGCTTCTAGATTGATGGAGAGTGAAAGATGTGTTCATCGGTGTGTGAACCGGTCTAGCAGAACTGTTTATTTATGGACTAGGAGAGATGTGTCTCCTCCAAATTCTTCTAGTAGTTTGTCTCAGATCTTGCAAATCTGGAAGAAGGTTAATATTGATGTTCTCTATGTTTTGGAAAATGCACTCATGGTTTGATGCTCCGGAAGACTTTCTCTAAAGCTACTATATGTGTCTACACGGTCCGATTGGACTGTTGAAGAGTGTTATGTGTACAAATATTTTTGATGTTGCTGGAGATGTATCTGAAGGTTTCTAAGAAGTGTTCCAATGTATAGTTAAGCGTGTTGTGTGATATGTGTTTCATCATCTTATTATGCATGCACTTACTTCAAAGTTCATTGGTGTTTTCATTAGGTTTGGTCGACCTGGTGTTTACACGTTACATGGAGAATAAGCATCGATTAAGTAAGTGTGTTATTGATCCAAGATGTTGTTTCGGTCCTAATTAAGTATGTAATTAGTCCAATCCCGTTCTTATCCACCACAATAATGTTGAACCACTGACCTAATTTAAATTTGTAAAGTAAAGGATGTGTAGCTGACCTTGGAGAAAGTTTTCAAGATCAAAGCTGGTATAAATACAAGTCAAGATGTTGTGAATTGAATGCATGATTGTGAAGTGTGTGGAACAAGTGTGAAAATCAGAGTGTGTGAAAGTGAATCAAGGTAGCATTACTTTGATGTCTTAGATTCCTAAAAGTAGTGAGCTGATGGTTTCTACAATCCTTTGATCAGACTATGAATGTGTGGAACCTATTGTGGTGGATTTTCTATTTTCTTTCTTTGTTTGTAGGCAGTGACCTTCCTTTTGGACAATGAGTCCTATATGTAGGCAGTGAGCCTTTGTATCTGGACAATGAGTCCTTTTTGGGCATTGAGCCCTTTAGCAGTGAGCCTTTGTATCCCGGTTTTTGCATTACTATTATATTGTGAGTTAATTCTCACCGTGGTTTTTTCCTCATTAGGGTTTCCACATAAATCTAGTGTCTCTGGTATTTGCTTTTTGTTATCTGCATTTTAGGTTTATACTTAATAACAGATTAAAGTTAAAGTGGAATTGATTAAGGTCAAAAGTAAAAGTAATTTGATACAATTGATTCACCGCTTTCTTCTCAGTTGTCTTGTGCATTTCAACAATACCTTCTACCCTTAATAGTAGTGGAGGATCACTCAACATTTTATTCTAGAATCCTATTCCCTAAATTAATTTACACTACCATGGAAGCATAACTTGAATCTTTTACCTAGACACAAGACACAACCTCAAACATTGTCCATGACCACAAAATTATCAAAGAATCTATAACTACTTCAACTCACAAGTGAAGTAGTGGATTTTGCTAACAATTTGATATATTTTCATTACAATAAATTTTTTTTAGTGAAAATGCATTAAAAATGAAATCTTTATGTAGGTGTGACCATAGTAAATGGGTGATCCCACAATAGTCTATTCTAGTTTTTAGCCAAAGTGGGACATTAAAAAAAAAACATTTTAAACCATATTTTTACCTTTTATCACCTATAACAACCAACCCATTAAGAGTTTGAAGATGATATGAACTAGTGGTTTTTGAGATTTCATATGTAGATTATTTATGCATTTGAAAAAATAAATTATTTGTTAATTTTTTATATAAGTTCAATAACTTATTGTTATAGTTTGTACTATTTTTAAAAGGTGTCATTTATTCCATAATGTATAGCTTTTTTACAAAAAAAAAGGATAAACTTATAAATTTTTAAACATAGATTTGTAACTTAGTATGTAGTGCATAGATATTTTTCATAATTTTTTTGTTTCATATTTTATTTTTAATTAATCTTTGAAGTGTGATTAATTATAAATTAGATATAGGTTTATTTCATAATGCATAATTTTTTTATATATATTGAAGCTAACTTTTTCTATTGAAACAACACCAATACCTAGTGCATCTAGATATTTTTCAAAATTTTAAAAATCTATTTTACTATTTTTCAATGTATATGGAACAAAGACCTTAATGATCACTAAAAAATATATCTTTACTAAAAAATAGAAAATAAATATAATTTTTTATTTATTAAATATATATACAAAATTATGCTTTTTAGAAAGCTTATTTTGAGGGATACAATCTTGCAAATTATACAATTATATTAATTCTATTTCCTAGTCCAACCAAAGGTTGGAAACAAAAGAATAAGGAAAAAAAATAGAAAATAGGAGAAGAAGGCCTATCCAAACCAACCTTAAAATGAACATACCTGTGATCAAAGATACAAAAATACATTTGAATGAAGGTACCTTCATTTAAAGGTGCTTTTGTAAAAGAATTTTTGGTACATATTTTCTAAAAGAGATGGGTTCAACAAATGAAAAAGGAAATATAAAAATATCCATTCATATGCAAGAAAAAAGGACATGAAATTAAATGAAGAAAGGACACAAAGATATTTTGAAGAGAAAGATGGTATGTTTTAAAAATTTGTTTAAATATATGTCACAAATATTATTTTTAATTTGTACAAATTAGAATTGTATTTGAATCCCCCCATTTGGAAAAAAATAATATGAAATACATGTATAAGTTTTCATTATATTCTTCAATTGGAATCACTTATGTTTGTCTCTATTGTCAAAGAGTTTTGTTTTTTAATATTTATTCTTCCTTAAGGATGCAAAGGTTAAAAAATTTATATTAGCCTACCCTTTTATAATATTCTTTAAGGATAAAACCCCATTTTTTCACCTTAGGGTTACATTTTTTGCATCAATCCTACCTATTAAACAAATGATCTTGTAAGTCTCAAGTTCCTTTTTGTCATGAATTTTTCAGACAACATACTTTTTAGGTTAATACCGCAAGGGAATCAATTTTCAACCTTTGATGTCTCTTCATTTCTAGAGAATCCAAAAATTAGGGGGCCTCCCCTCGAAAATAGAACACAAAGCTCTAGTTTAGGAGAAAGAGGCAGCCAAGTAGAGTCAAATAGTATAGTAGTTGTAGATACAGATAAAATGGATTTGTGGTGGGTAGTGTTGGTGGAGTTATGTTACGGGGTGGGATTTTCTACTATGATTTCAATGTTGTGATTTCACATAGAATGAAGGTATATATGCTTTGGTTGGTTGGATTGTGTCGTGGCTTATCTTTGTGAGTGCTAAAATCCTTTACCCGCCTTCTACTTATTATGGCCTAGTATATGCACTAAGTTTGTTGTTGAGTTTCTAATGGTGTTAGTTGTAATGTGTTGGGAGTTGAGCCATATATAGTTGTGTATTCTACTATGGTAGGGTATTTGTATGTCAAAAAATAAAAATATTGTTATTTATAGGGGAGAGGACCTAATATTTGAGCTTTTTTCAATAGTTTTTATTGCATTTATTGATTTAATGTCCAATATTTTTAACAATATTAGACCAATAGTTATGAATCTAGAGTTGTTAGTGTTGATTATGACTATCCATAATTGAATGAAATGAATTCATTAGATCTAAAAACCAACAAATCATGCGATGCCACATTAGCACACTAATAAAACATGATTGAGTAGACAACTATAGGTCTCACTTTTTTGGGGCCTTTTTGGACACCTCGAAAGAAAGTATGGTAATGTGGCATCATATTTGATGATGTGGTCCTGAAACCTTAGTTATAAGAAAGGGACTTTCCAAGTAAGCTTCTATAAAAAATTGAGAGTGATTTGAAATTTCCATGTAGGATTTTGAGAAGCATGAAGTTAGGGTGTTCAACTACAAGGTCCTTTCCCCTAATCAAGTTTATACTGAAGGTTGTAATTTATCACAAGATTTAAAGTTAAATTTAATAAATGTAAGTGGAAATGAAGTATGAAAAGTAATATATCTTATATTTATCCACAATCTGTATGAGTAATTTTTTTTTTATTATACCATCTCAATGTGTTAGATAGGCTTATAATACATGTCATTTTTTTTTTTCAAAATAGAAAATGGTAGGCGCCCTCTCATCTATCAGTGAACATTATTTACTACTCTAGAAATGAATTGTTAGCACTAAGGAGTTAATTTTTTTTTCGAAAATCTTGAAATTTATAAAGCTGTGTTAATTTTAACGAGTTAACCTCTCTTTCAATTGCATTCTATTTGAACTACTTAAAATTATAATAGTAAAATCAACGATGTTACCCCTTGCAATATAATCATTGCTGGAGTTACATTTAAGCTTAGGCACAAAAAAGGAGCTCTACATCGAAACAATCTTGAATCTAAATTACTTGCATGGAAGACACTATATTTCAACCATTAGACAAAAGAACACATCAAACTGTTATTTAAGGTTCACTTTTAGATTCTTTATACTTGTCTAGCTTATCAACCAATTTGGGGTCTTATCTTCACCCCACATCTCCATAACTTTTATAGCATTACAAATATTTTATATTAGGAAAATAGTTAGTTAAAACTATGCATTATTTTATTATGTTTAGACTAAGTGAGTATACTTTAAAAAATTATGTAACATGATTATACAGTATTCTTACTTTTGATGATTTATCAATGTTCTAATTTCTTCTAAGTGAAAAGGATTTTTTTCTCATATAATATTATGGATGATCAATTTTGGTACTTTTTCTGAAGAGATATTTTTAAGGATTGGTAAATATCTAAATCAATTTAGTATCATAGTATGATGGAATAAAGGAGGATATAATTATAATGGGGAAAGGAAAAAAAGAGTTTAAAAGGTTAAATTTTATAATTGAGCAATAACTATTTAAACAACTTTAGGTAGATTGAGTATTAATTCCAAACAATATCGAATAAATTTTGTAATGTCCCTAACATAAAATTTTAACAGAAAGGATGATGTGTAGATTGAATTCAATGAACAACAACATATGAACAGAAGGATCACTTTGATAAAATGATAAACTTCAAAATTTCATCCACATAATGATATATCAAATACAACTCACTAAGACTGATTTGGAATGATATACAGTGCTACCACAATTCAACAATAGTATTACTATCTTCCTTATAGATTCCTTCCAACTCAAATGAAATATCTAAATGATAATTCCCTTAAGAACCAGAGAGGTTTTATCCTCACAAGGTAGTGATCACTAGGTTTTTGTCCAATGATCAAAACCTCCTCTAGGTGTTCATCCATAGAAGGAATTAGATCACAAGAGTCCTAAAATATAGAATAATGACATAATCATTCCATTCCTATTGCAAGAATTGAGTCCCTACATTTTTATGATTACAATTTCCCTCAAGGAATAGGTCTACCTTGAGCCAAAATGGTACCAAAGCCCAAAATTTGAATTTTGACATGCTACACTAGGTTGGCCTTAAGGCCAAAGTATGTTCTTAAAAAACTAGCACACCACCCTACAAATATATCCAAATACTTACTTGGCCCCTTCCTTCTTATTAATACTTCACAATCAATACTATATGATTCAAAGGCATCTTATCCATAATGCTTGTTGATGTAGGTGCCATTTGCTTGACATAGTCATCTTCTGATAGTAATATCTTTGTGGTAACCAATCTATTCCCGTTAATATTTGAATATGACATGAAGGTTTAATCACAGATAGTATGTTTCAAACCACAATCCAAAATGTGTTCTTGTGGAGGAATACAAATGAATTCCTAGAAATGGTCTTGCTCATATATACCAAGCATAGACTGGTGATCTTACTATGGTGATATATTTTCAATATATGATCCTTTTCCCATGAGTTATGCATATGATGTGTAATCATCATTGAAGATTGTATGTTCCAAACCCCAAGCCAGGAGAGTGTTCTATGATTAAGTGTGGTAGGATTCCCAAATTCCACTCTATAATTTTATTTTGGAAAAATGGGACATGAAAAATCCTCCCTTCCTACTATTTATTATCCTCAAGCAATGCAAATGGGGATGCTCTATAATTTTATACCCTTCCCAAGTAGCATCTTCAATTGGAAAATTATTCTAATGGACAAGATACTTAGTTTATTCTAGTTCCTTATATTTTTGACCCTAGTATTAATCACATCTTCTAGAATAAGGATGTATTTTCCCTCATCATCTAGTGGTAGTAATTTTAGTTTAATTAATTAATTATTATACTAGCATAAGTTAACTTAGGTCTTAATTTAATCATTTAGTCCTAGGTTGTATTTAATCATTTAATAATGTTGTTGAGAAAAAGATTCCCTTCTAGAAGATGAGTTGTCTTTTCTAGAACTTATCTCCATCATGTCATCATTCCCTAGGTAGCTAGTTAGGGTTTCTTGTTGTCACATGTAGTGTGATTTGAACACTTGGCAACATCTTATGCATTTTAGGTTTTGGTCTTGCCTATATAATCAGGCATATGTACTCTTGTAAATTATCTAGATCATCATAATAGAATCTCCTATTTGAATGCCATTATCATACTTTCTGTGTGGTTGAATATTTCTTCCTGGAAAATGTTCTCCATTGAAGACTGCAGCTTCATCAAGGCCCCTGTGCATCCATCATTCCAACATGGTATCAGATCCATTCTAGTAGATTCATCTTGGGATCAAGAAAGTTTGGCGAGTGAGATTCATTGTAGGCTTGAAGGTTTCCACTTCAGGCTACTTGACTCCACCCGGGGAGCAAGATGATTTCTAGAGTAGATAGAGTCAGATCTAAGCTCACCATTATCTTCAGAAGGCCTCAAAACCCTAGGATTGCCTATTCATTCATCAAAATCAGACACATCATCCCAAGAGCCTCAGAGGTAATTTTTTAGGGTTTGCAAAATCAACAGTATGATTCGTACATTTTGGAGAAAAAAATCATCCCTTGCAGTTGTCCTTTGAGGCAAAATTTTTTTAGTCGCAGGCCATTTTTCTAAAAAAATCGGGCTCTATCTCATATTATTTTGGCAAAAAAAATTATTACAGGCTTTATATAGTTGCAGAAAAAATAATCTTTGGGTGACCTCCAATTATATTTCTAGTTGGCATTTTCTAAAATTTTTGGGGTTTTAATCAACATCGACATATAGTATGGGTTTATAATTCTCCATTGAATTTATTTTTTGTGTCCGTTGGCATTAGTTTCTTTTTGTAGAGTATATTCATCGGCATTTAAAAATTTGGATTGCTTTTCCATCATCCAAATTTTTTGATTCATTAGCCTTTCAAGTCTGCAGAAGTACTTGTGTCAGCCGCTTTTAATTTTCTTGCAGGAAGGTACATGAAGTCAACTCATCCCATCAATCATTGTCGTCATTGTGACCTCAACTCTTTTGTCTGCCAGTCACAGGATGGCTTCATTTTAGGGATTGCTGACTTGGCCAATTCTACAAGTTTGGAGGACATTCTTGAGGGGATATCACTCCTCTATTCAAATTCCACTTTGGAGAGTTCCCTTGAGTCTCCACATTTCATTGTCTTAACCTTGATTGGGAATCCAGATACTATCTTGGGGGCACTTGGTTTCTCTTTAGATATTTCATATATGAGACTTCCTCCATCTTCATTAGAGTTTCTTTAGCATCTACCATTGGATTTCCCTCTTCCCAGCGGGAGACATGTGGTTTGGACACCTTTGTTGTTTCAGACTTCTTTCAGTGGTTTTGAGGACACTTTATTATGGGGGGCAATCAAGTCTCCATCTATTCCTTTGATGGAAGGACTATCACATTGCAGTCTTTGGATCATGTTCAACATCAGTTTCTGCATCATCCTGATTTTTCACCTTCTACATTGATTGGGTATGTACCTAAGTGGGTTGTGGCATCTTCATTTTCATTAGGCAAGGAGACACATGAGTAGTTTTTAGAGACATTATCATTCATATTAATTCTTCCTTCCTTCAATTCCTGTCTAGAATGGGAAGCATCCCTGCACTTGTATTTGTTTTTGTTTCTTCCAAAAGGGAGACAAGTTGTTTGTTGACATTGGATCATATTTTGTCTATAGGAACTTACCTTTTTTGCAGGTGATCACATATTCTGGGGGGGGCATCTAGTCTCTCTATTTCCCTCCTTTGGGGGGCTATTGATTGTATTGTATCCATGTGACAAATGGTGTTCTTGGGTTATATTTCAGAGTCCTCCATCCTTCCTCACTTTTCTGCATTTCATCTCCTTTTTTGGAGAGGGGTTCTCTTCCCACTAGGTTTTCCCCTTTTCTTTGTTTGTGGGAGATTAGCTACATTTTCATTCTATGTACATGGGTAACTAAAATGGCCATCAGCCGAGACCCATCATCATCTTTGCATAATCATTTCATTTTCTTTTCCTCCCTAAGTTGCACTTATGGGGGGGTGTTAGTGTAATTAATTAATTATTACACTAGCATAAGTTAACTTAGGTCTTAATTTAATCATTTAGACCTAGGTTGCTTTTAATCATTTAATAATGTTGTTGAGATAAGATTCCCTTCTAGAAGATGAGTTGTCTTTTCTAGAACTTATCTCCATCATGTCATCATTCCCTAGGTAGTTAGTTAGGGTTTCTTGTTGTCACATGTAGTGTGATTTGAACACTTGGAAACATCTTATGCATTTTAGGTTTTGCTCTTGCCTATATAATCAAGCATATGAACTCTTGTAAATTATCTAGATCATCATAATAGAATCTCCTATTTGAATGCCATTATCATACTTTCTGTGTGGTTGAATATTTCTCCCTAGCAAAGGTCCTCCATTGAAGACTACAGCTTCATCAGGGCCCCTGTGCATCCATCATTCCAACAAGTAACTCAATAGTAGCAGTTATGTACAATCAAAAGGATTTCTTTAGAGATGAAACATGGATTGCATTATGGATTTTTCTTTTTTCTAGAAGTTCAACCTCATAAGCTTCTCCCACCCTTCAAGTTATCTTCTATGACCCATAAAACTTAGGCTTGAGTTTTTTTGGCCCTCCTCTCTTGACAAAATATTGTATATATGGTTGCAACCTTATCAATGCCATGTCACCCACCTCAAATAATCTCTCTATGTGATTACCATCTACATATATCTTTTCCTAATTTTAGGAAACCTACAGATGATCCTTGAGAGTTCTCAAAATATCTTGACTTTCATTTACCAAATTTATTGTTACCAAAACTTTGTTTTCTATGAGAAATAACTCTACAAAGGTTAACACATCATATCCATAGAGTGATTTAAATGGGGATATGCAAATGGACATGTGATAAGTTGTGTTGTAGCAATACTCTCCCAAATGTAGTCATTTGTTCCAAGTTGCTTGTTGTCTAGTGGCATAATTGCTCATGTATCCTTCTAGACACTTGTTTATAATTTCATTTTTTCATAAATTAGTGGATGATAGCTTATTTTTGGTGAGTTTGGTGCCTAACAGATGGAATAGTTCCTTCCAAAATGTATTGAGGAACCATCTATCTCTATCGCTCACAATGTTCTTGGGTAGCCCATGCGACCATAAAACTTCCTTGAAGAATAAATCAACAACTTGTTGAGCTTTATATTTACTGGAGATGGAAAATAAATGAGCATATTTAGTCAAATCTATTGACTACAACATAAATTCAGTCCTTCCCTTACACCTAGGGCAATCTGGAAATGAAATCTATGGAAATACTCTCCCTTTTGTGATCTAGGATGGGAAGAGGTTGTAGCAATTTGATCAAAAACTCTTTCTATCCTTTGTTTTGTTAAAATATGACACATTCTCTGATATGTGTGAGAACATCCTCCTTAAGGCCCTTCCAAGAAAATATTTCTCTAATCTTCCAGGGAAAGTTTTGTAGAATCTAGGATGCTCTGCTATAGGTGCATTATGATAGGCTTCAAGTATCTTCTATTTCACCTTGGATTTTGGGACCAAGAACACTCTATTCTTGAATAGAATTAGACCTTTCGACACCACATACTAGTCATCCTTTTCCACACCTTCTAGAATTATAGTAGCAAACGGATTCTTGGCATATTACTCCACAATTGAATCCTTCATGTTTGTTGATGTGATGGACACATGGCATAGGGTAGGTCCCATAAAGAGTGCATCTACCACAATATTCTTCTTCCCAATGACATATTCAATATAAAAATCATATTATTGAAGTTTAATTATCCATTTTCTTTCCCTCTCTTTCATATTTTGTTGGCTTAAAGGAAGAATTCAATATAAAAATTATATTCTCAAATTTTACATACTACAAATCTTCTATACACCAAGTATTGATGAAACTCCTCCAAGGCATGCATTATGGCTAGCATCCTTTTGTCATATGTGGAATATCCTCTTTTATTAGCTCTCAACTTCCTAATTTTAAATTCTATGGGGTGTCCTTTCTGAGAGAGAATAGCTCCAACTCCTTCAACAAAAGCATCACATTCTATAACAAACAAAAGTGAGAAATTAGGAATTGCAAGAACTGGACAAGAGCTCATTACATTTTTTAGCTTCTCAAAGGTCCTTTGTTCTTCCTCTGTCCATTCAAAGGCTCCTTTTTAATTAATATTAGTGAGATATGTTGTAGATTGAGAAAATACTCTAACAAACCTTTGGTAATACCTACACAATCCAAAGAAGCCTCTTAGTCGAGACAAGTTTGTAGGAGGTGAACAATCTAGAATGGCTTGGATCTTATATTGATCAACCTAAACTCCTTTAGCACTTATGACATGTCCCAAGTAAAATTTATCTCCATTCATCCAAACTCACATTTGGATAAATTTAGAAAGAGAAACAACTACTCTAGAATCCCCAAGAATATATCAAAATGCTTTAAATGCTCTTCCCATATTTTGGGCTGATGCAATAAGTTATGTCCATAAAAAGCTCAAAAAGTTAAAGTTCTTTTGCTTCTTTTCCACATTTGTCACACTTGGACTAAAAATTTGAAGCACTTACACATTGAATCCTAAAAAAACTAGTAATATTAAATTTTGTTTTTTGAATCTAGTTTTCAAATATGTAATTTATTCTAATATCGAGATGATACAAATTAAATTTTAATAGGCATCTATAAAAACCACTTTTTTAAAGTCACTTTTTTTTACCATACCATGTACATGTACGAACACCACATTTTGACCTAAATAAAATTTATTTTCTAATTCCTTTTGGGGAAAGATATGTAACAAACTCAATATTGACGAGGATATTTCTTTGTAATTTTTTTTGAATATTTTTTTAATGAACTTTTATTGGCCCTAATTATTGATTTTAAAAATCAACATGTACAAATAGCATAATTAGACCTAAACTATTTTTTAAAATTTTTTTCATTGTGTATAGAACTTTCTAAAGATTGATGACATAATGTTATTGCAAAAAAATTAAGAGAAAAAAGTTTTAAAAAAAAGCCAAATATTTCAAGTTTATGGACTAGTTTTCTTAGAAATTAATTAAAAATAGAAAAACTCATCCAATCTTTAATAGATATATATATTTTAAAACTAGACATCGTGATCCATAATGAGTTTTAATTTCACATATTAATTCTTAAAAAAATCCATCAACTATATTTCCAAAGTTGGACATTTCTCTTGAATCTACACTAGGTTTTTAGTTGCAGGTCAAATGCTAAGGGTCGGGTTGCCAAACCTTTCACGAGCCTAAAACCTAAGGAAAAAGTGGTTTGGGGATTCTAGCTTTAAGAAATTCATACCCATTATAAAACAAGCACCTGTTTGAAATTAGTAATAGGTACCCACTTTATAATGGGTATCTGTTCCTAATTTTCCCATTTGAAATTAGTAATGGGTACCTATTTCTAAGCGAGCACCTATTCTAAAAATAGAATGGGTACACATTTATAAATGGGTACATGTATTTTAGATATAGTTATTTTCCCCAATTTTGAAAAATACGACTCAACATGTTTTTCTACAACATTCCTTTTCTACAATACATACCAACAATGTCATTTTCTATAATTTTAAACTCAATTTTATCTTGTACAATCTCTTAAGAGGTCAGATTCTATTCAAATTTTTGAAAGAGACAATTGCAAGTTAAATTTTCTAAAATGGAATCAAGTGCAAGTACTTTTCTCAAGAATATTTTAAAAAGGAGGGATTTTGGATGTATTCATATTTTTTTGTGCTTAAAAGTTTATAGAACAAAGGATCTCCATATATAGTTTTATTTGAAAATTTGGAGGTAGAAATTGGAAAATAGGTTAAGAATCATTTGTTGTTTTATCAAGAGGGTTTAATAATAATGAGACCAAAGCAAAGGCAAAGATAAAAATGTAGATAGCTAATGACACTCAAAGAAATTGAAGAAAATAGAGAAATAGAGGCAAAAAGAGAAAGAGATAGAAGAACAAGGATTCATCAAATAAAAAATTTGGAAGCATCTTGTTCCATGAACCTTGAAGAGGAAACTATGAAGGATGAGATGAATGTAGATGATGCAAATGTGCAAATTATGAATATGAAAGAAAATTAAATTATGGAGACAAATCCAACTATGCCTTCAACTTCAACTTTGAATGATATAGAAATGGTAACTATGAAAACAAATTTGGGTATGTCTTCAAATCGACCTCTCAATAATATGGATAATACACCTATTCAAAAAATGTATCCAAGTTTGTCTTTAAACCCTTATTTTTATAATATTGATCTTAGGTGTTTAGATGAAGTTAGATACACTAATAATGATATCAATTATGTCAGTGAAATAATGTAAAAAATAATAATAATGAAATATCTTACATATGAATGCAAATGAGAATTAAATCCATTATATTGGTGAAAATAATAATGAAATCCCTTTGATAGTTGAAAAAAAATTTAAACCCCTTGTATGAATGAAAATGATTTTTTTTTTTGCAATTGAAAGAGGGGTATGTGTAGGATCATCATGGAAAAAATAGGCCCTTAAGTGGCAATGAAAACTGAGAAAATCAGAGTTAGGCAATTTGACGTAAAAATTTGAATAAGTTATCTTTATTATTTCAAAAAGATGTAAAAATAGAATCTGTAGAAAATTGAATGTAGTTTCTAAACTACTAGACCTTTATTTAAAAAATAAATCTATTTGGTCAAAATTTGAAATTTCAATTGAGTAGTACTTAAATTTCAGGGTAAAAATAAGAAGTAGGTGTCTGTCTGACCACCCTAGCCACAATAAAATGATAATATTTTAGATATAAGTAGAGGACTCATGTCCCGATGTGATGCATATTTTTTTATAATTTTTTTCCAAGTAAATAATTAATTATGAATTTTTTATTACAACTTTTAAAAAATATAAAAACTCGTCTATCTAACCACCTTAACTTGGTCAAAAACTCATGAAATTTTTTGGTTTTTTTTTAATCATATAGTATGTGAAGCATATAATGTGACACATGTTTTGGATTCAAAAAATGTGATAACATTTGAAAGTTATAGATGTTTTTCAATTAGCCTATCAATCAAGACTTTTTTCGTAATTCAAATAGAAAACGAATAATAATTATTTATTAAATTAAAAGTAAAACATACTTTATATGGGTGGAAAGTTGAGAATCTCCTTTAAAAACCCTTTTTGTTTCATCAATTTTGGGTAAAAAAAAATCGCCAGCCACATGGGTCATCATATCACTTACATATCGCCACTTTTTGGCCCATCATGATCCTGCACATACCCAAAGATGTCTTAGATACCCTTCGTAGTAAAATATCTAGGAGAAATTTGAGAACTCATGGAAATAGATTATATAGAATGTTTTTAATCAAAAGTAATTATGATTTCAATATCAACTCATGATGCAATTGATGAAAATTTGGAAAATGTGAAAAGTGATTGAAAAACAAGGAATTTTTTTAAAACCAAAAACTAAAGATGATTCAGTAGATCAAGTCATATATCTAGTGGTGCCAATGCTATTGATTCTATACGAAAGAAAATTTGATCTAAAACTAAGAATGCAACATGTCGTGCAATAAAAACTACTTTAGTTAATAAATAAACTTCAAATAAAAGAATGTTAAGTGATATTAGTAAATTTATAAAAGTAAATCCTAAGACTTTGATAAGAGCAACAAAGGGGAAAGTATTTAAAATGATCCAATTAAACAATGTTGGAGTTTTTCGTGGTAGACTCCCAAGGTCAAACATGAAATTAACTAAAGAAAACAAATCTTTAATCAAAAAATATTGGCATGATAATACAAGAGTATCACGTAATAGTAGAGATGTTTTAAAATTACTTGGGTGGGATAAAAAAATTGTGATCCTCATCCAAAACATCTATTAGCATAAGTCAAAGATGATTTGAAAAAAGTAAACCTTGACATGTTAGAATTTAATCAATGGTGAATCTCATATTGTTGTACAACTTGTTGGAAGCTTTGCAACAAGAGCATGAAGTATGGATGATTGTGTTGGGTTTTCCTATGTTGTCATTGATGTCAAAATGGTAATAACTACACGATGATAACAATGTGGGAAGTTTTCTTAGTTTACCAGAATTTGTTCTCTACAAATAATACTCCATTGTGATGGATTAGTATGTTGGTATTTGAGTCTGGAACTCATCACAATATCTAATATGACTTTGATCTCCTAACCATGTTTTATTGAATCATTCAAATAGCTATATCTTTGATCTTGAGATTTCTTTTTCTATGACAAAAAATTATCTCTGATAGTTTAACTCTATATCCTAGTATGGTTTGGTGTGAGGTATACTGTGTGGGAAAATTTGCATTCTACTAAGGTGAACATTCTTGTATGGCAGTTTTCTTGATAGTCTCTTTATTGGTAGTATGATGGGAAATTAATGTGCTCTCAGATCCAGGAGGTGTTTGCTTTGATGATTATTTTCTGGTTTGGAGAATTATGGTTTAGTCTTGGATGACTCAGTGAATGTAACATATTATGAAGACTAATAGTCGACTTGGTATAATGCACTACATGAATGAAATGATTAAATCTTATATGGTGCTGACCTAATTGATGAATAAGATATACTTGTATAAATATGAGATAGAAGCAAGTGAAAAAGTGGAGAAAGGGTGTGCAAGCGAAAGTGTGGAAAAAGAGATATATGTGGGTGTATGAACAACCAAGCGAGAAGTGAATATGAATGAAGGAGAAGACCAGTTCCTAAATGCTTTATCAGTAATACAGATTTGTTGAGTAATGTAATACTATATTCTAAGCTTCAACGAAACTAAACCCTGCACATTGAAGGTGTATTCCATCAGTTCATCATTTTGGTAGTGAGCCACCATCATTGTATCTTGGCAGTGAACCATCTTTTGTACTCAAGCTATGAGCCTTTTAAGGATAGTGAGTCTCGGTAGTTAGCCCCATAATATTTTGTATCCAAATATAATATATTGTGATTTAACCCTCACTATGGTTTTTCCCATTCTGGGTTTTCCATGTAAAAATCTTGGTGTTCATGTGTATGATTGCTTTGTCTTGTTTATATGTTCCCTCTTGCTGATTCAGTCAAAATTGTGATAATGTTTAAGTGGATTTCATTATCAGTTTGTGGAATACTGATTCACCTCCCCTCTCAATATTCCAAATGCTCAAAAATTGGTATCAGAGCTTGGTTCCTCGGAAGAAGCCTAACAACTTGAGGAAGGTCCCAAAATTTGAACATGAGAATTTTTTTCCTTTGGAAATTATCCCTACTAAATTTTCAAAAGAAATGGAAGCCTTGAAAGAAAAGTTGATAAAATCAAATGAATATATTGAAAAGATACAAAGTACAAGTTTGGTTGCATGTGATCTATTGACTAGAGGCGAATAAATCATCGTTGGCCTGTTGGAACAATTGGATGAGAAGAGAAGAATTGAAGAATGTCAGGAAATTTAAATTTAAAAGAAAGATGAATGTGCAAAGATGGAATTAAAAGCAAGAATCCTGAGATCTAATCTAGAAAAGGCGAAGAGTTTTGAAGGAAAATTTAAGATAAGAACGACGATGCTTGATGATTTGATTACCTCTCAAAGACCAGAAATGGATAAGAATGGTTTAGGGTTTGAAAAAGGTCAAGGTTCTAAAGTGAAGCAATTCACTAGTAAGAAGACGCGATACAAAGATAGACAAGTCAAGGAGCGAAGAAGTGATTCCATAAAAAATCTTGCCAAACGACATGGTGCGAAAAGGTATTTATACTTCAATGGTGTTTTTCATTCCTGCAAGAGATTTGGTCATAAGGAAAAGGATTGCAAAAGTAATGTGAATGATTATAAGGGTAAGAAAAATGGATATAAAGATAGCGTGTTGGATAAAAGGGAACATGGAAAGAAGAATGTTACTTGTTGTAAGTGCAACAAATTGGAACATCTTGGTAGTAGTAGCGAAAGAAAGAAGAACATCTATCCAACAAAAAAGAATGACCAAACCTTTGATCCGAGAAAGGCAAGAAAAGAAATGGAAAGAATTTGGAGAAAGGAATTTGGTCTTATCTATGCCAACCTTTGGTACAGATACTCCTGTCAATCTCTAAATAAAAGCAGTGGCTAAGGGGAGCAATCATCAAAAAATATAATAAACCCCCTTTATTGGTACTTGTGCCATATCATGAAAAAAGTTCTTTTAATGTGGTAACAAGATTAAGGTATTTTATCAGTTGCATGTGTGAAGAATGAGCTCTACAAAATCTGAAAGAATGAAGGCGTACACAGTTTTCAAGGCAATCCACCTGCAAGTTGGAACATTTATTGTAAATCATTCGAAATGAAAGGAATAAGTTCAGATGAAATTAAAGGCCTATGTATTTTTGAAGAAGCATGCAAAGGAAGTTTAGAAGGAAATTTAGAATTTTAGAATTTGAAGAATGTATCAGATGAATTCAAAGTGAGCTCTGGAAGCAAGATATCTATACATTTCTTGTTGACATTTTCAGAGGTATTCATGTTTGCACAATCTTTTACTTTTATTGATGGATAATTCAAAGATTGTGATTTGTGCAAATAAAGCTAGGTTGAAGATATATATGATGAATGTGTCAAAAGAGTCTATTGGTGCATTCTCTTGCATCCCTCTGAGAGTGTTTCCTACAGAAGATATATATGCATTTGTTTACACTAAGATTGAAGAAATGTTGTTAGTTCAGTTCAATGTGCTTTGGGAAAATGAATTGAAAGAGAATCATGATGCCTATAGAGTATTAGTTGAGAAGAAGTTGGATGTTTGGATAAAATTTCCTTTGTTTGAATTTGAGAAGAAGTATATTTAGATGGTATTGATTATAATTCATGATGAGTCTTTTTGGATTGATGAGGTACATCTGGTCACCAAAGAAGCTATTAGAGATGTAACTGGTTTGTGTTCCTTTGGTCTAGTTCCTAAATTGAAGACTATGAATTATAAAGAAATAATTAAGGTTACAGGTGTGAGTTCTAAAGGAAAAGAAATTGGTTTGAGATCGATTATTGATCTGGTAGCAAGCTACCCTGCTATGGTCATTGGTCATAAATTTTGTATCCCTAATAATGACTCTATAGTTTTTACTATTGTGGTGAATATTTTTATTGATATGGTAATAAGAGGTATGGAATATGACTTGTGTGAACTACTTTGCATACATCTTTTAAAGAATTTAAAGGAGATTAAGAAGATCAAGAAGAATACTTTATAGTATGGCAATTTGGTTGTTTGTGTACTCTTTTACTTTTTGAAAGAGTTGATGGTAATAGGAAGGATTGAATGGTCAAATTAAGAGCTTATTGCTTTTCAAATCAGGAACTTCATGATAAACCTTGGTAGTTTGGATGCACAAGAATCTTCCCTTGATGCATTCTTTGGAACATTTTAGATGAGGATGAACAAAAGGTCTAGAATTCTAGTAAGTGTTGTGGAAAGATACTCCAAAAGCATAAATTTTCTTGTCTCTATAGATTTTTATCACATGGAAGCAGTTGAATCAAGGTTAGTTTGAATATCTGAATTGAATTATGAAGTGTCAGAGGTTGAAATTGATATATATGCTAAAATTCTATTGGAAAGTCTTAAACATCTCAATGAAGAAAGTACCTTTGGTAGCGTGACCAAAATATGGATGAAGAGGTTCAGATTATAGTGAAGCTAGAAGCTGAAAAAGAAATAATGAGTATTTAGAGAGCTTTGGAAGATTTGCAGAAGGTTATTCCTGATGCTAATTTTGATTTATCTATTTTTATTGTGGAGAATCTTCATGGCATGATTAATTCTTTGAAAGACTACATCTTCAGACTTGAAATGTTTGGTGGAATTAGGTATGATGAAGAAAATTTGAATGATATCAAAGGAAAATGTGTGAATGCACATAATCGAGTAATGAAGGAATTAGAGAATGTACAAGGCTGTGAAAATGAGGCACATGAACTACTTTCCTTTTGTCTAGATTGGTCTTGCAATATAGTGAATATGAGAAATGAGATAAAGATGAGTGAGTCTCGACTGAGCACTCAAGCAGATACATACAAATTAGCAGAAGATAGAGATAATCAGAGGTGGTCCTACATTATGTAGCTTCAGGACAAATTTTTCTCTTTGTAGGATTAAAGAATAGATGTTATCAAGAAGTTTGTGGCACTCAGAGACATGATTAAATTCAAACATACTTCCATTTATTATGCTCTTTATTGTATTGGTGAATCATCAGAGATCAATCTTAATCCCAATACTTTAACAGATGGTTTAGAGTCTAACTAAACTTGAGCTATTTTACAAGACTCTAGTCAGTGTAAAAGGTTCATGGGAAGAAGGTAAAGCACCATGGAAGGCTATCCTAGAGAGTCTCAGAGGTTCTTCTTTAGGATAATTTAGTGTTCATATCTTTTTCACTACTTTTTTATTCATATGTACATTTATACTAGACCCCTTCCTTTTTCATTGATGTCAAAGGGGGAGAGATAAAGAGATGGAGAGATGAAGAGTTAGAGGAAATTTTTTTTGTGAAGAACAATTTTGATAGGGGGAGTACTCAGAATATTCATTGCAGTATGCTTGAATTTTTTTTGTCATGCATGTTGCCATCAATGCCAAAGAGGGAGATTATTAGAAGCTTTGCAACATGAGCATGAAGTATGGATGATTGTGTTGGTTGTTCCTATGTTTTCATTGATGTCAACATGGTAATAACTACATGGTGATAACAGTATGGGAAGTTTGCTTGATTTACCAAAAGTTGTTCTCTGTCGGTAATACTCCTTTGTGATGGATCAGTATGTTGGTATTTGAGTCTAGAACTCATTGCAAGATCTGATATGACTCTAATCTCCTAACCATATTTTATTGACTCATTCAGAAAGCTATACTTGGATCTTGAGACATCTTTTTCTATGAACATAAATTTATCTCTGACATAGTTTAACTCTATATCCTACTATTGTTCGGTGTGAGGTATACTATGTGGGAGACTCCGTATTCTACTAAGGTGAACATTCTTGTATGGTAGTTTTTTTGATAGTCTCTTTATTGGTAGTATGATGGAAAATTAACGTGCTCTTAGATCTGGAAGGTGTTTTCTTTGAGGATTATTTGTTGGTTTGGAGAATTGTGGTTTAGTCTTGGTCGACTCAGTGAATGCAATATATTATGAAGATTGATAGTTGACTTGGTATAATTCACTACATGAATGAAATGATTAAATCTTATATGGTGCCGATCTAATTGATAAATAAGATATACTTCTATAAACATGAGATAGAAGCAAGCGAAAAAAGTGGAGAAAGGGTGTGCAAGAGAAAGTGTGGAAAAAGAGAGATATGTGGGTGTATGAGAAAGCAAGCGAGAAGTGAATGTTAATGGAGGAGAAGATCAGTTCCTAAATTCTTTATCAATAATACAGATTTGTTGAGTAATGCAATACTTTATATTCTGAGCTTCAGCGGAACTGAACCCTGCACATTGAAGGTGTATTCCACTAGTTCATCATTTTGGTAGTGAGCCACCATCATTGTATCTTGGCAGTGAGTCATCTTTTGTACTCAAGTTGTGAGCCTTTTAAGGATAGTGAGTCCTGGTAGTGAGTCTCGTAATATTTTGAATCCAGATATAATATATTGTGAGTTAACCCTCACTGTGGTTTTTACCATTTTGGGTTTTCCACATAAAAATCCTGGTGTTCATGTGTATGATTTCTTTGTCCTATTTCTATGTTCTCTCTTGCCAATTCAGTCAAAATTGTGATAATGGTTAAGTGGATTTTATTACCAGTTTTTGGAATACTGATTCAACTCCCCTCTCAGTATTTCAGATGTTCAACAAAACTCATGCACAATTTTTTTTTTAGTATGATATTTTTTGATATATATGTTGTACTTTTCATGCTAACCAAGTTATGTAGGAAATTTGTGGTATTAATATGCCACTTGAAACAATCAAAGATTTTATAGTAGGTATTTTGTGAACCATCTAATGGACACTTATTTTATTTAAATGCATGTATTTTTGGACAATGCAATAGATGTGGCAATATTTCATTATTAGGAGAATGTATGCATGAAAGTAGTTAACATGAATTTGGACAACAATTAGTGGATGTTAAAAATTCAAAAATGTTGAAGATTCTTTAAAGGATGGAAAAATTGGAAAATGTTTTGAGCTAATCAAACAAAAAATTAGTGTGCATGTTTTAGACACTTAAAAATGTCATGAATGATACTACACACTTGAATTTGATCACTAACATTGTTTCATCCTGAATTTCATCCTTTTTTCACCTATTTAATTAAATGCATCATTTTCATCTATTAATCTAATTGATTTAAATTAGGTTAAATCACCCCCTTTCACCTTCGTCTCTTATCTTATTTAAACTGAATAAATCAAATTATTTAATTTAAACCCTAAGTCCTCTTATTTAATTAAATAACCCTAAACTATTTATTTAAATATCATATTTGCATCCCCTTTTAATTAGATAAATAAATAATTTAATGAATATCCTCACATTTTTCAACTTGCACATTAAAATTTAGTTTTAATTACAAAATTGCTAATTTCCCCTCCCATCCACTTGCATAGGGAATATTCCAAAGGAATATTCTTCTATTTTGTACCAAAAATAGAATATTCTTTTCAAAAAAACTTTGTAACAAACTTTGAAAGTTGTTAAAAAGTGTGCTTGTTTGAATCATTCTCATCCATTGATGCTTTCCTTGATCTATGTGATCTTTAATTCTCATCAATTAATGAGAATCCTTGATCCATGTTTCACCCTTCATCCAATATTGACCATTGATTGATCAAATTGATCTAAGCCCTTGATTCTTCATTTTCTCTCTTATAAATACATCACTATTTGGAGAGAAATGGATCCACCTTTTCAAAGTAAATTTATGCTACTAAAATTCATTGTCACGTGCATCTATATTTAGCACTTGTTAACATTTTAGATTAATCTTCATCCATATTAGCTTAAGCATCCATTAAAGGCATCCATTATAGTTTAGTTTGCACCCATTTAAGCATAGTTTGCATCCATGGCTTGCATATTTGAACTTTGTTTCCATTTATCATAGCTTGCATCCATCTCCATCAAGCATCTTAGCATTTAGCACTCACTTTCATCATGTTAACCTAGTTTTGCATCCACTATTTGCTCATATTTCATCAATTTCATTTGTTTTCATCAATAAAATTTATTGGAACAACTCATATTATCCAAGGGATTAGGAAAGGGTCACAATTCTACATGAATGTGGCACCACTCCTCCAATGGGATAAGATTCGAGGTCTTAAAATAGGTTTCCTTTATGTTTTTATGTTTATTTCAAGATTAGTTTAATGGGTTCTTAGTCTTTGAAGTTTCAAATATCTCATTGGGATCATGGCTTAGGGGATTAAATATAGTTTAAATTTATTTGGATCGAGCATATTTAGTTCATACTATGACTATGGTCACACATGTATTTATTAGAGAATTTAAATATACGAGTGTACCCAAATATGTCAAACACTCTCAATATGCTTGTTGTCTTGATGGTCAATTTTGTACATGTAAAAACACATTTCCAATTGGGACTATATTGTTTGTTGTTGATTTTGTAGAAAGCAATCCTCTTGCTCCACAAAAAGAAATCCAATCCCAATATTATAATTCAATGCAAGTAGCCATATTTGTTCATATTATATATAGAAATGTAGATGATAGTATAGAAGATAATATCAAATTTTTAGGAGAGTACCATTTTTATGCGAGTGATAATCGATTACACTTATCAAATCTAGATGATGAAAAAAATGAGTATCCAACTGGTTATGTGGTTGTTGTTGGCACCTGGCTTCAAAAATATCTAATAATAAAGAATGGTTTGCCTATTTTTGAGGACTATGAAAGACACAAGAAGATTATGTATTACTCACATTTAATCTTGGCAACCAATGTAAAGCTAGTTTGATACCAATGGAAGCCTACTAATAAAGTGTTATGCACACTTTCAATGGGTGATCATGAGACAATCATAGATGCATTACAAAAGGAGAGGATGTAAATGTACAATGGAATAAATAAATGTAGGTAAGTATATATAATTGATGGTCTATATATAGAGCTAACAATTTATCACATAACATAGAGTCAAGCCTCATGTGTATCTCCTCTTAATCCATGTTCTTATGTTAATCTTAATTCATTTCCTAATTATAATTAATTCATCTTTTGTTTCAGGTCTCCCAAAACTAGATGCATTATAAAAAGGAGAGGATGCATATATGTTACAATGGAATTTGAATAAATACAGGTAACTATATAGTTCTATACATTTAATTGATAGGAAAAATATAAAGCTAGATAATTCATTGTCATTTTATAATTTTTTTAAAATTGATTGCATATCCTTTTAATCCATCCTCTTAGGACCCCTTAAGCCATTGTCTTAGCTAACTTTAAACCATCCTCTTGCATCCCCTTCAGTCATTCTCTTAACTCTCCTTAAGCCATCCTCTTAGGAACCCTTAAGTCAACAAACTAGCTACCTTAAATCCATCCTCTTGCATCTCCTTAAGTCATTTTGTTAACTCACCTTAAGCCATCCTCTTAGGACCCCTTAAGATATATCCTATTAGGTGTAGTGTAGGAAATTGTATACCTTTACAATTACACAGTATGCTTGGGTCCCTTAATTTTTTGGACATTATTAAGCTTCTAATTTTCCAAATTATTCATTTTAAAGCCTTATTCTTCCCCTTTTTGCGAAAGGGGAGCTGACATTAAATCAATGCATTCAATAACTAAATCACATTAGAACATGTGCATCCTAGACCTATAGGTTAGGACCCATTTTCCAATGGGTGAATGGGCCCCCTTTAAGTGAAAAGATCCATTTTATAATATGTTTTTTGTGGCATTTTAATGATTCAAATTCAAGTTGAAAGTGTTAGATTTTGGAATCTAATTTTTGGGAAATTAGATAAACACCAATAAAGACAACCATTTTATCATTTGAAACTATCTAGCATTAAAGAGCATTAAAGAGCAAATTTATTAGTCATTTATAACAACAATCAAGATCCTTACATCATGTTCAAGTTTATATGTGTTCATGCCATCTTGTGAAGGTTAATATGCATGGTTGATCCTAAAGCATCCAAGCATTTCAAGTATCCAAACCAATCCAGAAAATCAAGATCCAATTCATTGGAGTGATGTGTTTGTCTTCAGTTTTCTAAGGGAAGCCATTCAAGGGTGGTGATTTGTAGGAGGAATTATTCATTCATCATTTACTTCCTTTATCATTATTTTCCAATAAAGTTTTAATTACCAAACTCAGGTTTGACTAAGGTAAACACCCACTCAAACAAAACATTATTTCTCTCTTTGTGTATGTCCAAATTATAGGCTAAAGAAGAATTGAAGAGATCTCAAAGGAGCAATCTTGCATTATTGCATAAGTTGACATCATTATTGTCATGTCACAAAAACTAATTTGTTGAATTTATTTTTGTCACTCCAATAGTAGGACTTGTGTCAAACAAAAGCTAAGATCTAGGATCAAAGGACTATCAAAAGTTATTTTGGAAGCCCTAACTAAGGCCCATTTGCCCATGGGTGAACTAGTCCCTTACAAGGCCTCAAAAGTAGCTTTTGGTGGCAAGTACATGTCATTAGACCTTTCTTAGATCCTCTTGAAAATTATCATTTCCATTTATGTACTTTCAAGAATTTTCATTTTATTTAAAGGTATTATTGTTCACTTATTTTACGTGCTTTAAATCATTTTAGTTTGTTTCCAAATCTTTGCTATTGCAATAAGGACTAAGATCTAGGTCTGATTGACTCACCATTGAGGCCAAACTATCATATTTTTAATATTAAAAATAAAAATGTTTATTACAAATTTCTCACATATCCGTATGACAATCCTTTGTTGGTTCAGTCCAACATACAAAGTAGATTCAAAGTAATAGCAGATAGGGACGCCTTTGGATGACACCATTTTGGCGATGGAAGAGATGATTGAATGAGACGTGGGTAAGAAGGGTGGTCCCTGTGGAGTCCTCAATTTTTAATTTTTTCCTTTCTTTGAATCTTCTTGTTTTGGCTCTATTCTTTCCTCGTACTTGTTATGTGCATTCGTGGCAGAAAGATGTAAATTGATTGTCATAAGACATGGGTTTGGATGAGCACATTGAGCATAAAATTTAGTCAAAGCGGTCAGGGGCATCTTTTGACTATACCATTTTTGCGGTAGAAGAGATCCTGTGCATATTGCATTCATTTCAAGGAAACACACCATGTCAGTTTTTTTAATTGATTGTAAGTTGATATGACTATCTACATGAATGATAATAGAAGAAAAAGAACAAAATAACAGTCCAAGGATGACGGGTGATGAACGACTCTAGCTGTCTCAATGATCGAAGAAAGAAAGTAATATGAAAATAATGTTTTAACTAGTTTTAATTTAGTAGTTTTTGAGTCAATTGTATTGATTTATATTTTAGGAGTAGTGATTTGTAGGAATTTATTTGTATGAAAATATATATATAAATAATGTTTAATCGAGTGATATTAGAATTGATTTTATTTATTTATTATAAGTATTATTTTGATTCAAATGTATTTAATTATTGATTTTCTTTAAAAATTAAGAATATTTTGACTTTTTTCTCAAGACAAAACTTATCAAATCATTTAAGAAAAATATAATACAAAATTTTGGGTGATGTTTACATTGGTGGATCATTAAATCTTTCTTTGCCAATTTAGAACTACTCTTAAGACAAAACCTACTAAACCACTTTAAAAAAATAGTACAATTTTTTTGATAATGTTTGTAGGAACAAGTCATTAGAAGTTTCCTCACCCATCTAGTAGTACTACTACTTTGACTCAAAATTTTAGGTGATTCTTATAGTGTTGGAAGGATTGAAAATATTCTTACCCATCCAATACTAGTACTACTTCAAATAAAATTTTTAAATGACATTTACTATGGTCAAGCATTGAAACTATTCTTACCCATCTAGTACTAGTAATATTTTGACTCATATGCATTTAACCATGAAGTTTCTTACAAAATCAAGTAACACTTAACTTTTATCTAAAGAAAAAATCTATTAAATAATTTTAAAAAATGCAGTACAAATTTAATGTTTAAAACATGGTCAAGCATTAGAATTTTAGTTAAACCCATCCATTATTGGTACTACTTTGACTCAAATTTGTTTAACCATGGAATTTCATTCAAAATTAAAACACTTAACTTTTCTCTAAAGACAAAGATTACCAAACCACTTAAAGAATATACAGTACAAAATTATAGGTGATACTTACATGGATCAAGCTTTGGAACTTTTGTTACCCTTACATTACTAGTACTACTTTGACTCAAATGTATTTAACCATGGAGTTCCCTTCAAAATCAAGAACACTTAACTTTCCTCTAAAGACAAAACATACTAAAACATTTAAAAAAATGTAATAAATTTTTTTAGGTGATTTCTATAGGAGTGAAGCATTAGAACATCCCTTGCCATGTAGTACTAGTACTATTCTAACTCAAAATTATAGATGATGTTTACATGATTGAAGAATTCAAGATTCCCTTACCCATCTAATGGGTATGTGCACTAAGATGGGGGGCCAAAAAATGGCCACTCCACCTTTTGGTCCCACTAAAGAGAAAACAGGGAATTTTGTATTCATAATATCAAGCACTATAGTATTTTTTCATGCAAACTTACCATGTCAATTTATTTTATTGCTTGTAAGCCAATATGATTGTTAGATGAATAATAATAAAAGAAAAAACAACAGTCTAAGGATGATGAGTGATGAACAACTCTAGTTGTATCAATGATAGAAGAAAGAAAATGATATGAAAATAATGTTTTACTTGGTTTTAATTCAATAGTTTTTGAGTCAATTGTATTGATTTATATTTTAGTAGTGATTTGTAGGAATTTACTTGTATGAAAATGAATATTTTATTTTATATTTATTATTATTTCTTTGATGTTTAATACAAAGAAATATCAACATTTATCTTATTTATCTACTACAAGTATCATTTTGATTCAAATGCATTTAATCATTGAGTTTTTTAAAATCAAGAACACTTGACTTTTCTCTAAAAGAAAAAACTCCCAAATCATTTAAGAAACATATAATATAAAATTTTAGGTGATATTTATATTGGTGTAGCAACAAATCTTTCTTTTCCCATTTAGTACTACTCTAAAGATAAAACCTACTAAATCACAAAATTGTTGAATGCACAAGATAATTGAGAGGGGGGTGAATCAGTTGTACCTTAAAACTTCAAAACCCTCACAAAAATTTAGATCCACATTAATCCAATTAATCCTTAATCTTTTAGAATGATTTATCATGAAAAAAATAACAAAACATAATCAAATTAACACCATACACAAAGAAGCACTAGATTTATGTGGAAAACCCAAGATGGGAAAAACCACTGTGAGGATTAATTCACAATATAAAGTAATATCAACATTGAATATAATAGGGCTCATTTCCCAAAAGAAAGAAATGCTCATTTCAAAAATAGAAAAGAAGATAGAGAAGACTGCTACAATGAGGAATCCATCTCAATGCAATAGAAAAATCCACCACAACATCACCAACACCCTCATAGTCTTTCTAAAAAATTGTAGACACCTTCTATTCACTACATTCAATAATCTAAAACATGAAATCTTGCAATGCACTTCTCAAATTCACACCCTACAACTCTAAAATTTGCATCATTTGCATCATACTCATTTTCCTTAACATCCCTCAACAATGCAACTCATATTCATACCATCTTCAACCTTGAAAATATTCTCTAAGGTCAGCTATGCACCTTAATCATACAAATTCAAAATAGATCGACACCAAAACATTCTCATAGTGGAAAGGAATGAAGGAAAACCATAACACATCTTAGCTAGGATCTAAATCCACTCATACACACCACACCACGCTTCCAAAAACATCAAAGAATCTTCACAATTAGTGTAAGCACCCAAGATCAGTTGAACCTATGTTAACACCTGTAATTGCATGAATTTTCACCCCTAGGAAAATTCCACTTTTACATCACCTTTACCTTAGAAAATAAAATCCAATGATGTAGTTCCATGCCCACCACCCTTTTCTCATCTACTTGGAATCTTTTTTATGTTTCAGTGGAGGAATTTTTTCAGGGATTCACGTGCACCACATGGACATCCGTGTGTTGCGTTGTCATCCTGACAAGATTCATGTCTTTGGAATCTGTAGAGGCATTATGTTTCTTGATTGGGTGAAAACTATAATTCCTCCTACTCCCTTGAATGACACAAAATGGGACTTTTTCCTCCTTTCCATTCAAAATTTCTAACTATTCATTCATTCATGCTTCTTCAATTGTCTACACACTTCTTGTCTTCTCACACTCACTTTCAGCTCTATTCTTACACCTCAAGCTCCATTTTAGTTGCAAACTGCTACTTTCTTGGATCCTCCTCTCTGTTGTTGCAGTAGTGTTGGTATTGGAGAACTTACAAGCTCGTGCCTTCCTCTACTTGCCTTGAGAGCATGTGGCAATGAAGGTGATCTCTACCATTAGAACTCACTTTTGCATCATCGTACTTGCATAGTAGCATACTTGTTTGTGTTATTTCTTGGTATTTCCATTCCTATGCATGAGTTTATCATCTTCTTACACTCATTGCTATTTTTCTATCCATGGAGGTGGAAACACCAAATCAAGGGACTAACTGAGGTAGTCCTCTAAAAATATCCCTGACATTTTCCTTGGTTGTGTGTGTGTAGGTGCTTCTCAGTTGGAATTATTTAAAGAATAAAGTTACACGTAGTTTTATATCGCTTTCTTGCCTTCTTCATCAATTTGAGAATAGATTAGTTAAAGTATTCTTCTTGTTGTACTTCATTTATGTAATTTTTCTACATTCTATCATAGCATAAAACTCTATTGATTAGTAAGTTAGCTTGTTTTCTAGTGCTTTTATTTTCCCTTTCACTCTTTGTCTGTATAGATGTCAATGCACTACTAAGATGTCGTCATGCCGCACTGGAGTCTGTATGCAGCGTTTTCATCCTCAAGTAGTGACTTTTTTTGTTAGTATATTGTGCTTTGGAAATCAACCCATTTGACACCCTGAAACCTTTAGTCTAGCAGAAGGAAAGTGATAGACCAACTATCCTTCCTTTTTAGCTTTAACACTTTCAACCTCTCTGATTCATTTAGAAAACTTGAGGTAGATCAAGGCAACCTATTTCTTACGACTCTAGTGTGACCTAGAGTCCCAGAGTAACCGGTCCCCCTCCTCTACATTTTTGTGAACTCGACGTGAACTATTTTGATTCCATTTCATAGTGTTGAACAAACCTTCTCTTGTATTCTAGGCATGTTGTAGGATTGTGCACTTCAAGGCAGGTAGCCTTGCAACCCAATCTATGACCCCTAGGAGCATAGTTAGAAGGATCCCTAGGAATTGGGAAGCAAAATATAAATAGGCCACCATTTATTTTTTGAAGCTTTCAAGTGTCTTGATGAAGTCCTCTCAAAGTGCATAAACATGGTCTCTTTTATGCATCTCCCTACTGCTCAACCTATAACTAGTTCACTAGATATAACTTTTACATCATAAGATCTACCCATGAAAAAAGAACCTTCTCCTCTATACATTCCTTCTCATCTCAATGGGAACATCGTAACTAGTGTTCTAGTTAATCCCACATGTTGTGTGAATGTTATAACAAAGGAAACCCTATTGATAAAATTATTGCATAAGGATGGGTATGATGAATCAAAGAGAATCATATGTACAGATGACAAACTCTTAGTCCCTCCCATTGGTTCCATACCTCTCTCAATCTCAATGGGACCCCAAACTATAAATGCTCTTTTCGATATCATCTAGGAGTTGAAATTGTTCAGAGTGAAACTAGGCATCCCATGGCTAGTTTCCATGAATGTGATCCCTTTGGTAATTCATAAATGTTTGAAGTTTTCTCATGAGGGTTGAGTGCACATTATGTATGACATCATATATAAGCCATTTGTGTCATGTGGGGGCTACTCATTAGATCATTTTTGTCCTACCCTGATTGGTCTGCTTCCTCTAAGAACATACTTTCTATAATGCACCTATATTAAATATAAGACCAAGGGTATAACGTCAAAGGTGCTCTACCCTATTTCCCCCTACGTCATTTAGTCAAAAGATTCTATGATCATGCAATAGCAAGCTACCTCTTCCTCTCAACAAAAGGGGAAGGGGAAGCTTGCTCATGTTGGCGAGCCTTCCTCTTCTTTTGCATCTTCTGTTTCATCTACTTTTGCTTCTCACCCTACTACAACATCTTCAACTCCCATGTCCATGCATTGCATGGGGACCCCGATGGTGCCCACTTCAAAAGCCAAGCATTAGGTGTTTGAGCTTCTTGTCTTGCCTATGATGTCAGGCCCATTGATTATGGCAAGGGGAAGGGCCTTCATGGAGCTTCCTCTACGTCTTGGCCTCCACAGGCTTCTACTAATCCTATCCCTCTGACAACAAATGGGAAGAGGCCCACCACCAAGGTGCTTGAGTCTCCTTCTCCACATGTTAGTGTTTCCACTCCATTGCTTCTTGCTTAGGAGGTTGCCCTTCCACCGGTAACAATTTTGGAGGACACTCCCATGGTAGAACTAGAGCCTCTTGTCCCTTCTTAGGTTGTGATGTCCAACTCCTAGAGCAGCCAAAAATAGCTTACGCATGAGTGTAAGTGCCAAAGAAAGGCTCTGGCTACTGAACAAGCTACCTTGCAAAAGACAAAAGGGGAGCCAAAAGCTCATATTTCTACATCCCCTACTATGCCTCCTCCTTCTACCCCTTCTACTTCAGTTCTACTTGCCTTGGTCCTCCTTCTGACTCCTCTGACCAATGTTGATGATCCTCACTTGGAAAGGGTGCAAGTTTTTATCACTCCCTCGGTTGATCCCCCTCTTTTGATGTCCCTTCCGTAAATTCCTTATTTCTCCCCGCTCTATGGACATGTCAAACACCATGGTGGTGTCCATTATGGTTATGTCCTCTTCTGCCTCACCTTCTGCTTCTTCTATGGGGATTTCACATCCTCCACTAAAGCGTAAGTTGGAGGATGACCTCAGTTCAAATGGGGGTCAAAAGAATGAATCACCTCCTTTGGGAAGTTGTTCTACTTTGACTTGCACCATCCTTGTGATGGAGGCATCCCTGACATCCCTCATGTTTGTCACTGTCCCTCTAGATGAGGTTGACGGTGGATCTCAGGGCCATCCTTCGCCCACCTAGTTAACACATGGAACTCTCATTAAGTGCATGCTCAATTCAGTGGATGGCCTCCTAGCTCTGTCAGTGATCTTTGGAAGATTGATGAATTTCACCTCATAGGATTTGAGTGAAGGAGACCTTGAGGGGCCTTCTTCCTTGGAACTTGTTGTAGGAGAGTTGTAGGGTGCTCCTCTTTCTATCTCGCCCTTGCAAGATCACCTACCCTCCCTGTATAATGATCTAGATTGAGAGAATGATGACCTCCTTGTTGATGAGGACTAGGGGGCACCTCCTCTTAATCTATTGATTAGGTTTTTGTGGGTGTGTGTTGTGTTCCCCATGCTTGTTTTTATGTGTTCTTGGAGGACCCTTGCCACCCTTATAGGTGGTTCGATATAGGAGTATAATTGTGTCATGAACTTCCTTTATATGGATCATCATTCTTCTATATGTTGTACACCTTGATTTTTGACAATTAGGGACAATGCAAAGCATTGGGGGCATTTAGGCCTTCCTTTGACATTGACTTTTTTTTTTCATTTTGTCTTCATGTGCTCTTCTTCAAATCTGGGAAATTTGGGGATTGATGACCTTTCTTTCATGCACCTTTTCACCTATTTATATATATGTATGATGAGCTGATCTAACCATGAACTCCCAAATCCCCCTATCTCTTGATTTCTTCATGTCCACTTTCTTTTTTTTTCTTGTCTTTCTTGCGCTTGCTTCGTGATGTTGTGTTGCCTATGTGTTGTCCCTCGCGTACATGACAACATTTCCACATTTACATCCTATCATGTATCATTGGCCACAATATCACTTTTTTTCTTCTCTCTCCTTAGGATGTCACGTACCTTTATGTTCAAAACACACCATCATAAGGGGGGATACCGCACTTCTCTAATTTTCAATAAGGTGCATTCAGTGACCAATGAATCCCTTACTGGAAATATCTCAAAAATTACGTTCTTCAACAAGGATCCCTAGAAAAACTTTTATTTCAAAAATGGATTCATAGAGAAAGAATCTGAAAACTTTCCTTCAAAAAGGGAGTACTTATTCTGATGAAGTCTAAAAAATTTCCCTTGCGAGGGAGCATTCTTTCCATTGGATTCCTTGACAAAAGAGATCTTTCAAAAGGATTCCTTGATGCAAGAATCATTTGTGAAAAATGTAATACTTTTCAAATGAAGTTACCCTCTGAACAATCCCCTTGCTATCTTGAAGGGTTCCCAATGGACCTCTTTGAAAGCTACTCCTTCAATTGTTTGTTAGATATGATATGACTATCTATCTGTGTGACTTTTTCTATTTATAGGACTGAGCACCTATAAAGCTACTTTTACAATCAAGCTTGGAGGACTAGACACCTCGTCAACCTTTCCTTATAGGATTGAGCACCTATAAGGGCCTTCGCATCCAACTCTTCAGGACTAAGCACCTGGGGAGTCCTTTCACATAAGGACCTTATGGGATCGATAACTTGTGACACCTCCTTTGTAGGACCGAGAACCTATGAAGCACTTTCATTATGTAGGATCAATCACCTGTAGAACCTTTGTTCATCTTCTACGAGACCAAGCTCTTGTGGAACTAATTCTGTAGGACTGAGCACCTACAAAACCTTTATTCATCTTTCATAGGATCGAATAGCTATAACTCTTTTGTTCAAATTTACTCAAGAACAAGTACTTGTGGAGCTATCTCTCTCTTGTGGGGTATGTGTAGGATCATGATGGGCCAAAAAGTGGTGATATGTAAGTGATATGATGGCCCATGTGGTTGACGACTTTTTTTTACCCAAAATTGATGAAACGAAAAGGGTTTTTGAAGGATATTCTCAAATTTCCACCAATATAAATTATGCTTTACTTCGAATTTAATAAATAATTATTATTCATTTTTTATTTGAATTATGACTAAAGTCCTGATTGATAGGTTGATTGAAAAACATCTATAACTTTCAAACGGTATCACATTTTTTGAATCCAAAACATGTGTCACATTCTATGCTTCACATACTATAGGATTAAAAAAAAAATATTGAATTTCATAAATTTTTGACCAAGTTAAGGTGGCTAGACATACGAGTCTATATATTTTTTTAAGTTGTAATAAAAAATTCATAATTAATTATTCACTTGAAAAAAAATAACAAAAAAATATGCATCACATAAGGACATGAGTCCTCTATTTATATCTAAAATAAAAAAAATTATCATTTTATTGTGGTTGGGGTGGTCAGACAAACACCTACTTCTTATTTTTTCCCTGAAATTTAAGTACTACTCCATTGAAATTTCAAATTTTCACCAAATAGATCTTATTTTTAATAAAATAAACATAGTAGTCTAGAAACTACATTCAATTTTCTACAGATTCTATTCTTACATATTTTTGAAATAATATAGATAACTTATTCAAATTTTTACGTCAAGTTGCCTAACTCTAATTTTTTGAATTTTCATTGCCACTTAAGGGCCTATTTTTTCCATGATGATCCTGCACATACCTTGTGCCTAAGCATGTTAGATTGTAGTCTGCTTCCTCGATGGTTAAGGTATATTATCTTCAAATTCTTTCTACTTTACCTCACATTCACTGGCATGTATGCTTGCTAAAGTGGGGGTAAAATATAATGGCATGAATTTTCACCCCTAAGAAAATTCCCCTTTTAAATCACCCTTGTCTTATAAAATGAAATCCTATGATACAAGTCCATGCTCGCCATCCTTTTCCCATCCACTTGGCAACTCTTTTTGTGTCGGTAGAGGAATTTTCTCAAGGATGTGCATGCACCGTGTAGACATCGGCATGTTGCGCTGGTGTCTTGATAGGAAATTCCTACCTCTGGAATATGTAGAGGTGTTAAGTTTCTCCATTGGGTGTGGACCATAATGCATCCTGCTCCCTTGACCTACGTAGAACGGCCATTTTTCCTCCTTTCCATTCAAATTTTCTAACTATTCATTCATTCATGCTTCTTCAATTGTCTACACACTTGTTGGCTTCTAACGCTCACTTTTAGCTCCATTCTTACACCTCAAGCTCCATTGTAGCTAGCTACAAGTTGTTTCTTTCTTAACTACTCCTCTTTGTTAATGAGACAATGTTGGTATTGGAGAACTTGTAAGCTCATGCCTTCCTTTACTTGCCTTGAGATCACGTGGTTGTGAAGGTTATATCCACCATTGGCACTCACTTTTGCATCATCATACTTGCATAGTAGCATACTTTTTTGTGTTATTTCTTAGTATTTCCATTCCTATAAATTTCTTTTTCATCTTTCTACACTCGTTGCTATCTAGTTGTCTGTGGAGGTGAAGAAACCAAAGTAGGGGACTAATTGAGGCAGTCCTCTAAAAACAGACCCCAACATTTTCCTTGGTCTTATGTGTGTAGGTGCTTCTTGGTTGGAGTTTGAAGAATCAAGTTGCACGTAGTTCATTATCACTCTCTTACCTTTTTCGTCAATTTGAGCATAAATTATTTAGTGTATTCTTCTTGAATTAAATTATATAATTATTAAATGTAGCATCATAAATTGTCACCCTTGACAATTTCACTATAAGTTTTTCTCCCCCTATGTGCTTGACCTAATTATGCACCTAATTTCATAAATTATGCATTCCATGGTCCATGTTATCATTTATTGGAAAATTAAATATGAAAGATAAAAGTATGTATTTAATATTTTTCCCCTAACACTTTGGATCTTGAGAAAGGAGGGATCTAGTCTAGGCCACCCTACATTCCCCTATTAATTAATTTAGGCGGGGGGCGGGGGGGGGGGAGCACACTGAGTGAAGCGGGGAAAATTTAAACATCAAGTCTAATTGAGATCCACATAACAACAAATTGCATATAAATAGATAGTATTTTCAAAATTTTAATTAACAAGGAAAAAGGAGAAAATTATTAAGAATTCAATTGATTAAATCAAGTATCCTAAAAGCAATCGAGAGAATATTTATCAACATTATTATAGCATTATTTTTAGTCAAGAATCATATCATTACTTCATCATGTTTCATGTAGGTTTGTTCATTTTTTGTGATCATTTGTTTTGTGAGGTCTTCAAATCAAATCAAGTTGCAATAAATACTTGAAGGTGATGAGCATGAGTTCATTCCATCAAGGAGATCATATCTGAGTGGTGAGTTGTAGCAAGTTGCCAATTCATTCCTTTATAAGTATTTATTCTCTATCCCTCAAAAGGATACAATCTCTTTATCATCAATTTTTCCATTATGGAGGTAGAAATACCAACACGAGGTTTGACTGAGGAAAACCCCTATATGGCACAACCCTTCCCCTCCTTTTGAGTGTGTAGGTTATAGATATGAAGAGGATTGGAAGACTCTTGAAGATAATTTTTTCATTCATGCATCATTGGCCCTAAGAGTTGACAAGATACAAAAACTATATTATCTCAGTAATAGACAAAGATTCAACAATGGGACCTAAAAGGAAGAGGCTACGAACTAGGGACTTGAGGCTAGTGAAATCAATTTTGGATTCAGATTCCCAGTCTATGGCTTCCTAGCACCCTTGACCATCTAGATCTGACTTGGTTTCAAATCATAGATGCATCAATGTTTTCTCTAGTCATTTTTGGTTTCCAATTTTGATTGTCAAATTCTAGTTTGTCATCATTTATCTCAGAACGCTACATTTTTATAGTTTAGCTACTTGCATAAATGTGACATCAAATCAAAAATTGGTTTCCAACCCTTAAATAAATTAGATCCAACATTGATTGAATCACCTTTTAATTTGCAATTAATTCTCACCCCCTTGTCGATCTGCAATTCTATGTTTTTGTAAGTGAAAATTAGCTAATCCTAGTTAGATTAAGGACCACTTTTCCTATGAAAAATTAAAATATATCTACGTTGAAGAAAATAATTAATACTGTTGCGGTAGTCATCTCATTGTACATGATTAAGATGCATCTCATGATCTTGTCTTATCCTATCTGACAACCTTTCCTATAAGCAAGGAATCATATGCATATTTACATATTCAATCAATCAATCTTGCATACTTAATCATACCAAGATATTCTTTCCATTTCTCTCTTTTAGAAGATATTTTGGTTTGGTAGTTGATCTTGGGGTGTTAGGAGTTCACATTTAACTCTTACTCATAGTATAGGCATTAGGAAATTTATTGAGAAGTTAGAGATCATGGTGTTCTTGGTTTTTATTCTTGAGGTCCTATTTGTGTGAGGAAGAATACAATTAGCATTGCAAGAGGTTACTTGGATACACAAATGAATCAATCTTTGGATATTTTTGTGTCATAAGAGATAATCCAATAGGGATAGAGACATTAAGTTTTTTACCATTCTAAAATTCCTTAGATTAAGGTAGAAATCCCTAGGCTTAGGATCTACTATATTTTATTTAATGTTGTGGATAACAAGTGGATTCTTTCCCTGGTAATCAATTATTATCACATAATGTATTTTTCATTTGAGGGGCTATTTCAATAGATTTACTTTTATTTTTATTGTGTGAGTCTCTCCAAGAGAGGAAGGGGAACATGAGTAATTGATTTTTTAAAAAAAAATACACTAGTATTTGTTTATGGATTAACCCTAGAATTTTTCTTTTTGAAAAAAGACAAAAAACTATAATACATACCTAGAAATCTAACAAACTACCTATTGTGGAGGGAGGAGATGAAAAATGGGGTTTTATGAGCTTTATAAATGTGGTTATCCATTTTTATGTGTCCTTATCATTTTTTCTTGTCACTTGTGAATAGAGGGTAAACTAAGCTGACAAGAAAACAAAAAAATAATTATAGAACACACACTCATTTTGAAATGGGTATGTTTTTGTAATGGGTAACCATTTAGGAACATGAGATACCAAAGCATAATGGGAAATCATTCCAAACTGGTATGTGTTTATGTCTAGAATCCCATTGCTAGAAGTGAACCCTTTTTTACAAATAGGTACCCATTTTTTTGAATGGGTACTTATTCTCATTGGTATTTTTTCTAAGTTGACACTTCCACTAAAAGTGGGATCATTATCTTTCTTTTACCCATCTATGACACATATAATATCATGTAAGAAAGGAGGTTAGAAATTAATTTATGAATTATTAGACTAAATTATGATATTTAAGATTGATGTGTCATAAAGAATCTTTTAGATGAATTAATGAGCCCAAAGTTCTCTAGTTTGGGTGCTTGCTATAATGGAGTTTATGGCATGGGAGTTACACCTAATTTTAGCATTTTGACCATCTTGGAGAGGGGTATTGGATTTTTGGTCCTACATTTGGGAATCATAATTGACCATAAATTCTTGATCCATAGATTTTTAAAATCACTTATGGTTTGTGGTTTGGATTGCTCTACTTATTTAGTCCTCAAAGTGGATATTTATACCACTTATAGTTATAGGAAGGTTATGCTATACTAGAATATCTCTACAAATTATTAGCTCATGACCAAAGGAGTAGATACTTAGAGGATTGAACTATAACTATAATGATGTTGTTGAATAATGCATTGAGTCATTTTATTGTTGATTTTTCCAAAAATGGTTTTCTTTGGATATATAATATTTAACGTGTCTATATAATTGTTTAATATTGTTCAAATCATACCTTATTTATATTTATTTCCTCGTATACTAGTGTAGGAACCTTTTTTCTATCTATCTTAATTTCATGAAATTAGCCTCTAAAATATGAATTTCCTTTTTGAACAAGGGAGAAATTATCATCCATATTTTTATAGACAAAGTAGGAACTCAAACCACCAAGACCATTTGACTGTACATGTAAAAATTAAACCATGAAGGTCAAAGTGAAGTAAGCTAGGAAAAAAATAGATTTAATGAAATAAAAAATCTCACTCATAAGGGAGAAATATGATCCTGCTTCTCCAGATTTAGTGACTTAATGTAATGGATTCAAGACACAAGGAAATAACACCTAGTTATATAAGGGTACATTAAATATTTTAAGTCACATGGGAGTAGATTATAAGATAAATTCCACATAATTATCCATAGGTTTCCAAGGAAAACATCTAAATATATACCAAGTCACAACCATAAAATTCTTTGAAATCACTCTTTTCTACATGTTCCCATTCTTAGCACATAAATATTAAACCCTTCTACAACACTCTATAGATGGAAACGTAGATACCAAGGTTTCTCTCCAAGATTATGTTATCCAAAATTACCAAATAACTTTGTAGAGGGTAGAGTGCAATAAAATGTAAACCAAAATTAAAAAAATCCATTATTCTTTAACCTTTTTACTCATTCTCTAAAATACATAAAAAAATTAGGGATGAAAGATAACAATGAAGTGGCCTCACTTTCCTCACCAATTTATTTAATCTTTGCTTGGAAAAAATTTCCATATCCATAAACAAACTCAGACTCATCTCCTAATATTTCTACTCTATCATCATTTACCAATGTTTTGTTACCTTAGGTCAACACCTCCTAATTCCATGTGCCCTTTTCTACAATTGCAACTTGATGAAAAGTGCACTCATGGAACACCATGAGTTGAAGTGTTAAAAAATAAACAAACCTCATTTTTATAATATCTACAAATTTTAAAATGATGATAGCTAGTACACTCAAATTTGAACTTAAAGTTTCCAAAATAGGTCTCCTTGACCTGAGGTTTATTAGCTCTGCTAGGGTTTTGTGTTTTTTGAGGTCATCCTTGGCCCCTCGTATAGGAAATTTTTTTCTTCACTGAAGTATGATTGCATTTATTGCGGTTTTAGGGGTTTATTATGCCTTCAACTAGTACTAACCCAACAATTCATGCTAGTGTTAGCGGTTTGTCGGCGCAGTTCAATGGATCCCCCACCGAACAAACGTCCTAAAAAATTTGTTTCGAAAGTATTTCACGAGGTAAGAATTCTGATGCCCCTGATGATGTAGTTCTACCTTTACCTAATTTTGATTCCGCATGTCAATGGATCGAACAACACACCCTTGTGGGTTATTTTGTTGGGAGGACTCCCCCCGAAAGTGTGCTGAAAGAATGGGTTAGCAAGGCCTGGGTCCCTCATGGGGTTCGCCTTGATATGGTCCAAAATTTGACCAAAGGATTTTTTATGTTCCGCTTTGCAGAAGTTAGTCATGTCCAAACTATTTTGGTCCATGGGCCCTAGTATGTTAGGTCATCCTTGTTGGTTTTCCAGGCATGGACTTGGGATTTTTCTATCTTAGACGACACCAAAATGTGTGTCCCGGTCTGAATTGAGTTTCCTGGGTTACCTCTACCATGTGTGCCTTTCTTGAACCATATTGCTTCCTCTTTGGGGAGGGTTGTTTGTATCAAACCTGATAGGTTCTTCCAAGCCCGTCCTTAGAAGAGGGTTTGTGTGGAAGTTGATTTATCCAAGGATTTGAAGGAGTCTGTAGACATTCAAATTGGTGCTATTAGACACACCTAGAAAGTCACATATTTTAATCTGCCCAACACATGCTATCGGTGCCAGTGAGCCGACCACAAGGTCAATGACTGCCCTTTGATAGTTCCTCATACACCTTCACTGTCACGGGATGTTGAAAAGCCTTCTCAGGTAGAGCCTTCTACTAAGGTTGAAACAAAGTGGACTATAGTTTCAAACTGGAAAAAAAAGTCATATGGTTCTAGGTCAGTTGCCAAGGCCCCTGAACCATCCAAAATGATTTCAAACCCTTTAGAGAAGGGGACAACTGCTCCCTCAAGAGCTACTTCTGTTTCTGTATAGCCTAGGTCAAAGGCCATGCCTCAACCTGCGGCTGTTATGTGTGCTCAACCGGTTATTCCTCCAGCAACGGGGGCTCAATGGCGGTCTCATAGCCCATCTCCACCGCCAGAAGAAGGAGAATATGTACCAAAAAAATAGAGGTTTTCTCCTCCTATTCAGATTGGTTTCATTCCACAAGATTTGGATTCTGCAAATATGGAAGACTTTATTTCATGAATTGTATCTCATGGAATGTTTGAGGTCTAACTGACCTCTCCAAGAAGTATTTTTTTAGGAATACTTTACACAAATATTCAGGGATTGAAGTGCTTTGTCTCCAGGAAGTTAAAATTTTAATTTTTTTGCTTGCTTCGGCTTGTCACTCTATTTGGCCAGCCAATACTATGTTTTGCACTTTGCATGAGGCTGGTTGTGGTGGAGCTGCCACTCTTTTGGCCCCATGATTACTTTCTTGCGTGGTGGGCCATGGGGCTGACCTGTCCTAGCAGGTGGTCTGGGTTCTTCTCAATATTGAGAATCATTCCTTCGAAATTATTAATATTTATGCCTCTAATGATGCCATGGAGCGCTGCCTGCTTTGGTGCTGGATTGCCGACTCTTTGCCAGTTGCAAACTGGTTGCTTTGTGGGGATTTTAACATGGTTGAGATGGCATATGACAAGGATGACACCTTGCCTTTCCATTGGGCTGCCGATGAGAGGGAGCGTGGTTTTACATGCACAATAAATTAGGGTTTTTCGATCCCAATATGAGCTGCCACCCTTCTCATTCTTTCTGGTACACTTGGTGTATCTACAGAGCTAGTTCTGATAGAGTCTTTAAACACCTCGATCATGCCATGATGTCGGCTCAATCATTTTTTTCTTTCACTAGTTCTGCCTTGCCAGTGAAGCCATTAGTGGATGTGACTTTGTCTCATCACTTCCCAATTCATTTTCACATTGAATGGGCGTCTTGTCAGCCTCGCACGTGTAAGATGCAATTCTTTCTGAACACGTCTTTTCTTTGTCATAAGCCCACCCTAGCCCACATTCATCGAGTGTGGAACTTGGAATGCAGACCAGTTGGCCAAACTGGCTAGATTGATTGGTGGAATGATGCCATCATTCGTACTATGTGTTTCTTGCATATTTATCGGTGCCAGCTAACTATCTTTCATCGTTGATCTTATCAGGCCACCACTTCCGACTTGCATGCTGCTATGGAGACCTTGGCGGCCAGTCCTTTCTCCCTGTCACATCAAGCCTGGGTGGAAAAATTAAGGCACCAAAAGAAAGTGGCTGATAATTACTCTTCCAGAGGAGTGCAAATCAAAGCTAGGCTTCATTGGCTTAAAATCGGTGGTCATGCCTCCAAGGAGTTTTTTTTGGCACTTCATGCCAGGCACTCATCCCCATGCATCGAAAAAATCAAAGACGGTGGCCAGGTGCTCTCTGAGCTACTCGACATTCTCCAGGCCTATGTGGACCACTATGAACAGGTGTTCACTTCTCAGGACTCCATGCTTGAATGACAGCAAGCCCTTCAGGACTGCCTTCCTATTGTGCCACATAGGCTCTCTTCAACCCAGATTAATTTTTGTGACCAATTGTTAACAATTGATGATCTCAAGGAAGCTATTTCCTCTATGGCCGATGACAAGGCCCCTGAGATTGATGGCTTCCCTTGTGAATTTTACAAAGCTCTTTGCGACTATGTTGGGAGTGATTTGCATCATGTTTATCTTGAGGCATTTCAAACCAACTCTCTTGACAACTTAATAAATATAGGCAATATAAAATTCATACCTAAGCCTGGTGATCCGGAGGATATTTGCAATTGGAGGCCCATCATGCTTCTCAATGTGTCCTACAAGATCATTGCCAAAGCCCTGGCTCTTAAAATTTGCCATCTCTTACCTCAAGTTGTGTGTCTTGAACAAGTTGGTTTCATTAAATCTAGGTTTATTCTGGATAACATTATTGCTGTGTGGGAAGGCATGGAGTGGGCTCGACCCTTCAACCAGAAAGCAGTGTTCATTAAAATTGACTTTTCCAAAGCCTATGACCGCATTGAATGGCCTTTCATTCTTGTGATGTTGCAAGCTTTGGGGTTTGGACCCAACTTCATTCAGTCTGTTCATATGCCTTTTTCTGATACTTCAACTTGCATTACCATTAATGGCCACCAGTCTTATGCCTTTGGTCTCTTTCATTCAATTCTCCAAGGTTGCCCTCTCGCCCCTTCTTTGTATGTGCTAGCTGCTAAAGGCTTTGGCTACCTTTTAGCCCATGTTGTCTCTTAGCAGCGTGTTAAAAAGATTACTCTCCCAAACTCCCAGGAGCAGCTTGTTAATGGCCACTTTGCGGATGACTCCTTTCTTACTCTCTTGGAAGAAGATGAATCTATCTTTGCTGCCCTTGATTGTCTTAATATTTTTTGTCTTGCCTTCGGCGCTACAATTCAATGGCACAAGACCTTATGTTATAGACAATCGGTGCTTCCCACTCCTGCTTGGCTCCAAACTTATAACTGGAGGTGGATTGGGTAGGGAGAAATTTTTCATTTTTTGGGCATCCCCTTTGCCTTTCAGGCTTCCCCTCGGGAGCTTTGGCAAGTCGTGTTGTCCAGGGTTGAACAAAAACTGGCCTACTAGATTACTAAGCCTCTCTCTTTGGCTGGAAAATTCTAGGTTTGCTCTAAAATTTTGGTTGCTACTCATGTCTACTACTTTTCTTGTTGGGCTCCTTCCAAATCTGCATACAGTAGGCTTGAAAAGTTACTGTGGGATTTTTTATGGGCTTCATCTGAAACCCACAAAGGTTTTCATCGGGTCGCTTGGGAGTTTTGTTGTCTCCCTAAGGACTCTAGAGGGCTTGGTCCACTCTCCACTCAACGGCAAGGGACTGCTCTTTGTGTAAAGTGGATTATCTAGGCTCTCACCGGATATGAAGCTTGGAAGATTCTCTTCAGGCATTGTATCCAGTCTGGTTTTCCTATTCACAGACCCGCCTGGAAAGGAATTAGCCTTCAAACCCTCCTGGTTATGAGGGAGCTAGTTTAGATTGTTGGCACCTTTGTGGCCAAGAGCATTTGGCACTCTTGGGAGGCGTTTAAGCCCTGGCTCAGATGGGTCAGGGCTGGATTTCATGATGGGATTTCCCTCAACCAGCAAAACTTATGGTGGTCTCCGCTTCTGGCTCAGAATGGTCAACCCCTGGCCAAGTCACCTTGGCTCAAAGCCCTGAAATTTCACAAAAAGGGAATTCAAACCCTACAACAACTTTTTCACCACCCTACCATGCGTATTTTGCAGTGGGATGCTTTTAAAGCCCAGTATAAACTTGAAAACCAGGACCATGCTACATTCAATGGGCTAGTGAACGCCATTTCGGTGGATATGCTTCACAAGGTTGGCATTCGCGGGCATAAACCATGGTGGAAAGACTGAAAATGGTTTCCAGATACTCTTCTTAGGAGTTATAAGTCATGGCTTGGGTATAGGTGGCTCTCACCCCATTCTTCTATGATTAGTAATTTGAACCAGAGGTGGCTTCTTAATTCCTCTACCCATGTCTAGCGTAAGAGGTTTGATGCCACTTAATCTACAACTTTTAATTCGAAGTTGGCCCACTTTGCTTGGTGTATTCTTTTCCAAGGCTTGCCTGTGGGTTCTCGGCTTGTTCATTTGGGGGTTCCTGACCCTCGGTGCCCTTTTTGTGGGCAGTCTGAAAGCTTTAAGCATCTTTTCTGGTTTTATCCCAGAGCTCAGTAGCTTTGGACTTGGATTTATTATTTATTTCGACTTTTTCGACCAGAACCCTTTTCTTGGCATATGGTTCTGTTGGGGGATTCGCCTGGGATCCTGGCTAAGTTTACCCAGCTCTGGCACACTTTCAAGGTGGAAATCCTCTTAAATATCTGGAAAGATAGAAATCCTTGTATATTTGCTCATTCTTATTTGGATATTAATGTGTCTCTTTATGCTAAAGCAGTTATTTGTTCTAATGTTCTCTTACAGATACAGGTGCAAGCCAACAAAGTTGCACTTGAGGTGGCTCACCTTCAGATTCTCCTGGACCACTAGGGTAATGCCCCTTGTATTGTGGCTCAGGTCCTCAATTCGCCCTCCTCCTCCCGCGGCCGGTCACCCTCTCAGGGTCGGAAGCGGAGTGGCTCTGCGCATCCCTGCTCCCTGCCTCCTACTCGGTGGGATTCGCTCCCTCCCAGGCGTTCCCCTTCTCCTCCGCCGCGGCCTAGTCAAGGATGGCCTTCTGGTGGTGCGACTAGGAGTGGTGGTGGCGATTCTGGGTGGCCCTTTGATGATCCGCCTGCTTCTGGCTCTGGCTGGCCTGCCAGTGGTAAAAGTTTCCTATGGCTGGCTCTTGCAATCTCGCCCCGACACAAGGAAGAAGATAAAGAAAAAGATAAAGATAATGATGCATGGGGTGCTCCTCCTGGCGTCACTCCAGACCCCGCTGATGTATGGGGGAAAAATTTGGATGACAGGGATCCCCCTGGCTCTGTTGGCACTGCTCTGGCCGCTTAATGGCCTGTTTGTTTTTATATTTTCTTTCTTGTTTTTAGACTTCTGGGCTTGGCCCATGTGATATTTTGGCTTTTCTACGGCTTAGCCCATGTGACATTCGGGGTGTGCCTTCTCACCACCCGCCCCTTTTTTTGTGAATGTGTATCTTTATCTTTATAATTGATATAAATATCTGCCTATTCATAAAAAAAAAATGATGATAAATATGGTTACATAATAAAACACTATAGCTTAAATTGTACATATGCAAGAAATGAAATATCAAGATGTATATTTTTTGTTAAAGAGAAAATCTAATTCAAGAAAATTAACATTCTTATCACATTAGCTAATATTACATTCAAATTAAAATAAATATAAAATAACCCCAAAATGTGTGTCCACAATATTTTTTAGGTTTTTCAAATTGCATTAATAAATGGACACGTTCATTTTAAAAATCCACACAAATTTGATATAACAACAATAAGAAGGTAGCTATAGAGACTAATTTCATTGATTACCTTATAATGATAACCAATTTTTCATAGTAATGATGAAGCTCCTTCATATCACTTCAAATTTCATATTGTTGTAGTGAATTTGTTGCAATGAAGGATTGATCCAATTCCTACATGTGAATGGTTTCCATACATAAATTCTGGAAAAAAAACACATGTACGAGATTTTTTATTTTTTTTAAAAAGTGAAATATAAAATCTTTGCTCTATACATACAATTAAACCCTCATTTTGATTTTCAATGATGATTACAACACCAACAAACTACTAGAAATAAACACTAAAAAGTTCTCTCAGATAGAACTAAACATCGTGGATTCAAAGAAAGATTAAACACAATCTTACTCTCCAATTTAATTTGTATTTATCAGTACAATGAATTTTTTTTAAGATAATACAGTTTATATATTAGGCGGGAGTAAAAAATAGTTGTAAAGTAAATTTCTACCGGTAACAAATAGTTTAAAATATCATATTCTTCTTAATAATAAAAAATGTTTATTACAAATTTCATCACAGTATGACAATCCTTTGTTGGTTCAGTCCAGCACGCGGAGAAGAGATGAGTGAATGAGATGCGGGTAAGAATGGCCATCCCACTGGAGTCCCTGCTTCTTTCTTTTGTCCTTTCTTTTGGCCCTATTATTTCTTCGTACTTGTCATGTGCCGTATTACATGGGTTTGGACACCCAATATTGTAAGATAAAATTTGTGTCGGTCTCAAATAAATAGTTGTACAGTAGATTTGTAGTGGTAGATTATTCAAAATATCAGACTGTTAATATTAAAAAAAATTATTTACAAATTCCATCACAGTCTATATATATATAGTAACAATATTTTTCTCATTGCCATATGACAATCGTTTGTTGATTTAGTCCAGCACGCAGAGAAGAGATGAGTGAATGAGACGCGGGTAAGAATGGAGGTCCCACTGGAGTCCCTGCTTCTTTCTTTTTTCCTGTGTTTGAATCTTCTTTTGGCCCTATTATTTCTTCGTACTTGTCGTATGCATTCATGACAGAAAGATGTAAGATAATAAAAATTGATAGCCGTGTGACATGGGTTTGGACGAGCACATCGAAGACAAAATTCAGAGTCGTAGCGGACAGGGGTGCCTTTCGACTCAACACCATTTTGGCGGTGGAAGAGATGATGTGCATATTGTATGGATTATATTCAGTACTGTAATATTCATTTCACGCAAACCTACCATCTCAGTTTCTTTCATTGGTTGTAAGCCGATATAACTGTCCGCGTGAATAATAATAATAAAAGAACAAAATAGCAGTTCAAGGACGAGGGGTGATGAACGGCTCTAGCTGTCTCAAAGATAGAAGAAAGAAAATGATAAAAGAAAATAATGTTTTACCTGATTTTAATTCAGTAGTTTTTGAGTAAATTGTATTGATTTATGTTGTAGTAGTGATTTTCGGGATTTAATTGTAGGAAAATAAAATTTTATTTAATATTTATTATTATTTTTTTATGTTTAATAGAATGAAATATTGGAATTTATCTTCTTTATCTATTATAAGTATTATCTTGATTTAAATGCATTTAATCATTGAGTTTCTTTAAAAATCAAGAACACTTGACTTTTTTCTAAACACAAAATTTATCAAATCATTTAAGAAACATATAATACAAAAGTTTAGGTCATGTTTATATTGGTGGAGCATCAAACCTTTCTTTGCCCATTGAGTACTACTCTAAAGACAAAACCTACTAAACCAATTTGAAAAAATGTAGTACAAAATTTTGTGGTAATGTTTATATGAATATATCATTGGAACTTTCCTCACCAATCTAGTAGTACTACTACTTTGACATAAAATTTTGGTGATGCTTATAGTGGTGGAAGCATTGAAACTTTCCTTATCCATCCAATACAAGTACCACTCCAAATAAAATATTTAGATAACATTTACAATAGTCAAGCATTCAAAATTTTCTTACCCATCTAGTACTAGTACTACTTTGACACACACATTTAACCGTTAGGTTTCTTTCATAATCAAGAACACTAAACTTTCATCTAAAGACAAAATCTACCAAATCATTTTAAAAACTGTAGTACAAAATCTAAGTAATGTTTACAAGGGTCAAAAATTAGAATTTTGGTTATCCATCCATTATTGGTAGTACTTTGTCCTATATATTTAACCATGGAATTTGATTCAAATTCAAGAACAGTTAACTTTCCTCTAAAGCCAAAAATTACCAAATCACTTAAAAAAAATATAGTACAAATTCTAGGTGATACTTGCATAGGTCAAGCATTGGAACTTTTCTTACCCTTGCATTATTAGTACTACTTTGACTCAAATATAGTTAATTGTGGAGTTCCCTTCAAAATCATGAACACTTAACTTTCCTCTAAAGGAAAAACCTATTGAACAATTTAAAATAATATACAAAAAATAAGATAATGCCCAAAAACAAATTGACAAAGCCAAACAAAACAAAAGCCAAAACCACACGTAAACACCATGAATCCATTTTAAAAGCTAAAATTTGGGTAATGTTTGGATCCAACCTAAGAATTGCATGCGAAGGAGGTAGGAAAAGAACACACGGTGTACCAAAAACCCACAAGCAGACGACGCTTGAGCAACAAAAAACTCGAACACCCAAACTAGGAACACAACACATAAACATGAAACACCCAAATACACAATAGCAACCACAAGCCAATAACGTGCATGAGCACGAGCAAGGATCACACCAGTGAAGGGATTTTGAATTCATAGTGGGAGCACAAAAAATTTAGAGTTCTCGCATGAAATAGCTAAGGGTGAATGTAAAAATGAGCTAGGTTAACCTGATAAACTTCTTAGACGGGCTTATTAATGGCATTAAATTATGCATTCAATTATGTGTGTTAGTGGATTCAATTTGTGCTCACAGGGTGAAATCATAATATTGTGTCTCCCTTTTTTCCCAAGATGGACATTTACATCAATATATTTAACTGAATCTTAATCTTCTAAGACCTATAGCAGCTAAATTGTTAAGAATTTGAAGATGATGCCAACTAGTGATTTGTGGCAATTTGTGTGTACATTATATATATATATTGAAAGAAATCATTAATATTTCAACATCTCCTTTAATAACTAGTTTTAAATATAAAATAACATTTTTAGAAAGTAATGTTTGTGTCGTCCAACATAAGTTTTTTTCTATAAAGGATAAAAATATAATTTTTGAAATATAGATTCTCAACATCAATATCTAAGGAAAGGATATTTTTTCATAATTTTTTGTTACATATATATTTTTTAATTAATTTATAAAGTCATTATAACTATAATTTGGACATATGTGTGTGTCGTCCAACCTAACTTGTTGTGTATATTTTGAAATACAATTTTTTCTAGTGAAACAATGACATCAATACTTAGGGAAAGGGTATTCTTTGATTTTCCTTTTACAATGGTTTACTATTTTTCCATCTTTGTAGAATGAAGAACTTGATGTTCAGAGAAAAACCTATGTTCAATAAAATTTAAAAAATAAATACATCCAGTAAAATGAAAACATATCAAAAATATACTTGTTGGAAAGCTCATTTCAAGGGCTGCAATATTGCAAAATATAATTTCTAAGTAACATTATTTAATCCCTCAAAAGGTAAAGAAAAAATATTTTTTTGCTAGCATTTTGATAAGTGCGAAGGAGACTCCATTGTGGGTATGATTTAATACTAGAGGGGTTATATCCAAGGGGGTTTGGTCTATGGGGGTCTTATCTATCCCTCTTAAATTTAAACCGTTTAGATGGAACCTCTCAAGGCTTAAATCATTAATTTTTCTAAAAATGGTGATTTCAGGCAAAAATTGTGAGAATAAATCTGAATGTTGTGGTGAATGCGCAATAGATTATTGATTGATCATAGGTAGATTTATACATAAGAAATAGTTCAACAACTGATTATAACTGACAATGTAATAGGTAGTAGTTAACCAATGTAATAATGCTAACATTCCCCCCCTTACTACATTGTTCCTATATCCCTAAAACCTTACAATTCATCTTGCTAAGGGACCCCCCCTTAAGGCTTACATGACAACACTTGCTAATTAAAAAATATGAATACATTTTTTAGAATATTTTCCTTTTGAAGAAACAAATCCTAAATTAGGTGGGCTCCTCCAATTTGCTTCGTAACCCTTAGAAAGGTGTAGCCCCTAGTTTAATTCCCAAGTTCTTCCTCCCATGAACCTTCTGAATTATATACTGTAGTTATTGGACAACCACCCTCCAAGTTGTATCCTTGACCCTCGTAAAGGTATAACCCTTGGTCTAGACCGTAATTACTCGACAACCATCCTCCAAGTTGTCTCCTTGACCGTCATAAAGGTTTAATCCTTGGTCACAACCTTGAGTACTCACTAGGAAACAATCCATACCGAGCTCTTCACCAAACCCCTTACCTGTCTCCAAAAAGCAAACTTCACAATACATGCATCTTCATATCTGTTAGCAATAACAAGGAAAAACAAGAAATTAAAGCCAAAAATGCTTCTCATATAAAGCATCATCTCAAAGGGAGAAGCTAACTTGAGATGATGGAAATTCCTCCATCCTCTAGTGTCGCAAGCCTCTAGTTGATCCTATTAGTTCTTATCCTCCAAAAATGGCACCAAAAGAATTATTGCAACCTTTGATAGAGGAGTAATAGATATAGTACAATCTTTATCAATCACTCCATTGATAAAATCGTACTTCAAATCTTCCACTGGAGACATACATAATTATTGCTATCAACATCCTTACCTACCATAAGTAGACACTCTCCAAAATTTAAATCAAGACAAATAATATGTGTGGTCATGATAAAAAAGTTAACTAACCAATGTGAATCTCTCAATTAAAAATCACCAATCACTCACAATCTCCATAACATGACATTAATCAAGATTAAAAAAATGAAGAACAATCATATCCAACCATTCACATATATAAAATTCCTCAACATAAGTTAATGCAACCAAAACTATGATCTCATATTCTCGATGAGTATAAAAATAACTATGAATGGACTTCTCTTGCATTTCAAAACATTCTAGATAGATGTATAGATCACTCTTCGATCCACACACAACAAGTGCATTCAATTTCCTTCAAACCCCCACAATTTCAAATCTAAACTTTCTACATGCATCCTATGAGGTAAATGAACAAGAAAATGCAAACACTAAAGTGTAATGGCTTTTCACTTCACCAAAGTGCAATAGATTACCCTTAACAAACTTCAACAATCTCCAAAATAGAATTGTTTTGTCGCTCCAAACACCTCTCTTTCCTCTCGAATTTGAATGCCTTAAACAATAGATTCTAGGAATAGAAGTTAAACAAAACTTTGGTTTCCTTTTCACATTCAATGACAATGCTACACCAAAAACTTCAACAAAAACATTTGCTCATACCTATGGATTTACAAAAGGCTATAAGTTCTTTAATGTCTACAATGGGCGAGATTGTCTTGCAAGAAATCTACACAGACCACTTCATAAACTATTTATTTTCCCCTATTGCTCCGCTTTTTCAAATCCCCCGCTTTATTCCATATAGTTCAAATTGTTCTGCCATATCCCCGCCTTTTCCCCGACTAGTTGCAATGCATAAACATAGAGTGAAACACTCTATTTTATCCCTCTTTCATTGGCGGCCAAAAGATAACAATTTGAATTATATTTTATTACTACCAGAGACTTTCCAAATTATGGCTAAATCAGATTTCAGCGCCATTTTTTATCTCCTCCACTATCCATTGTAGAACTGTCACACGCCTCATGCCTTTATTAATGCCTCTACATATAGAATCAAATATTGCCAGACTTCAGTATTTTCACCCTAGGTCTCTTCCATCGCAATACTATTACATATGTAGGCTATAGATCTCCATCAACGCAACCTATACAAATCTGAATCGCCTTGTCTCATAGCTCTTCCACACTTCAATCTTCCATAGGATCCTTCGCTGCTCTGATACCAAATGTGAGAATAAATCTGAATGTTGGGGTTAATGCTCAATAGATTATTGATTGATCATGGGCAGATTTATACATAAGAAACAATTCAACAACTGATCATAACTGACAATGTAATCGACCAAGACAACCAATCATAACTAACAATGTAATCGGTAGTAGTTAACCAATGTAATAATGCTAACAAAAATCAGCATGTTCAAAAAGTGAGACACACTATTGTGGTAGCACAGGCGAGTGATTTGATGTGCACAAGGCTCGAGGTGGCAAGATGTCACCACCATCAGGTCCCATGGGTCAAATATTTGATAAATAAAAAATCTGATGCTCGAAGTTTGAAAGAATGATGCACAACAATTAACATTGAGTATTGATTGAAGAGTCGGGGATCAGGCTTGATCAGGATAGCATACCATCATTGAGAAGCTTGATTTATCAAGGCCCAACAAGGCACTCATAAAGAAGAAAAAAGGGAAGGGAAAGAAAAAAATTAGAATAAAATAAAAGGGAAAGAAATGGAAAGAGAAAGGAGAGAGAGAAAATAAAGACAAAAGAAAACTGATGAAACACAAGATGAGAAAAGGGGGGTCCTTGCTTTGTCAAATACAAATGGGGTGTGGGTGCAAAGATACAACACAATGTTTGACCTAACATGAAATGCACTAAATGAGCAATGAAACTTTCAAACAACCTATGTTTGTACTCAGATTTTATAATAATAAACATGTAATATAAAATTTTGTAAGTATAAGATATGTCAGATTCACCAAAAATGAGATGTTGAAAAATGGATCCAAGGCTAGAGTTAACCTATACCACAATTTTCAACATTTTATCATTTGGGGACACAAAAATGATTATACAAGACCACTTGGTTACTATCCTCAAGGAAGAGATAAACTAGATGATCAGGGTTTTGGTCCCCTTTAGGTTGATTAGGAGTTCAAGTGATGCAATTAGATGTGCAGTGTCTGATTTGTATTTATGTAAGCTAGTTAACTATGCAACTACAAAAAACTATCACTAATTTATGCATAATAAAAAATTATGCGCAAAAATAGAGAACATGAGAGCGTAGAGCAAAGATAGATGAACTTGGAATTCAAATTTTAGCTCAAACTGTTTGGTTATGCTATAGTATAACATCTCTATAAATTATTAGTGCATGACCAAAGGAGCGAATACTTAGGGGATTGAATTGTAACTATATTGATGTTGTTGAATAATACATTGAGTCTCATTTTGTTGTTAATTTTTCTCGAAATGGGGTTCTTGGGATATACGATGTTTAATGTGTTTTATTTAATTGTTTAATAGTATTTAGAACATAAATTATTTGTGTTTCTCTCCTCATATACTAGTGTAGGAACCATTTTTCTAGCTATCTTATTTGCATGAAGTTAGACACTAAAATGCTAGTTTCCTTTTTGAACAAGGGATAAATTCTCATCCATATTTTTATAGATAAAGTAGGAACTCAAACCACCAAGACCATTCATTATACAAGTAAAAATTAAACCATGAAGGTGAAAGTTAAGTAAGCTAGGGGAAAAATGGATTTAAAGAAACAAAAAATATATCATTCATAAGGGGAAAATATGATCTTAATTCTCCAATTTTCAATGACTTAGTGTAATTAATTCAATACAAATGGAAATAAAACTATTGGGAAATTGTGTCTCAACCTTGCAATTATATAAGGTTTATTGTTGATAGGATATATATATATTTCCTAGTTACATCAATAGGTGTATACATTGGGAGAATGGGAGCAAAATTTGAGCATCTTAACAAAAACTCTTAAATGCCTGACATACATTAAATAATAATATATTGTAAATCTGCACCATTCATTCTTAGGTTTTAGATCTAATGGTAAATATTTTGTTGGGTTGTATTGCCCTAGAATGCAACCCTATTTTATGAGGGAATTGTACTATGTTTGTAGACGGTGATGTATTTTGAGAGTTTGATAGTGGTTGTATTGTCTTTGAATCTCTAGTGGTGATCCTCTTGTGAGAAGCTTGCTTTGCACTTATATTGTAATCTTTATGATTTCTGAATAATATATTGGGCAACTTTTGGAGTGTGGATTTTTTCTCTCGAAAGGGTTTTCCCTGTGTAAATCACTGTGTTGTGGTATGTATGGTATTAATGTTTATTTTTGTTTAAGTTTCTGTAACTATTGAAAGATCTATAAAAGTCTTACATTATTATCCTCTCAAGATTAGTGTAGGAAGTTGTTCCACTACCTTAGCTTCCTTACAAAAACCTAGTTATATAAGGGTACATTACATATTTCAAGTCACATGAGAGTAAATTATAAGACAAAATACACATGATTAACCACAAGTTTGCAAGGAAAATATCTAAAAATATACCAAACCATGACCTTAAAATTATTTGAAATCACTCTTTCTTACATGTTCCCATTCTTAGCACATAAATATTAAACCCTTCTACGGAAACCTATAGAAGGAAATGTAGATACAAAGGTTTCTCTCCAAAATTATGTTATCCTATTATCAAATAACTTTGCAGAGGGTAGAGTATGCAAAGAAGTGTTTAAAAAAATCCAATATTCTTCAACCTTTTTATTTATTCTCTAAAATAGATTGCATAGAAACATTAGGGATGAAGGATAAAAATGAAGTGGCCTCACTTTCTTTAATATTTTCTTCGAAAACCTTTCCATGTCCATAAAAAACCTCAAACTCATCTCCTTCTAATATTTCTACTCTATCATCATTTAGCAATGTTTTGTTACTTTAGGTCAACACCTCCTAGTTCCATGTACTCTTTTCTACCCTTTAAACTTGGTGAAAAGTGCACTCATGGAAAAACATGAGTTGTAGCCTTAAAAAATAAACAACCCTCATTTTTATAAGATCTAAAAAATTTAAAAATGATGATAAATCATGGTTACATAATAAAACACTATAGTTTAAATTGTACATATGAAAGAAATAAAATTTTGACATATATCGTTTAGTTAAAGAGAGAAATTTTGTTTTTTTTATAACATTAGCTAATATTACATCCAAATTAGAATAAATATAAAATAAACCCAAAATTTGAGTCCACAAACATTTTTTATTTTTTCAAAGTGCATTAAGAAATGGACACATTCCTTTTAAAAAATTGACACAAATTTGATGTAAATAAAGTAATGAGGTAGCTATAGAGAATAATTTCTTTGATTACCTTATAGAGAACCAATTTTTTATAGCAACAATGAAGCTCCTTCATATCACTTCAAATTTCATATTTTTGTAGCAAATTTTTTGGAATGGAGGAATGATCCAATTCCTACATGTGAATGGTTTCCATACATAAATTTTGGAAAAAAAGGCAAATGTACAAGCTTTTCAAAAAAAAAGTTGAAATATAAAATCTTTGCTCTATGCATACAATTAAATCTCCATTTTTATTTTCAATCAGGATTACAATGCCAACAAACTACTAGAGATAGACACAAAAAATATTCTTAGATAGAGCTAAACATCACGATCTCAAACAAAAAGTAAACACAATCTTACTCTCCAATTTAATTTGTATTTATTGGTGCAATGAAAAAAAATGAAGATAATGCATTTTGTGCTAGGCATTAGGAAATGGACGTCCAAAAATGTGCTTCTATATAGTTTTTTAATATTCAATTGAACTTTGTGTACATCCTTTCACAATTTGCATTCATGTCTATAAGATAGTGTCAACTATGACATCTAATGAAAATATTTATTTTTTTATACTCCAATAGATGTCTACACCCTATTAATTTTTTTTTAATACACTATATTTATAAACAAATTAAACATAATATGCATATATATTAATATTAGAAAATAGTTTAACTTTTACCAAATGTAGTATAATTGATTATTTCCTTATTTTATAATAATTTAAAAAAATAAATATCTATTGTATGATGAACCCCCTCATATCACCTCAATGTCATAGATGAAATGAAAAACTAAAAACTAAAAAGAAATATGTTAGATGAAGGAAATGACGTTTGTATTGAATATTTATAAATAAGTTAAATTTCTAAGATGTACAATACCAATTTGTGAGACATAAAAAACCACTTAGTATTGTAAGATAAGATTTGTTGTGGCCACAAATAAAAATTATATATTAGACGAGAGTAACAAATAGTATAAACCAGATTTCTATTGGTAGACTCTTCAAAATATCATATTTTTAATAGTAAAAAATGGTTTTAAAAATTTCATCACATATATATGTGTGTGTTTTGGTAACAATCCTTTTCTCATTGTTGTATGAAAATCCTTCGTTGTTTCAATCATAGTGGACACAAATGCCTTTCAATGACACCATTTAGGCAGTGGAAGAGATGACTGAAAGCGATGCAGGTAAGAAGGGCAGTCCTAATGGAGTCCCTAGGATTATATACCAAACCACATCCTTAAAATTCTTTGAAATCACTCTTTTCTACATGTTCCCATTCTTAGCACATAAATATTAAACCCTTCTACAACACTATATACAAGGAAATGTAGATACCAAGGTTTTCCTCAAAACTTATGTCATCCAATTATCAAATAACTTTGTAGAGGGTAGATTATGCAAAGAAAATTATAATATTCATTAACCTTTTGTTCATTCTCTAAAATAGACTACATAGAAACATTAGGGATAAAGGATTAAAAAGAAGTGGCCTCACTTTCCTCATGGAAAACCATATCCATAAACAATCTCAAACTCATTTCCTTCTAATATTTCTATTCCATCATCATTTAGCAATGTTTTGTTAACTTAAGTCAATGCCTCCTAATTTCATGTGCTCCTTTTTACCATTGAAACTTGGGTAAATGTGTACTCATGGAACAACATGAGTTGTAGCCTTAAGAAATAAACATACCTCATTTTTATAAGATCTAAAAATTTAAAAATGATGATAAATCATGGTTGCATAATAAAACACTATAACTTAAATTGTACATATGCAAGAAATGAAATATTGATATTGCAGACATGTAAAATTCATTAATTCACATTTTTATCATTTTGACCAATTAAATAAATTACATTTATTTAAAATAAAGTCCTAATCAAACGTTATTTCGCCCTAACTAGTTAAATAACACTAATTATTTAATTATGTCGCTAAATCACTTTATTCCCCTAAGTGAATTGAGTTATTAAATCAAAATTATTTAAATAACTCACTTTCCCTCCAAATTTGAATAATTTGAATAAACTATTCAAATCATTATCAAAAATCAAATCAAACTAATGCAACTTTGTTTGCAAAAGTCAAACTTGATTTCCATGTTCAACTCCAAAATGAATGAATTAATTAAATCAATTAATTAATCATTCTCAACCACTTTTTTGATTGATAAAATTACGATCCCCTGATTTCTCAATCTATTCTTGATTGAGCAATCTATATGTCTGTCCGATCAATCTATTTCTCATTCCCACAAATTATTCAATCTATTTCTTCAATCACACTAATCATGGAATCTATCTTGCACAAATTATTCATGTCTATTTCCTCTCAACATATTTCGACCATCGATCAAGATATTCTACTACACGATCCTGATCGTCCATTTCAAATCACAAATTTGATATAAGAAACCTCTTTCCTCACAAAACAGGATCTAATAATCAGCATCATTTACACAATGAAGTGCTGCCAAGATCTGAATCACCATTGACAACACTTGAATATGTATCTTCGATCAACACACACATCGCATCAAGGCTTCTTGCACACAACAATGGAGGCTTCACCGTGATATGAACAATCTTACATCTTGTGAACACACTCCAACATGAGATGGTAACCTTTCCTTTTTTTCTTGAATCCATTTTGATAATCTTAGGATTTCATTTGTGTGTTTTCAATAGCTTAGAAAGTCATTTCATGAGTGAAGGAATAGATCTAGATTATTGTTTTTGATTTAGATTAGCTTCTATTTCATTGCATTTGTCTCATTTATGCTCTATGATTTTCCCCCTCACATATTTTGGCATGCCTGGTTGGACCCTGGTCCCAACACTAATGATTTCATGAGAAAATTTTGAAGTTATAGGTCTCAGAGGCACTTTGGAAAAATCTTCACGCACAAGTTTTTGGAAACTATTGCACTTGATTTCATGAAACCAATGCACTTAACCTCAAAACTGGCAGACTTGACCCTAATTTCGATGCCTTCAAATGACATTTTCCAGTGCCTTTGTCTTCTGAAAAAGGGTTCACTTTCATATTTTGAGCACTTTTTCTTTGTAACAGAGGGGGCTTTCGCTGATTTTTCTTCACTTTTGCTCTATCAAACCTGTGGCTGAGATTTGCAAGCTAAATTTTGTTTTTTTTTTATGCTAATGGATGACTGATTTGAATGTGAAATAGGTATTAACTTTTATGTATACAGGATCGAGAAACCACTAACACTTTTTATGCCGGAAAGACAAACAGTCAAAGGAATCACAATTTTCATAGCTTCTTTCTTAAAGTTAGGAATTTTTATTCAGTGCTTTAAAAAGAACTCACAAACAACAACACATTTTCAATTTAAGTGCTCTAAAATGAATCATTTTCAATTATTTTTAAGTTAGGAGAATCTTCATTTTGGTGCTTAAAAATAACCCTTCAACAACACATTTTTGATTTAAGTGCTCTAAAATGAATCATTTTCAAAGCTTTCTTAAAGCTAGGAGATTTTTCAATTAGTGCTTAAAAATAACCCTACAACAACACAATTTTATTTAAGTTCTCTAAAATGAACTCTTTCCAAGCTTTCATAGTTAGAGAATTTTCACTTGGTGCATAAAAAGAACAACACAAACAAATGGTTCAACTGGTGCTCTAAAAAGGTTTTTAAGCTTTCAAATTAAACACTTGGAATGTTTTTTTTTTTTTATTTGATTGACCAAAACAATTTCCTTTTGTTGACACACACTCAAATTTATTTTTTTGACCAAGTAATACTCGAATTTTGGGCTTAAAAATGAACAAATCATTCCTTTATTTTGCACCTTTTCTATGGTATTGACTAATATCCAAAACACTTCCATTGGATGCTTTTAAAAATAACCATTGATATCTTATTCACACTTTTTTGGGGATAGCACCACTCAAGGTTCTTAAAAAGAATCAAATTGCTATAAATTGTATTTTGTGCATTCCATGTTTAGCAAGCTAGGTGTTTGTCTTATCCCCTCACACCTTTTTGCAATCTTGGGTGAGCGAAAACATCTTACGATTCACATTTTTATTTTGAAAGCATACCTTTTACTGGGCCTACCTTTTGAGACACATCCTGCATTGGGGAACTCAAAGGAAACCCAAGTGATACTCTCATTTTGGAATGCTATATAAATATTTGTGGTTGTGAGGAAATTTATCACCCATCAGTTGATGTTGTTTTATACTGACGCCAGTCTCCCCTAGTATTCATGTGATACATAAAAATCCACAAGGACTAGGAGGCCTCTTAATTGAGAAAAATGTCACATGTATAGACATCCAAAACTCATAATCCCAAAACATTACTAAGAGCCAAATGTTTGTAGAAGCTACCCCTTTTATCCAAATCATACTCTGAAGTGGTGCATCAAAATTTACTTCCGAGAAGTTACTTACCAAGTCTGACTTATGGTTGAGTGTACAAAGCCTCTCCATTTTTTGCATGTAAAATCATCCCTTTAGGGCATAAGCTAAGCCCACCTAGGAAGAATTTCCTATCCCTAGGGTGTACTTTTTCTTTCACAAAAAAATTGCAAAATTTGTTCAAACATCAAACACTATGCTTGAATCTAAAATGAACATATCAAAACAAACACTAAACATGATGGTTGAATCACAAACCCTTTGACTTATTATATGCTTTTAAAAGAAGCCCTATATTTGCACTCCTTAAAGGTTTCCAAATATTCAAGCTTTAATTTCAGGCTACATTGGCTCAAAGTAAACATTGGAAACTATGGCTTGAGTATCTTGATTTCACAACTTAAAGCCATAGACATACAAGTCACACAAGTTCATGCTTGTTGGAGTTAGTCCAAAATTGTTATATCACTTGCCACATCTCGAAATAGATAATAATTTCCAAAAAATTTAAGAAAAACATTAACACTACTACCAAAATACTCAAGTTGGAAAACTAATTTACACAAAGGCCACTTCTGCTACTGTTTCTAGCGCACTTGATCAAAACTAGTTGCACTTGCTAGAGAAATATTTCTTTTTCTCTCTATCCCATTAACTTCACTAATGAAAATCAATCGCATTTGATAGAATTTGATCACTTGATGCAAAACCAGCGCACTTGCTCCTTTTATGCTCACACTTGCTTCTCAAAAACTAGCGTACTTGCCTAAAATCTACTCGCAATTGCCAAGAAAGCTCACTTTTGACTGAGTAAATCACCACATTGAACAAAAACATACAAATGCCACACTTGGCATAACTGCTCACAATTGCTTCTTAGAATCCCACACACTTGACAAATTTTAGTCTGCAGTTGATAAAACTGGTCGCTCTTACTTATAGTTTGATGCTCTTGCTTAAAAACCATCGATATGGCTTTGTCTTGCTGACAATTAGGAAAAATAAACTGAAGTTTCTTATAGGATCTTTGTCTAAACAAAACAATCGAAAACCCAAATAATTCATATAGTCCTTCATCCACTCTCAACATTCCATCCTACTTTTGGAAATCAGAATCAAAACAAACAAGCCTGGATTATTCCCTCACTCACAATTAAAAGATATCAATAGTTACTTGAAACTTATGGCTAGTTCAAGTAATATTTTCCACAACATATCCTCTAGAAGAAGAAGTGAGATATCGATCTAGGCCTTTTAGTATTTTGAGATCTAAGAATAGTGTCACCTCAAAACAACACTCAAACCTTAGGGTCTTGAGCTTCATAAAAAACCATATTGAAACATGCACACCTTCACCATATGACCATTTTGCGACCAATTGCTCTAGTTCAACAATCGAACCTTATAGCACCAATCCTCCAACCAAGTCTCACACATATTGAAGGTGAGCAAAATGATATCATTAGTAGTTTAAGGACCTTCATATTTGAGAAGAACGAAACACCCAACCAGTGTAGAAACACAACAAACATCTTGGATAAAGAGGAAGAGAAAGTAGACCTAGCAGTCAGAAGACTCATGTTACCACCTTTTGTATGGAAATAGCTACCCATCCTTGATGATCTCTTGAAGGATAAAAATCCTTAAGCAAAAATCCATACTCCGACTTTGAAAGAACCATCCTACTCTAAAATTTTCCAAAGAGTACATCTAGAGAAGATATTGCACCCATCAAAATTAACTAGACCATTTCTATTTGTGCTTTTCAATGGGCCAACCACCCTTAGATCTACAATAGAAAATCCAAAAATAAAAAAAACTTTGATTTTCCATAAAATTAGAAAATCCAAAAATAAAACTGTTTCTTTTCCATAGTCAGGAGTCAAAAAAATGTTCACAAAAGCTTGGTAGTTGTTTATGACAACTACAAGATCACAACATAGAATTAACATGGAAGAAAACAAAAGCAACATCAATGTACCACCAACAAACACCACGAACGACAAAGGTGGCCCATGGGGCTATCAACCAAATCACCTTGAAATACCTCAAAAGAGACCCACGTACAAGGACACATTTAGTGAGGAAGAGATAAACCACAAATGACAAGAGGTGAGGGAACAATCAAACCGTGACCCAAACAATGTAGTAATAGAAGGGGTTTATATTGAGGAGGAAATAAATGAGCAAGAATTGTTTCAACATTCCAACAACCCTAAGGTGCTCAGACTAATGTACAAATTGTTGAAAAGGGACCCAAATTATTACTTCTTCAAGTTAGCACAGAGTGGTGCTAAATTGCTAGTAGACTTCAACATGGAGGCTCTTAAAGATCCTAACCTTATTCCCTTAGGGTATAACTCGATTGTGAGATAGATATCTAAACCCACAAAAAATTCAAAACATGCCACTAGTATTCTCACAGAACAATGGTCAACCAATTGAAAACCTGTTGTATAAAAAATTGACTCAAATCGAACAAGTGATAGTGGCCGAATAGTATCAAGGAGGTCCATCCCAATACATACCACAAAGAAAAAATCCTCTGTCAAGACAATACGTACCTCAAAGCACATTATTTTTTGACCCTTCTCAAAACATTCAATAATATTAACAAGGTGGACCATTGGGCCCCCTTCCTAATAAACAATACAATCAATAAGGTGGACCCTAGGGTCCCCTTCCTAACAAATAGTACCATCAACAAGGTGGACCACAGGGTCCCCTTCCATATCAATACCAACAACAAGTTGTGCCATAGGGTACCCTTCCAAGTTTTTCCCAACAACAAGGTAACCCACAAATGCACCATCATGGAAACATTCAGTATAGTTTGTCCCAAAAACAAGGTGTGCCACATGGTACACTTCCTAGTTCATCCCAACAACAAGGTAACCCACCAATGAACCATCAGGGAAACCTTCAGTATAATTCATCCGAACAACAAGTTGTGCTCCATGGTACCCTTTCTAGTTCGTCCCATCAACAAGGTAACCCAACAACGCATCATCGGGAAAACCTTTAGTATAGTTCACCCCAACAACAAGGTGTGCCACAAGGTACCCTTCTGAGTTCGTCCTATCAACAAGGTAACCTGCCAACACACCATTAGGGAAAACTTCAGTATAGTTCATCCCAACAAGGTGTGCCACATTGTACCCTTCAAAATGGTTACTAAATGAACAAACAAACATTGTGGGACAACAATGCTATTACATTTACAAACAAGGGCACCAAAAATAGAAATAGAACTACAACTAGAAGCAATGAACCAAAAGATAGTAGACATGTAGGTAGGAAAACAAGAGAAGTCCTATACCCTTCAGGAAATATGTCCATTCCCATTCGATCATTCCATCACTTTGCTACCCTTTCCAAAAAACTTTGAAATACCCAAGTTTGGTAAGTACAAAGGAATAGGAGACATAATAGAGCACGCACATGATTTTTTAGTATCGTGTATGGAAGTACAAAACAATGATTCTTACCTCATGAGGCTCTTTCCTTGTAGCCTTACGGGTCATGCTATGGAGTGGTTTTCCCATCTACCACTAGGAATTAAAACCTTCAATGAACTATCTAGAAAATTCATGTCACTTCTCCTTCAACATAGAGCAAGATGTCACCATCATAAATTTATCCAAAATCAAAAAAATTCAAGGAGAGTCCTTTACCTCCTACCTACAAACATGGAGGCACAAATCTAGTCAATACAAATGGAAAATTCCCAAAGAGGAATTGGTAGATATCTTCATCTCAAATGTCCTACCCGAGATCAGCTACCAACTCACTATTTTATGTTCCACAAACTTTGAAGAAACCATTGAAAATGGATTACAGATTGAGAAATCCCTCATAGGAAGAGGAGTCCTTAAACTAAACAACTCGAAAGAAAGTCCCTCTAGTTGAAATGATAAACCTAAGATTTGGGAAAAGAACAATAATGTTACAAATGATGGAGTAGTTGATTCTATAGCACTATGGAACACAAAAAACACACCTCAAAACAAACCGTAAGTGACACAAACAAGCTATGTTCCAAATAGTACTCTTGCAAAATAACCCAAATACCTATCCCAAGAACAATCAAGCAGTCAACCAGTAAACAAATCAAGGAGGGAAATAGAGGAAATAGGATCAACCAAGGACACAGTTCACAATAATAGGTCAGTCACTTGAGATAGTCATGCATAAGCTAGTAAAATAAAACCTCATCAAACTTAACAATCTCTCAAACTATGAGGAACCTAGTTTCAAAACACTATGGTACAACAAGAAAGACTTGTGTGAATTACACAAGATTAAAGGAAACACAACAAACAATTGCATGAGACTCAGGCACCTCATCCAAGACTTGATAGAGAAAAGAGAAGTAGATGTCAAACATCATCCCAAAAATAAGGACCTTAAAATATACACAAACCCAATCCCAAACCACGCTAAAAGGAACCCGCCCCTCTCTCTCTCTCTCCGTCCCTCCCTCCCCCTCTCACCCTCCCTCTCCCACGGTTTTAGGAACCCTTTCACAAGCTGATGAAAAGAGGGAAAATATAGTGACTATACGAGGTGGAGACAACTGCAATGTAACTAGAAATGTCAAGGGAGAGTTACAATACAGGGATCCCCTCTTAAACCCATGACTAAGACATCCAATGACTACACATTATGGAACATCTGAAGAAGACTCTAGCCTTGATCTCAATCCTAGAACTGCTAAAACTATCTCCCGCACATAGGGACATATTGGAAAAAGTATTGGAAGCATTAGTCGCTAATGAGCTCGATCCTAGTCAGTTCCAAGCCATGGTTGGAAAAATAATTGACAACCATTTAGTATTTTCTGAGAAAGATCTTCCACAAAGAACATTCCACAACCAAGCCCTCTACATAGAGGTTGGTGTCCATAAAAACATGGTCAAGTGGGTGTTGATAGATAATGTTGTTGGTCTAAACATTTGTACCTTAAAATTTGTCAAATAGTTGGGGTATTCTGATGATGTGATAGACAAAGGAAAAAGTATTACCATAAGGGCCTATGATGACCTTGAAAGGAATTTAGAAGGAATAGTCAGGCTACCAATGCAGATAGGACCGAGCATCACAAAAACTACATGTCAAGTACTTGACCTTGTGTTTTTATATAGCCTCCTCCTAGGATGCCCTTGGATCCATGCATTACAAGTGGTACCATCAGCCTTTCAACAATGCCTAAAATTTCCCCATGAAGGAAAAGAGGTAACATTATATGTCGATATTGAACCATTCCACTTATGTGCAAAGTTGGAGGATAAGTATAATAAAATCCAATACATACCTAGCAACGACATAGCCTTCCACTCATTCTCCTATGTTGACCCTTCCATGCTACTATCAACCTCAATCAGGACCACATCAAGTGAACAACATAAAATGGAAACCAAGGTTCAAGTACTAGACAAGGGTAATGGAAACTACCACTTCAACCAATCATTCTACATTGGCATGCTTCCACCAACACCCAAATTCTATGGAAGTCTAAAAGAGATCAATTATGATCAGATAGTGCAAATGATAGCCAAACCCATGATCTTCACCAAGTGAGGGGACATGAAGTATGAAGAAATATTCAAAGAGGATTTCTCATCCATGATTTACAAGGACGACCAAAAAGAACCAGAAAAGCCACAACCCATTCTATTTGATCCTAATAGTAGTGGTTATGGATTAGCTAAAAAAAGGGGGTATCAAGGAACGGGTGGCCTTGCACTACACAAACAAGGCTGATGGGAGCCTATCATAGTGGAATAGAGAAAGAAAAATATGGGACTAGGTTATAAGCCAAGAGCCATGGTTACTCCAAAAATTGGATGAACCTCTTTTAAGAAATAGGAAACTTCTGCTAGTGTTAAGGCACTGGATATCCACCATATCATGGATAATTATTTACATGTTGAAGACTTATTCGACAACTTTTGCATTGATAGGTTCCCTCTCCAATTTGTTAAAACCATTCCAATTTTTTATTACTATTTCAAAATGAACTCTAACGAATAAGAATGGGATTCCCCTTCCTTTATCACTAGATATGACTCCCCCACTGCTAGTAATGATGACCTATACACCCAATGGGAAAAAGATACTAGAGCCATACTAACCATTTCAGAAACCTTCGTAGGTTTTGCGGATAAGGATGACAACCTACCACTTTGTTACCTACAATTGATAGATTGGGACAAACAACAACATACACCTGTTCTAGATCAATTCAAGAACGATGAGGCAATCACAGAGTTCATGGGACTTCGAACAAACATACCAGTAGGCGATCACAAAGTAGGGTTCTTCATGGAACTTGAACATGATGCACACTTCAGTGGAGAGATTGAATCTTCTAGTCACAAAAATGAAAGAGAAAACATAAAAAATAAAAATGTGATCCCCTAGAGAAAACCACAGTGTGGCTCTATCGGATCCGATAAATAAGAATATAAAGGATGCATCTGACAGTGAAAACCTCCATGAGGCACTTGAAGATGGAGGGTTCAATCTACCCATATCGGAATATCAAGAAAGATCAACGCTCCTAGTAGAAGAAGCAGAGTCCATAAATGTTGGCACAACATAAGACCCAAAGAGAACATATCATGTGACATTGTTTGATCCTGGAGAAAAAGAAAACTTCATAGCATTCATCAATAATAAGAAAGTAAACTTTGCATGGAATTATGTAGATATGTCTAGACTAGATCCAACACTAGTGTTACATCATTTTTCCATTTCCCCAAAAGCAAAGCCTATCAACCAAAAACTTAGAAAAATGCATGCTTAGATAGCATTATTCATAAATCTAGAACTAAATAAGCTACTAGATGTGGGTTTCATTAGACCCATTGACTATCCAAAATGGATATCAAATCTAGTACCAGCTGGAACCCCTTAAAAAGGCAGAGGTGTTTGGGGGAATAATATGTATTCACATCCAATCACCAACCAAGGGGTTCCACTCAAGGGTAACCCTAGAGATCTCAATGCAAAGGAGATTGAGATCTTGCAATAGGATTGTCCTAGAGGTTGAATGATATGCAATGAAGGGTTCACCACCAAGTGTAAACTTGGAAAAGATAATGAGTTGAAAAACATAGTGTGATATGAAAAATGACCTAGAAAGATGTGTTGGATGTTGTTGTTGTGCTACTGATATGTGGTTGTCATTGATGTCAACACTATTAGCATTGGTGATTCTGAAGACTGTATATGTCGAGGATATTGAGAAAATTAGAATAAATATGTTGTAGGCAGTCTATGGAGCTATGAAGATTCGTATGGTGGTAAGTTGTGTACATTGATTTTTAGGTGTTGCACTTTAATGGGTTTGTTTCGAAGTCTATCTAGTTTATACCCCAAAAGTTTCAGTGGTACGCATCAAGATTTGTGCAGGTTGTGCATTTCGATGTTCCTATAGTCACTTTGTTACTGTAGTAGGTGTTTTTGGAAGAAGAGGATGAAATTATGGAAATTTCAATTGTTGCGTATGTTCTTATGAAATTCGTGGATGTTTCTAGAATGTGTCCTATCTTTATTGCACATCCGTGATGTTTGGTGTGATCGTGATCAGATATTTTTTTGATGTGTGTTCGGGTTTTCATATTCTTAGCTGACATGATGGTGGTAGCGTGTTGTGGATCCTTGTGAATTAATATTTTATTGTTTGGCTTGTTCAAGAGTGTTGTTTTGGGTCCTCACTTTGTTTTGACTGACTTGTGTTGGTGTGCATTAAGATTTATTCATGTATTGAGGTCAACAGTTGTAATTTATTCTTTATTTGTGGCCGACAGAGTTGTTGATGTCAATCCATGTAGCGGATATATAAGAGCAATTGCTTTTCTCATTTTGATGTATGCTCGGTATATGTATGCAAAGTATATGTGTGAATAAAGATCAGATCATTCAGGTGCAGAGTAGAGTGTGAAGAAGATTGAGAAAAGTGTGAAGAAGTATTTCTGTGCATAACTGGAACTGTCATCAAGCTTTTGAAGAAGCTAATTTCTCAGTTCATATTCTTCTGATGGTTTTAATTTGAATGTCCTTGTAAGGCAGCGCACCTTCCTTTGAGTAGTGAGCTCTAGGCAGTGTGTGTGAATGCATGTGCATTCCCTATTTATTTTTCATTATACTTTTAATAGGGTATAATTATGGATTAACCTCCACTATGGTTTTTTCCCTTAATAGGGTTTCCATGTAAAAATATTGGTGGTGTGTATCTGTTGTGCTCATGCTTTCACTATTATTTATTAGATCTGTGATTAAATATTAAAAGGTTCATTAAGTTTAAATTCTACAACTGATTCACCCCCCCTCTTAGTTGTCTATTCTTGTTTGCCAACAAGATGAACAAAATATAGTAAAAGATAGGAGACTAGTAGTGTGCACCTGGAAGACTGAAGAAGGTGGGATGAAGGTCTAGATCACTAAAAAATCTATTGTATATGTTGACTGGGACTCATTCGCTAAGCTGGGTGAATCAATCCAGTTTCTGAGAAAATGTGTAGAAACAAGTATCAACCAAAAGGGTATCCAAATCTGTAAAAACCTTTGTTACGCCTATATAGTGGGACTCATTCACCAATAGTGGAAAATCAGTCAAATTCTAATTTTTTAGAAGTTTTGTACTGGATTTTGTGCCTCTCGGTCTGCTCTGCTCTTTTTGACTAGTTTCTAGATCCAAATCTACAAAATACCACTTGTAGGTCTTCTGCAAGCTTCTCCAAGGCTTGATGACAACTCTGACAACTTTAGGGATTTGACAAATTTTCTCCAACTTTGCTTCTTGAAAAATCTGCAACCTAGACCTACAAATCACACACAAGAAGAGGGAAAAATGTTGTGGGGTTGGGGAAAAATCGTCAAACCCATTGTTGGTAATTAAACCTTGAAGTGAAAGCAAATATGAAGGGAGAATGATGAATGAACAAATGAAAATGTTACAACTTACCAAACCCTAGCAATAAGGTGCTACAAACATGTAAGTAGTGGCTCCAATGGATGTAGACTTGGAATCTTGCTTGATGTTGATATATATTTGAATGAAGAACTTGCTTGAATCACAAACCCTACACCACAATTGTTAGCTCTAAAATAACATGATGAAAGCAATCTTTGACATGATGATTAACACTTGAAGAATGCTCTAGAATGCTTGATATTCTACCCTTGAATGCTCTTATGAATGCTTGAATTCTCTTGTGAACTCAATTATGCTATAAGGATTCTTTCACAAAAGTCTTAGATCACTGGATTGCTTGTTAGGACAAAAATGAGAGAAAGAACCTTGTATTTATACTCAATTATTGAAGAATTCCTGAAATTACAACACTACAAGCCGACATCAGATCTAAGAGAATAAAATCCCATCGAAAATTCGATTTAAATTTTAATTTTGGTCACGTGGGACTCATTCTCCCAAGGTGGCGAATGAGTCCCATTGCACATAATGTATGGGACCCAAAATGAAAAGTTTCTAGAAATGTGTGAAACCTACATCAGGGCCAAAAGGACCTAGGTGGTACTCATTCACCCAAGGTAGTGAATGAGACCCAAACACTAAATCTAGGCCACACAAGCCAAGAACACCTAAATTATGATTGGTTATTGATTGGTGTCAAGATTATCCTCAAAAGGGTGCAATAAATAAGGGTTGTGGATGCAAAATAGGGGGAATTAAAGCATAATAAATACCAATTATTAATGACAAGCCTAGAGGAATTTGAAAGTGTGTTACAAAACTTTACAACACTCCAAACAAGGCAAGATTAAGTTTAATTATGTTTAGGATTATGCTTAGCCACTTGATAAAACCCTAGAAAAGTCTGAAAGTGTGATACAATGCTTCACGACACTTTTAAAAGGCACCACTAAAATTCATTAGTTCACAAGGGCCCAAGACCTAATGTGAATGTTTTATCCACATTACAACACTAAATTAAGGCAACATTAAGCCAAAGTCACAAGGAGGGCCCAAACAAACCAGAAAAATTAGATGGATTGCTTTTTCGGTCATCACATTAGCCCCTACTTTAGTGAGAGGAGGAACTTGCTTCAAACTCACACTAAAGTAGACAAAAATACACCAAAAGGGTTTCCAATGTACCAATGCTAGCAAGATGAGACAACGATGATCAAAAGGGGTGATCAAGCCCCCAAGATCAAGATCCCAAGACAAACGGACATGAGAAGAAAGGAACACACATGAGGATGATATAAAGAGCAACAACAAAGCACAAGCATACACTGCCAAAGATGAAAAAGAGAAAATAAAAGGTAAAAGAGAGCCAGATCAAGTTTTGACCATTTTTCCAACGCGATGTGTATCAAATCTAGTTGTTTTTCTGAAAAATGCATACTCTGAGGTGACAGAACTCCTAGTTGTCCACCAGGTGAGAATTCCTAAAAGGTGAGAAACATACACTCATGGCTGGTATACACTCACACACATGCAAGTGGCTATGGGGAAATTCATGCCTCAGATTGGGCTTCCTGCTCAACCATACCAAAGTTATACCTCCTGATAACTTTAATAAGGCACCACATAAAAATGATTTTCGAGCTTCATTAGACAAGTGAAACTTCATATGCCTGGAGCTCATGAACAAATAGGATGGCTCCATAGACATGCAAGCTATATTATGCAAGGTGGCCATACAACAAAAAATGAAAAATACAAATTAGGAAATGTTAAAAGGAGTCTTGCTTAGTTCATGTGAGGCCTTTAACTTAGAGAACATTGTGTCTAATGTCTCCAGGAGAGGACCAATCAAAGAATAGAAGATTCACAACTTAGGGTATGTAGTGTGTCAAATCAAGCCACTAAGAGGAATTTAATATGCTAAGAGAGATCATTCTCATGAAGAACATCATGCTTAATGTCATCCAAAAAGCAAAAAATGCATCAAAAAATTAAGAAGGTTGCACTAAGAACCATGAAAAGGAGAATGCAAAAGAATAATGCCAATGTAGGCCCCCACTTTAAAGGAATTGCTAAACACCATGTTGTGAGCAATTACTTTAAAGTAGAAAATGAAAAATGCAAACAAGAATAAAGACATGCGAGCCAACTTGGAAAGCCCTATGCCAAGTCATATGTTTCCATGTAAAGTTGCATCATATGAGAAAAAGAAAAGGGAGAGATTGCCCCCAAAATGGAAACACCAAACACATAAGGGATCTATGGATTTGGGGTTAGTATGTTCTTTGCTCCAATGTTTTAGAGAGCTCAGAATTTTCATCATTCCCCAAATACACATAGAACTGGAAGAATGACACAAAGAGAGCAAAAACAAAGGAAAACTTTTGCATCAACATGGAAGAGACATAGGGTGTCTCAACGCCTTGCATCATCCTCAAAAGGAAAACACAAGAAAAAGATAAACTTGAAATGAAAAGACAAAAGAAAAAGAAATCCTTTTGGGTCAACATGAAGGAGACATGAATGTTGCGTCATCCCCAAAAGGAAAACACAAGAAAAAGATAAAAAATGAAAGAGATGCACGACATAGAGAAGAATGCAACTACAAATAGAGGAATGCCACAAAGGGAGAGCAAATAGAATGCCATGGGGGATCACATCACAAACATGCAATAACATGAAAGAAAATGAAAAAGAAATAATGCAAATTTAGAATAGTAAGGAAAATGTGAGTCAACCTATGAGCAAGTGATCCACCTGTCAATCTTAGTCTGTGTAAGTGGAAGGTAGATAACACAACTAAGGTACAATGATAGATGCATTACTAGGACAAGGCTATCAACTTCATTCTCCCACTAAGTGCGAGACAATAAGGAGCCGAGGTAGGTGATGGGAAAGGTCATGTAATAGTGAGAATAGAATATTCTACAAATATTACATGACAAGGGGGTGAACAAAGGCTAGGCAATCACATGATGGAATTCATTGCCATCAAAATGAAAGTTCTTCAATATTAATTGGAATGCATGACACTCATTGGTAATATGTTTGTGAATTCGATGATTTACGAAATGTGGGACCTTTGCATCCTTAGGATATAGGACTAATCTATTCATAGGTATCAATGTTATTAATTATTTGTTCAAAAGAAATTGTAGCTTTTGTTCACTTTTAGGTGGTGGACAAGGAGGTTGTAGCTTTTGTAACTTGTAAGGTCTTTTGTGTTTGCTAGATTCACCAACTTCTCTAGTTGAAGGTTGATGAAGAGGACCTAGGGAGATCCTATCAGCCTTGTCATTGTTATGAATCATTTTCTTTTCTTTAGGAAGAAGAGCATTCATATCGGGATGATGATCTAAGATAACTATACCATCACTACGAAGCCTTAGATATTCTTTAGGAACATGTTTGTTGTGAGGGGGATCTTGATATCCTATCCTCTTTGTATTTTCATCAGTTTGTATTTTCTCTAGGAGTTGATGAATGCCATGTTAATTTTTTGTATGACATCCTTGTTTGCTCAAAATTGTGAAGCCTTTTCCATATGTTTCTTCAAGATTTATGGGAGTGTTTTTTACTTTGTTATCATAGGATGGTTGAGTGTTTTCTTGCTTAGAGGAACCAGGTTCACCTATTGTAAGGAACTTAGGTTCAACTGTTGTTTCGAGATGTAAGTAGCCAAACATCTCAAGAGGTGGTATGGTGGGGGGATTTGGTTGTTTCATGGATGGGAAAAATGATGCATTAGCTTCAAGGTTGTTGATACAATCATTTAGGAACTTATTCATGGTGTCATCATCTTCACCAATGATGTCAACATCATGGGAGGACATGCATTAGGAGTTGAGTGAGCATGGGTGAATTGAATTTCGTTAGGGTCATTTACAAAGGCACAACTTGAAATATCCACTAAGAACTTTAATGAAATCCAAAGCTTGCTAAAGCACATATCCATGATACAAATTTCAGATTCTAAACTATGCAACAATGGTTTGAATGCAATTTTGATTTTAAGCAATGCAAAATATGAATGAGGTTAAGCTAGATGCAATGATTTAAATGAAATGTAAAATTTGCAAGCTAAAACATAAAGGTAAAAAAAATAAACAAAGACTTTGAAAATGAACTATAAATGCTAGAAAATGCAATGAAAAATATGCAAAGGGACTTATTCGCCCAAGGTGGCAAATGAGTCCAAGTACTATTTCTTTTACAAAATTTTAGAATTTTAGAATTGAATTTTATGCTTTTTATGTTTTCTAATGCAGATATCATATGCAAATGTAGAATTTGATTCATTTTCAATGAAATTAAGTGCAATAATGCAAGCAAAATGAGCTTTCACTAATGCAAAATCAGAAACCCTGGAATGCAATTTAACAAATGAAAAACCTAATGCAATGTTAATGCAAGCTAAATCTAGGATGTAAATGTAATCCAAATTAGAATAATGATGTCCTAAATGTAGGATCTCCAAAATGGAACCTCTTAAAAAGGTAGAGGTGTTTGGGGGAATGATATGTATTCACACCTAATCACTAACCAAGGGATCCCACCCAAGGGTAACCCTAGAGATCTCAATGCAAAGGAGATTGAGATCTTGCAATAGGGTTGTCCTAGATATTGAATGATATGCAATGAAGGGTTCACCACCAAGTGTAAACTTGGAAAATACAATGAGTTGCAAAACACAATGTGATATGAAAAATGACCTAGAAAGATGGACAAAATATAGTAAAAAGATAGGAGACTGGAATTGTACACTTGGAAGACTGAAGAAGGCAAAATGAAGGTCTGGATCACTGAAATTTTTTCTATTTATGTTGATTGGGACTCATTCACCAAGTTGGGTGAATCAGTCCAATGTTTGAGAAAATGTGTAGAAACAGGAATCGGCCAAAAGGGTATCCAAATCTATAAAAATCTCTGTTAGGACTATACAATGGAACTCATTCGCCAACAATGGAAAATTAGTCCACTTCTACTTTTTTCAAAGTTTTGTACAAGATTTTGTGCCTCTCGATCCGCTCTACTCTTTTTGACTAGTTTCCAGATCCAAATCTACAAAATACCACCTATAGGTCTTCTCCAAGCTTCTCCAAGCCTTGACGCCAAATTTGACAACTTAAGGTATTTTACAACTTTTCTCCAACTTTGCTTCTTGAAAAATTTGCAACCTAGACCTGCAAATGACACACACGAAGAGGGAAAAATGCTGTGGGGTTACAGAATAGGTGTTTGACTTGGTCAAGCCCCTTGTTGGTAATTAAACCTTGAAATAAAAGAAAATATGAATGGAGAGTGATGAATGAACAAATGAGAATTTTACAACTCACCAAACCCTAGCAATAAGGTGTTGAAAACATGTAAGTAGTGGCCCCAATGGATGTAGACTTGGAATCTTGCTTGATGTTGATATATGTATGAATGAAGCACTTGCTTGAATCATAAACCCTACACCAAAATTGTTAGCTCTAAAACAACATGATGCAAGCAATCTTTGACATGATGATTAACACTTGAAGAATGCTCTTGTGAATTCTTGAATTCTCTTGTGAAATCAATTATGCTATAAGGATTCTCTCACAAAACTCTTAGATCACTTGATTGCTTGTTAGGATGAAAATGAGAGAAAGAAACTTGTATTTATACTCAACTATGTAAGAATTCTTGAAATTACAACACTACAAGTCGACATCAGATCTGGGAGAATAAAATCCCATTGAAAATTTGATTTAAATTTGAATTTTGGTCACACAAGACTCATTCGCCTAAGGTGGCGAATGAGTCCCATCACACATAATGAATGAGATGAAAAATGAAGTGTTTAGAAATGTGTGAAACCTACATTGGGGCCAGAAAGACCTAGGTGGGAATCATTCGCCCGAGGTGGTGAATGAGTCCCAAACACTAAATCTAGGCCACACAAGCCAAGAACACCTAAATTATGATTGGTTATTGATTGGTGTCGGGATTATCCTTGAAAAGATGTAATAAAAGAGGCATGTGGATGAAAAATAGGGCCAATTAAAGTATAAGAAATCCCAATTATTAATGACAAGCCTAGAGGAATGTGAAAGTGTGTTAAAACACTTTACAACACTCCAAACAAGGAAATATTAAGTTTAATTATGTTAGGATTATGCTTAGCCACCTAATAAAACCCTAGAAAATTCTAAAAGTGTGTTAGAACACTTCACGATACTTTTACAAGGCACCATTAAAATTGATTTGTTCACAAGGGCCCAAGACCTAATGTGAATGTGTTATCCACATCACAACACTAAATCAAGGCAACATTAAGCCAAAGTCACAAGGAGGGCCCGGCGAAACTAGAAAAATTAGAAGGGTTAATTTTTTGGTGTTCACACTAGTGTCAGAACCAACTAGGGGCATAAGGATCTACACAGACTTTAGAGACCTAAACAAAGCCTACCCAAAGGATGATTTCCCCCTTCCTAGTATTGAAATGATCATGGATCTAACAATAGGGCATGAGATGCTATCCCTAATGGATGGTTGCTCTAGATATAACCAGATAATAATGTCTCCAGATGACCAATACAAAATAACATTTACTTGTGCTTGGGGAAATTTTTGCTAGAATGTAATGCGATTTGGTCTAAAGAATGTAGGAGAAACATATCGAAGAGAAATGACAACCATATTCCATGATATGCTACATACAATCATGGAAGAATATATGGACAACATTCTAGCGAATTCAATCAAAAGGGAAGATCATTTGACCAATCCATCAAAGGTGTCTGATCGTCTTGAACAATATAATTTGAGACTCAACCCTAAGAAGTGCATGTTTGGAGTAACATTAAGAAATTTGTTAGGGTACATAGTATCAAGGAGGGGGATTGAAGTGGATCCTGCAAAGGTAAAATCTATAATAGAGATGCCTCCACCAAAGACACTAAAATAATTGAGGAGATTACAAGGAAAGTTGCAATCCATCAGGCGATTTATCGCACAATTAGTAGATAAATGTCACCCTTTCACTCATCTCCTACACAAGGACATCACCTTCAAGTGGGATGGGAGATGTGACCAAGTGTTCCAACAAGTCAAGGAGTAACTACTTACTCCTCCTATACTCATGAAGCCTATTCTACACAAGTAGCATTGGGAGCTCTCTTAGCCCAGCTAGAAGATGATAACAAAGAAAGAGCGGTCTACTACATTAGCCGAACACTGGTGGGATATGAAATGAACTAGTTTCCAATAGAAATAGCATGTCTCTTAGTCATATTTGCAAAACAAAAAACTAAGACACTACATCTTAAATAGGAAGGTAAATTTGATTTAAAAAGTAAACCCAATAAAGTACCTACTAGAAAATGTCGCCCTTGTAGGCCAAATTGCCAAATGGGTGATGATCTTGAGTGAATTTGATAAAGAGTATGTGGATAGAAGAGCCATCAAGGGAGAAATCATAACAAACCAGTTGGCTGAAGCACCCATAGATGATCACAAGCAACTCACAGTGGAATTTTCAGATGAAAGTATCCTAATGTCATAATAGATAAGACATTGGAATCTATACTTTGATGGGTCCCACACTTAGTATGTATTATATTTCTCACACTATAGGGAGATAGTATACCCAAGGCATATAGGATTGCTTTCCCATGCACAAACAATATCTCTGAGTATGAAGCTTTGATCACAGGGCTCAAAATGGCTATTGAATGGAGAATAAAAGAGCTACATGTCTTCGGAGACTCTTAGCTAGTGATAAGACAGGTGAATGATGAGTAACAAACAAAAGATGACAAATTGATGTTGTATAAAAGGATGGTGGATAGCTTCAAGGAATATTTTCTCAACATAACCTTCGAACAAGTTCCTCAGATCAACAACAGAGTTGCTAACACAATGGCAATAATAGGCTCACTTCTTGATATTCCACTGAATGTTCCTAATTATGAGTTCCTCATGGAACAACTGCTCATACCGAAATTCAACATTCCAAAATCAAAATTGGTATGTGTTGGTTTTGGTCCTAACTCCCCATGGTACCAAGATACATGTGACTACATCTAGCACGGTACCATACCACTTGACCTAACAACCACTAAGAAAAAAAACTTCACCCATAGAACTTCCTACTTTACAATCCTAGGATATACCCTATACCATCATAGTCTAGGTGGTATGTTACTCTGGTGTCTCAATGCAAAAAAATCACAAACAACCTTACAAGAGGTACATAAAGGTGTTTGTGGGTCCCACTCTAGCAGACCTAATTTAGTCCAGAAACTGCTCAGAATAGGGTATTATTGGCCCTCCATGGAACATGAATGCATTAAATATTCTAGAAAGTGTCATCAATGCCAACAACATAGTGACCTTGTTCACACAACATCATAGGAGTTGAGACCCATCACAACACCATGGCCTTTCTCACAATGGGGATTAGACCTGGTAGGTAAGATTTCACCTGCTTCATCTAATGGGCACAAGTTTATTATCACAACATAGTATTTCACTAAATGGATAGAGGCAATTCCATTGACCTACTTCATTGGAAAAAAGATATCGAAATTCATTCTGAATTATCTTATTTGTAGGTATGGAATTCCCGAAACAATAATAATGGATAATGGAACCCCATTCAAAAATCAAGATGTCCAAGTACTATGCTCTCAATTTTCTATCCAGCATAGATTCTCCATTCCCTATTACCCCCAAGGAAATGGTTAGGTTGAAGCATCTAACAACACCATACTAAAATTACTAAAAAATGTTGTTAATGAAGCCAACTGTGCTTAGCATTTGTAGCTAAACCCAACCCTATGGGCTTATCGAACTAGCATCTGAACACCTACAGGTGTCACACCATTTTCCTTGGTCTACGGATTAGAGGCTATCTTACCAATCGAGGTCAAAATTATCTCATTGTGAATCTCATTAAAATGCATGGTCAACAATAAAGAATATTGGGTATCCAGGCTAAATGAATTAGAGCTCCTAGATGAAAGTAATTTGAGCGTGTTAAACAATCTTTAGGTTTATTAGAATCGACTCAAATGAAGCTATGAAAAAAGATCAAGGATATTAACTTTCAAGTTGGAGACCTAGTGCTCAAAGAGAACCAGAAGGTACAACTAAATCAAGATGGAAAAGGATAATTTGAACCCAACTAGTTAGGCCCATTTATCATCACAACAAGCTATGCTTCTAGGGCTTATTAGTTGGATACTCCTGAAGGAGAACCCTTAGTTGAACTATTGAACAACAATCACCTCAAGAAGTTATACACATGAAGCACATCAAAATACCCTAGGAAAAAGGGTAAAAATTCAAAAAAATGGAAAAGATAAAAAATACAAAAAAATCAAAAAGCAAGAAAAATAGTAAATAGAAATAAAAATTTCTTTAAGTGAAAACCACTTTGTGGCAATTATAGAACATGTACCATAGTGAAAACCTAGAAAATAGGTGCTATGTTTGAATAAAACTTCCATCATCAATTGGGTTATGTTATTGAGAAAATTTGATATAGAGTATGTGGACCACAATGCAATCAAGGGGAAATTGATAGCAGATTAGTTGGTCGATGATCCTTTGGTGGATGCATATCCATTAGTAGTTGAGTTTCCTGATGAAGAGGTCCTTACAGTTTCAGAAGCAGATACATGGAAACTATACTTTTATGGGTCATATACCCACAATGGAACTGGTGTAGGTGTCCTCTTCATCACCCCTCAAGGTGATTACATTCCAAGGTCATTCAGGCTAGCATTCCCATGCATGAACAACATTGCTGAATATGAGGCTCTAATCACTGGTTTAAGAATCACAGTCCAATGGAATATCACTTGACTTTGTGTCTTTGGTGATTCCCAACTTATAGTTAAACAATTCAAAGATTATTTTCAAACAAAAGATGATAAGCTTTTACCTTACAAACGCATGGTGGATGACTTCAAGAAATATTTCACCTACATCCAATTTGAGCAGATCCCCTGCGTGCAAAACAAGGCAGTGGATGTTATGGCTAGAATTAGCTCCCTCATTGACATGCCTAAAGACCGAACGAATTGTGAGTTCCTTGTTGAGCAACTATTAATCCCAGTGTACGATATTCCTGATAATGAGATGATGTCTAGTATCATAGGTCTTGAATCCCATTGGTATCATGACATTTATGTCTATCTCCATGACAAAATCCTTCCACCTGACCTTACCCATAACCAATGCAAATCATTCATCCAACACACTTCTCGATATACAATTTTGGGAGATACACTTTATCATAGAGGGTATGATGACACTCTCCTTCGATGTCTTAATGAATCAAAATCTCATATTGCATTAAATGACATGCACAGTGGTGTCTATGGGTTTTATCCTAATGGGATGGCCTTAGCAAATAAAATTATCAGAGAAGGATATTAATGGCCCACCATGGATCATGATGCTTGTTATTTTGTGAAGAAATGTGTCCCATGTCAACAACATGCATATTTAATCATCATTGCATCGTGGCTTTTTTCACAATGGGATTTGACTTAATCGGAAAGATATACCTTCCCTTATCTGATGTTCATACATTCATTATCACCACCACTGAATACTTTACCAAATGGGTGGAAGCCATTCCACTCTCAAATCACTAGCATTTATATTTCCGAATTCATCCTTTTCCATATCCTTTATAGATATGGTATCCCTTCCACTATTAATATTGGCAATGGCAAGCCATTATAAAACTAGTACATGAAATTTTTTTGTGAAACTTATCACATCCAACATCATTGGTAAACTCCCTATTACCCATAAGGTAATGGACAAGCTGAAGCTATCGGGTAAAAGTGCAAAGCTGTGTCACACTTTATAAAGGAAATGGCCAATGCTGATCCAACTTTTAAACTTGAATCACTAAAAAGTAGCATATATGTTTTGAATTTTTAAATGATGTAAACTAGTAAAATATGTATTTTTTAGTATATTTTATATTTTTATTTTTTATAAGAAATTAAAAAATTATTTTAAACTAGTTTTTCATAAATTAACACTATAATTTAGTTGCTAATAAAATGCTAAAAAATGAAGTTGCACGAGACGTCAAACTTTTTATAGTAAATTTTATTTTATTTTTTTCAAATTTTTTGTGTGTATTTATAACTTGAAACTTTAGTGCATGGATATAATTTTTTCCCATTTTGATAAAAATATACTTTTATATAAATATTAAGATGTGCGTGAATAAAAAACAACTGTTTCCACCAGATGTCAACATTCATATTAAATATTTATCTAAAATGGAAAAAAAAATATACCATCTTGAAATAGATTCTTTTATCTAGTGCATCATATATTTTTCAATTTTTTTTAATAAGTTTTAGTATTTTTCCTTAGCATGGTAATCAACCTAATATTTTTTGCTGTTAATCTACTTTTAGTATAAATAAAAATAATAATTAAACTATTAAAATAAATATATTTTTGAAAACTACACTTATGGATCTACAAAAGGGTATTTTTACATTTTTCTAAAAAAATGTTATTTATATGAGGAGGAGTTAATAAAGCTTCAAGTTTTTCAAATAATTTTTTTTTTTGGTAAATTGGACTCAAAGTGGTGCTCCATATATTTTTAGCCAACAATTTTAGTTGAATAAATTGTGGAAGTATCTAACTTAGCTAGAATGAATCTTACTAGGTCATATGTTTGACCAAAATTGATTTTTAGTTAGAAATACTTAAATTCAGTTGTGTTGATATGTTGGCTAAAAGTGTGACACAAATTTGTGCTTTTACCCTTCCAACAAGACTCTTATTAAAATCCTCAAAAAGGTTGTTAATAACACTAGTGGAGATTGGAACCTCCATGTTAATCCCACCCTTTGGGAATATCACACATCCATCCACACCCCCACTGGTGCTACCCCATACTCCCTTGTTTATGGTGTTGATTCCATCTTGCCAATTGAGGTCAAGATCCCATCACTCTGAATCTCTTTAAGGAATCTAATCAGTGATGAAGATGCTCGAGTCACATGGTTAAGTCAACTGGAACTCCTAGATGAGAAATGGATCAAGGCCTACAATTATCTCCAAGAATATCAATATCAGCTCAAAATAAACTACAACAAAAGGGTTTGTCCCCACCAATTCAATGTTGGTGATCTAGTCTTGAAAGAAAACTAGTGTACCCAACAAGATCAAGAAAATAAGGGAAAGTTTAAAGCAAATTGGTTGGGTCCATATGTTGTCACAAAAAAATATGGTTCTTGGGAATATAGGCTTGCAACACATGAGGGGGAACCCTTGGAGGAGCCTATCAATATCATGCACCTGAAGAGGTTTTACACCTAGGTCAGTTGGGTTATCCTACATAGAAAAATACCCAAAAAAGTGAAAAATCATCAAAAATACAAAAAAATAAAAAAAGTCAAAAAGTACAAAAATAGTAAAGAGAAATAATTCATCCTATGGTGAAAACCACCCTTGGTGGCACCTTGGATAAGTATGTTTGGTGAAAACCTAGAAACAAGCACCATTTTTAGAGGGCTTAATCATTATCTACCTTATGTCCTATTTTACTTTATGCTTCTATCCTATCTTATCTACATATCTTGTCCTCCTATCCTATCCATACATCCTATCCTCCTATCATATCTACATATCCTATTCTCCCATCCTATCATACCCATCCTCCCCTTAACATCCCATCATCTGTCACTTGGTACATTTTGACTGAGCAATGGATGATTCAGATTGGCTATCCAAGATCCTGAGCTTCTATCTTGAATCTAAGCTTTTTGTCATCTATATATTCATTTTGTTTGATCAGTCTCACATCCTCATTTAGGTCCTCCATCGCGTTGGTCATCATTAGGTCTCATGTTGTCTTTTATCCATTTTTTTGAACTACATTGCCTATGTGCTTTCACATAGGCAAGGTTAATCATTTGATTAACCCTCGAGGCATTGGTCGTGTTGGTCTTTGTCATCCATCAATGTATTCATTATCATATTTTTGCTTTTATCCATGCTAAGTAGTCAGTTATTTTATCAAACTATGAGGTCTCTACACTTTCACATAGGCAAGACCATCAATCGATGAGCCCCTGAGACCCTAGGTATGTCCTTAGGGTGTTCCTTGGTTCTTTTTCATGTTGTCAAGTGTGTCCCTATCTAGTTGGTTCCTAATAACAAGATCCATTGGTACCATGAGGTTCAATCTATTTTTTAGAGTATCTTGAGTTATGTCGATCACCTAATCTATCCTCCATATTTGGTCTTAATAGGATGTATCCTTCCTTAAATCAGAGTGTATCAATCCCATCTAGCTCTTGATCCTATGGCAAAGGATGTTTGAAATTTATTGTGATCTTTTTAAGCTTTTAGCATTTTTTTTTATCATTTGAGCTTCCTATTATACTTTGCTGAGGTTTCCACGATCCATCATATCATGGTGCATGTTGACAAGTAAACATAAGGGAATATCTTTATTTTTGGTGTGATCTCGTCTTCCTAGTTATCTTGTGTAGTACCCACCAAGATCCCTATGGTCTTGTGTTATGCTGGGGCATCCTTTGTGTTTGTGGTTATTCTAGCATCTAGTCCAACCAAAGCCCTTGTGGCTTTGGGGTGTTGGGATAGCCTTCTTGTTTGATGTGTTTGAATTACAAATTTGACACTAATCAACCTTGGTTCTTCATACCTTGGCGTATCGTGTCTTATGCTATAGTAAAAATCGGTGCTCCTTATATGGAAAAATGGAATAGATTTGTATTTCATTCATTATCCCATTGCATTTCATTTATCCCTATCCCATTCTTCCTCTTGCCTAAGGTTTGTGGTTTTTGGTTGTGCAAATGTTATTCCCACCATCTATGCTTCCTATCAGGGTTGCTATGGTTTTGATAGGTGCACTATCACACCCATCATCATTAATCTCACTATGCACTACATTATCATACCTATCATTATCCAATTAGGTTCATTATCCATTGCATTATCATATTCATTATCATATTAAGTTGTTTAGATTAATATAACATTTTTATTCTAAGCATCTTAAGTTCATTTCATTTCATCCATCTTGTTGTAGTATCATTTTCATTATCATCTTAAGTTGTTTAGATTAATATAGATTTGTTATTATAAGCATCTTAAGTTCATTGCATATCATTCCATTTCATTAAATTATCATTTTCATTATCATCTTAAGTTGTAAAGATTAATATAGATTTGTTATTCTAAGCATCTTAAGTTCATTTCATTTCATCCATTTCATTACACTACCATTTTCATTATAATCTTAAGTTGTTTAGATTAATATAGATTTGTTATTCTAAGCATATTAAGTTCATTGCATATCATTCCATTTAATTACATTATCATCTTCATTATCATCTTAAGGGTATGTGTAGGATTATGATGGGCCAAAAAGTGGTGATATCTAAGTGATATGACAACCCATGTGGCTAACAACTTTTTTTTTAACCCGAAATTGATGAAACGAAAAGGGTTTTTAAAGGAGATTCTCAGCTTTCCACCAATATAAATTATTCTTTACTTTGAATTTAATAAATATTTATTATTCATTTTCTATTTGAATTATGACTAAAGTCCTAATTGATAGGCTGATTGAAAACATGCGTCACATTCTATGAATAACATCACATCATATACAAATCATCCATATTGCATCAATGTCCATCACATAGAATATATATATATATATATATAATAAAATGTCTATCACATAGTCCATCAAAATCCATAATAAATAGTCCACAAAGTCCATGAAAATCCATAATAAATAATCCACAAAGTCCATGAAAACCCATAATAAAAATCCATCATAGAGTATCCATGTCTATCAAATCCATCAAATAAAAGCACAAGTGCAGGTGACTAATCAAATACAGATGACTATATCTGACACATCATGGTGTCTTGAATCAATAAAAAATAATGAATGAATGAATGAATCTACCCAATATGTACAAAAGAATCTGTAGTCTCTACCATGCAACCCATCTACTTTGCACCTATAGAAAAAATAGGAATCCTATCCACATCCCCTCTACCTGCCCGCTACTACCTGCATTTGACCTTTGCGAAGAGTTTGCACTTGATCCTCGGCCATGCGGAGGGCTCTCTCTATACTGGTTGTATCATTTGGTGTGCATCTGAGCTGATTAGGAAGGTACTGATTCCTATTGCACTACTCTAATATGGTGGCACCCTCCATGTAGGATCTGGGATGACCTGATAGTAAGCAAGCATATAATACGATGTCTCGGTCCTGGCATCAGCCTCTGTTGTTGCATATGCTCTGCCCACATCCCTCTCCATGTGGTATTTATCTCTCTATTGAGTGATATGCTACCTCTCCTACTCCCATGCCTCCTAGGCCAATATCATCTTCTCAACCTGTCCCTCCATCTGTGCTATCCTCCTTGCCACCTCATCTGTCTCACCCTACAAAGTCTGCACCTGGCTCTCTGCTACCTCAACTCTCTCAGGTAATCCCCCTGCATCTCCTAGAGCCGTCTCCACACACTCCACTCTCTCCCAAGCCTCATCTCTCTCTCTCTAAATCTCCTCCATCCCCCTCACAACTCCCCTACTAGTCTATGCAAGTCATCCCTCTTCATCTGCATCTCTACCACCCACCTCCCCACCTCATCTGCAGAGTTGAATAATCTTTGTCCCCATCCCACTGTATACCCTATAGCCACTCCACCTTGACATGTAAACTACCCACCTCCATCTGTAGTTTGTATTTTTTATGCTTTGACTCTCTGATTCTATGCTCTGCTATCCCTAGCCTAGCCCAGACTCCTGTCAACAACACCACTGGGTCCTTTGGTGGTGGTGGTATGTAGGGTACCATGGCTAATGGCTCCACTACAATGGAATCCACCTCCATTGCCTCCTCATCTCTCCCTGCCTCCTACATCTCCACATCACCATATCTCCTCTACCTGCCACCTCTCCTCCTCCTTCGCGGGCTCACCTGCTCCTCCTCATCATCTAATCCAAAACCAAAAGCACCTATGATCAGGTCCACTATGGTCATCCTCCCTATCTTATGATAGGCCCACCATGTTGTGTATCGCTGTCATGTTTGCATCCTCTGGCGCCCCTCCATGTCCATATAGTAATTAGTACTACCTCCCACATCAGGCTGGCATACTGCATTGTGATCTACTCTCCCCAAATTGCCCTAGACTCCTGGCTAATCCTTCTAAAAAAATTGTGGCCCTATCAAAATATCCTGCTATGTCCCATACTTTTAGGTAACCCTATTAGGCATGTGTAGCTCTATAATAAAGGGGTCCCACCTAATCAAATAACATTGTGAGCACAAATATCCCCTCCACCACCTGTCATCCTCCAGGTCCATCTTGAGAACCATCAGCTCATGTACAATCTTCGTGTGATATCTCCATCCACTAACACATCTAACCTCTGCCACAACTCCTCTAAACTCCCTACCTTCTGATAATGCATTCTCTACCCATACTCCAATCCCCACCACTACACCACTGGCTGTGTCCCATCCTAAGCTCTAGCAATCAAAATATCTGGCCTCGCCACCTTGATATGCTCCCAAGCCCATACCTATAGTAGTGTGACATGTGTGATGCTCAACGCCCACCTGTAGCACACTACGTGCATGTCCTGATATAGCTGGGCCAATACACATGGCCCCCATGCAAACACTCCCTCACACCTCTCTACAATGTGACTAACCACTCCTATCAAGCAAGAGGATCCCACTGATGAGTCTGTAGAGATACAATGGTAATGTTGCTATCCCTATCCCTAAGCATGCGTCAATATCTAACTCCTTCCCTCAGATGGGAAGGTCCACATGTCCAAACACTACTCATACATTCCTATCCATGGATCACTTGGGTTTTGCACTAATCAAGTTTCCTCAGATAGGAAATCTCAAAATCCTCCATACGTCCTCTAGGGTCACTGTCATCTTCCCTTTCAGGAGATGGAATGTTGAGGTCTTGGAGCTCCACCTCTCCATCAGTGTTGTCAGTAAACCTTTGTGTGCTATAATTTTGGGATTCCCCAACATGTGTAGATATCCCGCCTGATCCAAGGCTGCATGATTCTCAAGGGTCATCTCCTCCAAAGTCACCTGCAACATGGCCAAGTGCCTCTCCCAAATCCTTAGAGTCTCAAAACTCTGCATCCATGCCAACCATTCTATCAAATTTCCTAACATTTCATTCCTATCTTCTGTCTTTTTTATCCCTACCCCGATATGGAAAGTTCACCCCTTGTGGTAGGGCAGACCCTTCCTAGCGAATTTTCCTATCCAGCCAGTGCATTCACCCCTATGATTTCTTTTTGTGGGTTCGCTTGTTTTCCAAGCATCCTTGCCCCTTTCTGATCTAGGCACAAGTTCACCCTTTTTCTCCCTAGAGGTGAACTTGTGTTCACCCCTTTTACCCTATGGGTGATTTTGCAATCGCCCCTATGTCTTTCTTCCCAAGTGGCGAATTCACATTCACCTTTTCCCCTTTTAGGTAGATTCACATTCGCCTATTTCCCTTTTGGGAAGCTTCGCATCCACCCTTTCCCATTTTTGGTGATTTTTCTTTTGCCTAACCTCTAGCCCAATCACCCCTATGTTATGCAGGTTCACCCTTGTTGGAGAGAGGTGATTTTGTAATCGCCCCTCTCCCCAATGCATCCACCCCTACGGTATGCGTGTCTTCCCCTTTCCTCACCAATTTTCCAAACAAGAAAATGTCCTTGACTGGAAGGGTGAATCCACCATTCTATGGTGACTTTGTACATCGTAGCTACCCACACAAAGTTAAAAAATGTGAATAAATTCAAATGAAATCATAAAGTCATGATCTGAAGCCTTCCTAGCAGGGTACCATGCACTCGTAGTAGAACGCCTGCACCTCCTCTCCTCGGTGGATCAACTCATCATCACCCTCCATGTCACTCATCCTGTCTGCTATCACAATCACAGACACTCTCTCTTGTTGAATCACCCAATGACAAGTGTGCAAATGACAATTTGGTGAATAGAGAATTTTCAAATTTACTATTTATAATTTTCATTTTTTGACCCCATTTAGCCATTTAATTTTTGGGTACTTTTTACCCTTTAATTAACCCTTTATGATTCATTTCCCCCTTTTTCTTCCAAGGGCTACCATTTTCACCTCGTGTGTCTGCTTTCCTTCATTCAAAAGCCATTCTTCATAGTTTTTTGCACTCTATCGCATGGTTCCCTCCATTTCTTCATATCGAGAAGTCGCATGAGGCCCTTTTTCTTCCCCATCTGCCCTCTCGAGGGGGCATACCCTACGATATTTCATCCATTCTTCCTTCCTATCTATTTTCCTATGATACTGGGGCATCATTTAACATTCTTTTTTTCTATCGAGTAATTTATGTTTTAGTTTTCTTTGAAACACTGTTATTCTAACAATATTTCAAAGAAGAGAAAAATGTAAGACACCTAAATTTGACCATTCCCATATGGTCAAATTCACCCTTACATTCCTCTATCCCACATCCTTAAGCCATATTAATCAAATAATTTATTGTTTGGTTAATATTTCATTTCAGCCTTATGTATCCTAAGGTGTTCAATTAATTAATCAAATACCTTACCCCCATTCCTCTCTAAATTAAATAAATGTTTAATTTATCTAGTTTAGTCACTTTATCCAAAATTAATTAAATCAATTTTTAATTCATCTTCTTCTCTCTCCTCATGTCACATCCTCCATAATCCCCTCTTAATCCGCATTAATCTAATTAATTTTTTATTAGGGTGTGCACATCCCTAATCATCATTAGGGTCACATCCTCCATAATTTTCCACTTGCCCTTAATCCTCCATTAGTCCATCTAATCATGCATTTGCACAATCTTAATCACTTATTTAGGCTAATCTAATCCTCAAGACATTTATGGCATGTGTCCTTAGTCAACCTTATTAAATGCATTCTCCTTTTGGAGAAGACATCCCCTTCCCCATGTGAATTTAAAATTCACATTTATCTCCCCCATGCATCCTATGCGGAATTTTAATTCTAGTTTATTTCTCCAACACCCTTGGAGGAATAAAGGAGTAATTTAAAATTCCTCTTCCAATGCCAAGACCAAATCTCCAAACCCAAGGGAGATTTTAGAAGGATTTAAAATTATTCTATTGTCACATCACCCCATGATATGGTGAGATGAGACAAGAGTTGTCTTTTCCACCTCATATCCACCTCATCTCCCCTTGTTCATCTCACAATCCACGTGTCAAAATGAGAGGGATTGTGAGTTCTCAACTCACCCTAGCCCTTGATCTTGTCTACCTTGGATGCATCTCAGACATCCATTAGTTTAGAGGCACTTCCCCTAAACGTAGTGGGATTTCCCTCATTTGGACCACTCACAAAAACACACTAAGCAATCAAAACTCTCAAGCATTCAATCAAGCATCCACCATTGTTGCAGCCATTAGAGCTACCATATTGCGTCCAATCCAATACCCATATCCACCATTGCAATATCCATCACAATAGCTTCATTCTGAGCACACGTGCATGCCATTTTGCCAACAAAGGAGCACACAATCAAGCAAAAACATGGCCAACCAAACTCATCAATTCAAGCAAGTGTAAAAGGTATTATTTCTTTGTATTTTGTTTGAATTTAGCTAGGCCTTATGTTGAGGTGTTTTCTTGATTTTATTTGTTTGTATTCATTTCATTTTTCATCTTTAGAGTAGGAATTTCACTACACATATTATCAATTTGTAGACTAAACCAAGCCCTAATTCTTAATTTCAACTAGTTTGGAAGCTAGGAAAAATCAATTCAAGTTTAGGAACTTACTTGGACTGGCAATTTCTTCTTGGATTCCTTTGTCACCAACCACTTTTATGTTCCCCATCTTTTCTTTCTTCGGATGCTCAAGGATTTTCAAGAACAAATAAAACAAGGATTTGGTTTATAATTCATTTGACATTGGTTCATAAATGTCATCTAATGCCAACTTTCCCATCATCAGAAGTATCATTAATGCATTTGAATATTGACTGTTTGATTAATCTATCATTGTTGTCTATTATCTCCTTGAAATAGTGTTGTCATATCAATAAGGTGGGGAAGTGCTGTCATTGTGTTGAAGGGACCAACATTTTGGTCAACCGATATTTATTTCTCCCCGATGAATTCCTTAAGTCAATTGTATTCTCTTCTTTGTTACATCGAACGTACTTAAAACTACTCAATCCAATATTCAGAAGTCCCCTCAATCTTTATATCAGAGAAGTCTTGAAACAGTCTCTTCAAATTTTGTATTGTTACTTTGGTATATCCATGGGCCCAATTTATATTAAATCACATCTTTCTGATTTTTGCTGATGTAATATTTTTCTATTTTATTATAAGATTTGGGATAATTTAATTTCTTCGAGAAATGTTAGGTTTTTAATGCGGATCATTTCATTGAAGGGTCTCTAAAAGTTTTCCTACTGATATGTAGTAGTTTCTTTGATGATGTTTGTGCTTTTCCATGCAAATCATTTTATTGGAGGGACTTTAAAGTGACTCATACCAATATGGTGTAGTCTCCTTGATATAGGTTATTTGACATTATGACCCAATAACAAGTATGAGCTTAATAAGAAGATGACTATGGGAGAAAAAAATAGGATAATTAAAGTGGAAAATTTATATGTCAAATTGAGTGGTGAGCCAGATAAAGGGATCATAGCAAAATAAATTTTTTAAATGGCTCAGGGTTAGGGTTTTTAAAGATAGGTTTATGTAATTTTTAATTTGTCCTAACATAAACTCCAAACTTCTAAGAACAACTTGGGTAACTATTTTTGAGTGCATAGTCATAGTACCAACCTCCAATGTGGAAGTATCTTGAAGTGTCTTGACTGTAGCAGTTCCTCTCATCTCTTGAACAACATCAAGCAATCTTAGTTTTTTTGTACTTTTCTATTTTGTCTAGACGGCTAGGGTTTAAATCCTTGGATTGTATCTTGTAAAACTCATTCCCTCATTTGAATTGAATTTAGCAATTAACATGGGATCTTCTTGATTTCTTACTTGATCCAACAAGAACTTCCTTTTCAGCTCCATCCAAGGAATGATTAATATGTTACAATCGAACACCATTTGTCTAGCCTCCTATGGGATAATATTTATCTCATTAATTCTAATCTCATCAAAGGTCTGGGTGACAATTTGATCTTGTTGTGATTCCTCAATACCCATCTTGTTTATCTAAAGTCTCTCTTCAAACTATTTCATTTTTATTTTCATCCAAAAGTCCTTAAATTCAGGAGGTTTAATGAATTCATCATCCTCCATAAACCTAAGAGAAACAACCATGCTTTAGTCCTTATGCATTTCTAGTTCACCATGTGCATGCACACCCACTCTTTCTTTAGGTTGATGAGCATAATTTATAGGCTCAAGGAGTGGTTGATCAACTTCAATATCATCTTTTAAGTGTCTTAAAACATTGACCACCTCCTTTGTATCCCCCACATCTTCACTCATTCCATATGACATAAGGGGTGTTGATTCATGTACCTTCTGACTCTTGGACCCTAATTACTCTTAAGGTGAGTCTGATGAAACACATTGCATTGAAGGAATATCTAGAAAGGGGTTCTAAAATCATAACTCCACCTAGCTTCTTAATGGGCAACTTGGTGGATTTTGGGGATTTCCCTTCAGGTTTCTTCATTGGCTCAACATATAATCTTTGAAAAATGTTAATCATCAAATCCATCCTCTTAATAGGATCCACTTCTTCTATATAGAACCCCAAAAGTTCAATATCCTTTTTATTTATCTCTTCTTCAAATCTCCTTAGAATCTCCCATTTCTTCTTCGTCTAGAACACTTCTTGAGGTGTAACACAATTTCTTATCACATCCACCTCATAGTTTACTTCATGGGTAGTCCCAGCTCTAGTGAGAATTGTCTGACTCAAAACGTTTATATGTCCCTCTATGTCAAAGACCCTTTCCATCCTTGACTTCAAAGAATACCTACTTTTCAGATAACCTTGCAACTCCTCAAGGGTGTCAGATCTAACAGAGAGTTCTTCTACATTTTCATGACATCATGTTCCATCCATAATATCTACCACATAAACTCTAGAAATTCAATTCAAAGAGACACAAACTTGGGTAAAATATGTGGGCTTGTAGACATCCATAGAATCCTATCATAGTATGGTCAGGTAGAAATAACTAATCACCAAAGTTATGGGTGTGTCCTTATTTTGGTTTAAGTGCTAGGGGTCTTAACAATTCTCTAATTTCTAGATGCAATATTTGTAATACATGACCCAGAGTAGCCATAACTCTTACTACAAAATCATCATGAAAAGTTACATAATCACCTTTTCTACATCTACTATCCCAGATGTAACACTAGTGCTACATGGGCTATCCCTTCCCTTGTTGATCAGTCATCCCTAAGCTCATTATTTTAGTCCATTTATCGTTGTACTAATACAAGATCAAGTGAAATATAGAGAGTAGCTCCTAAAAGTAATGGGGCCCATATTTTCTCTTGTAAGAACCCCTCATGCAACCCTTTCTCAATTAATGAAGCAAATTCATACTCAATGTTTACTTCAGGGTTTTAAATTCTCATTGCCATCATCATGATATTGATTGGCATATTTTCTTGAGTATCCATTCCAAGCACTTGAAACAAAGAAAATAAATTTCTTTTAAAATATACTTCAAAGTCTTCCATGAAAAATGGCTCAATACAGGAAGGAGAGATAGGTAGTCTCTCTTTATTTGCACCACTTTTCACGTGCATAGGAAGTTCATTACTCCTATAGGTTTTTCTCAATCTCATATAATCCTCATCTCTTATGTCCAAGTTGACTTTAGTGATGGCTTGTTTGTTCAATATGAAACACTCAACAATTATTGATTTAGTCAACACCACTAATGGTGAGCCATCTGACATTGTCATAGTTTTGGTGGTAAGATGATAATATTCTGCTAGTACTCTAATGAAATAAACATCTACAAATATTTTTGGGACTATTAGCTTCACTAAATCTAAAGTCCAAGGATTTGAAACTAAAAACTTTCCATCCCTTTTATCATAAAAATACTAGAACAAATCCCACCCTAAGATAGGAATAATTGCATCTTTGCACCCATTAGCTACGTCTCTGAATACTTTTTTCAATCCCTTATCCATTGAATTAGGTAACACATCTAATATGGACTATTGCAGAGGTCTTTTCCTTGTTTAATGGGTTGTGGATTCTTCTCTCTTACACGCAGGTTCATTCTCGGCGAAATGGTAGCTACGGAGTCTTCCTCCTCGAACTCCCTTGTCTCTAGCACTCCAAGCTCTTGTGAATGATTGAAAAAATGGCATCGAATTCTAAGTATATTCTCCTCTCAGCTTGGTAATTTCACTGTTAATGTCAATTCATGAAAAATATTTCATAATCTCTCTTATTTTGAGTTTAAATATATGCCCTTGAAATTGGAAGATCGAATGGTCTGAGACAGGTGGTGTAATCATTACCACTCTCGATATAAATGTCTTACCAATCTGTATTGTAGTCCCACCTTGTTCTGTCAAGACCGTCACAGGGTGGTAGTGCAATATATTTATCATTCTTATTCTTCCCTCTATACTGCATGCTTTTATTTATGTCTCTATAGGACTGTAGGTTAAGAAACCTTCTATCGCCACCCCGCACAACATTCTTTACTCCATCATGGGACAGTGAGTTACCCCTAGCGGCTAAGTGAAAAGCTTACCTCCATACCAGAGTGTTATGGTTTACTCATTTCGAGGTCGTGGGTGACTTTCATTGTTAAGTGTTTCCTTACTGCTATCCCATAATCCTCATATTTGACTATCGTGGTATTGTGGTAAAGGTTTACATTGCTTTCTTTGCCCTGCAATCCTACCAATGACCTTTAGAATTGAGTAGATTCCCTCGTAGGAGTGTGATAATAGATTTTTTATGCATTTCAGGTGGACTATGGGGCTATATCATGGATGCAATAGTTTAGATATCATTTTATTTGGAAGATTGGACAATTTTCTAATCTTTGAAGCCTTTTAGATCTTTTGTTTTAGCTTTTCAGTACGAGTCATACCTAAAAAGTTATTGTTTTCCTTTTATAATGACTAAGTTCAAGAAAATAAGGGTATTTTAATAGACAATACAAGCATCAAGTTTCTACCTATTGGATTCAAGGTTTTCTATGGTGATAAAATTATGCAAATTTTGGAGGTTCCAACAACTTTTAGGAAAACATTCTTTTTTCCAAGTGGGATTGGTGTATGTGACGAATCTATTTGGATCTCTCCTACTAGGTCCTTGCAAAAACTTTGACTCAACAACATACCATAGCTTGCTGGGATACTAGTGACTAAAATGGTTAGATTAACCCTTTTAGTTGGGTGAGTAGCTAATGACACATGAGCATCTTTGATCTACTCAACTAAAGGGGCCTACTTAGCATCCATTGAATAAAATTTCTGGAAATTTATTGTCAAAACAAAGTCTTAAGCCTTTGGCTATGGGATAAAGTGTTACATTATTCGAAGCTCCAGAATCTATGTTGCAATTACTCAACCTATGACTATTTATGTATAGGTATACATAAAAAGCGTTGGGCTTCTAATCATACACTATGGAGAATGATGTTTAGTGCCAGAGGACAAGCCAGAGGATGAGGCTTCATGATTTACTAGGTCTTCCTCTACTAGGTAAGCTTTGGATCATTCAAACTTAATAAATTTCACCAACCTATCCAACTCACTAGGGGGTGATCCCACAATAGTGGGTTACACTTTTTGGCCAAATTTGACATTGAAATGAACATTTTGAACTAAATCTTCACTTTTCGATACCTATAGTTGCTAAACTGTGAGGAATTTGAAGATGATGCAAACTAGTAATTTTTGAAATTTTTTCTGTAGATTATAAATATATATTAAAAAATTTAATTGAATCTAATTGCATTTCTTTTTCTATATCTCAACTATTTTTTAACAGTAAACACCATTTTTATAGAGTGATGTGTACTATAAAGCACATAACTTTTTTTCTATAAAGGGTAAAATTCTAATTTATTTGAATTTATATTTGTAACTATGATATCTAGAGGATGCATTTAGTTTTATATTGTTTTGTTGATTTTTTAAATAATTTTTGAATTCAAACTAATTATAATTTAGACATAGTGTATTATAAAGAGCATAACTTTTTTTGTATGTAGAAAAATTCAATTTTTTTGTTGGATCAAGGACATCAATACCAAAAGGGTAGATATTTTTCAATTTTTTTTGTAATATACTATTTTTCCACATGTGTGGAACAATGAACTTGATTTTTCATGAAAATCCTATGTTTAATTATACTAAAAAAATTACAATAAAACCAAAATAAATTAGAACTATACTTGATGGGAAGCCATTTTCGAGAACTATAATCCTCTAGTTAGTTTTTTCAAGTTGATTCCATTTGTATCCTCAATATAAACCTCAAAACCCAAAAATCTGCATAAAATTGTAGATGAAGGGGGGCAAGGGAAAAAATAGGGGGTTCATTGGCACAAGTTGGTGTTTATTAGAAGGGCGAGGGGCTTCATTATAATTGGATGGGTTTGTTTGAAGGGGGGTTCATTTGAAGGGGGTGGATCCCATATATTTTCAAACAAATCCCCTTTGTTCGAAGCTGTTTTTAAGTTTTTTGATGGGTGTTTCTAATTTTTCTTCATGTAAGAAATTGTAACCCACTATCGTGGGTTACCCCATGTAGCAAGACAACACACAAAAACATACCATGTCAACATAAAATTCAAAAAGAGGGTATGGACTAAAAAATTGTATTGTACTAGGATCCATTCAAAAGGTGTTTATGACTCACACAGTACAAAAATTTGATATTTTCTATGTGAATCATAAACAAGAAGGCACACAAGCTAGTGAGGTCTGATATTCACTAGGTGAGCCCCCAACATAGGATGGGAAACATAGTAGGTCTACAAGGTGTATCCATAACAATGGAAAAATGAGAAACACACACTAGTTCTATAAGGTGTGTCCAACCATACCAAGAGTTATACTCCCTAATAACCTTGATAAGGTGCCATAAGATGCAATGCTAATGCTACACTAAATTCAACTCCCATGAACAAAGTGAAGTAAAGAAATTTTCAATGTCAATTTTTAATGTCAACGCACCACTAAGTACATCCTTTGCGAACAAAGTGAAGAAAAATAATGCTATTGTATGCCCCACTTTAAATAAATTGCAAAACACCATGTTGTGAGCAATTACTTTAAAGTAGAAAAATGATAAATTTCATGTAAGAAAAGATCACAAGAGCTTATTTGGAAAGCCCTATACAAAAGATATATTTTCAAATAAAACTAAATAATGATAAGTGGTTTCCCCCAAATAGAATATGATAAACATTATAGAAATGTACACTGAGGGGTCAATGGATCTAGGGTCAGAATTTGTCTCTACTATAGTAATATAATTGAGCTCGGAACTAACATCATTCCCCAAATACTCATGGAACAACAAACACAAAGGAGGAATGAAACATAGATAGAGAAGATAAAGAAACCTTTTGGGTCAACAAGGAAGAGACCTAAATGTCTCAATGCCTTACATCATCCCTAAAAGGAAAACACAAGACAAAAGAAAAAGATAAATTTTATAAAATATAGTAGAATGATGATACAAATAGAAGAATCTCACAATAAGTTTATTTCCCTTGTATCCTTGTGTTAACCGAGCAACAAGGGTCATCCAAAGAAAAATAAAAAACATAAAGACACACCAAGTATCACAACACAAGAGATCACATCACATGCAAGAAACACACAAAGAACACATAAAAAAATATAAAGGAGTATTTAACATGTGATCCAACCTAGAGTAGATTGTTTGCATCCAATCTTGCTCATCATAAATAGAAAGAAGACAACTAGCCAAAGGGACTACAAGTGTTGTACTAAGAGCATCTCTAGGTGAAACACATGGTGGGTCACTCTCATCAAGAGGATAATCATGGTTTCCCCCATCTAGATTCATTATCTTTAAAAATAAAACAATAAGATAATTATGCATCTCTTCATCAATTTTAGGAATCTCATCATGTCATCCTCCGAATTGATCATAATGGGAGGTTTCATGATAATTTCATTTGAATTTTATTGTTTTATTTCTTGTTTTAGTTCTATATCTTGTTTTGATGAAAGATGGATTTCTTCTTGAGTTGTTTCTATGGGTGTTGGATTATCATGTACTATTTTGTTCTTTTCTTCCAATTGGTGAGCAATAAAATGATATCTATCTTCCAAGGTGGGTTCCCTTTGTCTCCTTGCATTGTGCGGCATAGCACTTAGGTTCGTGGCATGGCTTAACTACCTCTTGTGGATTCCTTAACTCTAGTGGTTGTGTAAAACTTTAATAGGTTGATCTTTTGGTGCAATGAAAATTGTCTTTGCAACAATTAGTATCAAAGAAAAGTTCCTTGGAGAAAATCTTAACCACTTGAGGTAGATCTAGGATGGTGAACAAGAAGGAGATCCCTATGTTTAATGGCATAGACTATACATTCTAGAAGGTTAAGATGGAAGGCTATCTAATTTACTTTGTATTTGATGCCTTATAGGCTGTGAAGACTCCATACACTATACCGTCAAATGGATCAAGCACAAGTGACAAAATCAAGGCCTATGAAATCAATGGTAAAGAAAGGTTTGTTCTTTTGAGTAGTCTGCAAATACTGAATTAGTGAAAGTGATGGATTTGAAGACTGCTAAAGAAGTTTGGGATAAGCTAGAAAGTATTTTTGAAGGAGATGAAAAGGATAAAAAATCTAAAATTTAGAATCTAAAGACACAACTTGAGAACTTGTGAATGTCTAAATATGAAACAATTACAAGTTACATGTAGAGGGTTGATGAACTTGTTAGCACAATGAGAGGTCTTGGTACAAAATTCAAAGAACCAAAAGTGGTAAAGAAAATTCTCAAAAAAATTCTTGATTCTTATGGTCAAAAGGTTTCTACTATTGAGGAAGTAGAAAATTTTAATACTTACACTAAAGATTAGTTGTATGGCACACTAACTACATTTGAAATGAGAAAATTTGGTATAAATAATGGTGGAAAAGTGGGAAGATGGAAATATCTATCAGATCAAAGGTGATTAGTGTAATTTTTTATGACTCAGATTAATGATAGTTGGTTATCGCACATGAGGATGTGTCACATCAATTTTGATAACTTGGTTAGAATCAGTTTAGTTCAAGCAGTTAGAGATCTACCAAGGATTACAAAGACCATCAATGTCATTTATAGAGATTATCAATTCGGAAAACAAACAAGAAGTAGTTTCAAGGGAAAAGAACAATCTTTTACCAGATTGTGAGAATTGGTGCATATAGACCTTTATGGTCCTACAAGAGTAATAATTCTTCAAGGTGTATAGGAGTGAATTTGCACCCCTTACAAAAATACCCCTTTTACACATCCTCACTTTAGAAAATCAAATCCGAAGGTGAAATTCCATATAAGCTAGTTGCCTTAGTTCCACTTGGCATCTATTTTGTGCATCAGTGGAGGAATAATTGTCAGGGATGCCCACATGGCATGTAGACATCCACATGACGCACTTACATCCCTGGCAGATTCCTGCGGCTGGAGCCTACAGAGGCGTTACACTTCCCATTTGGGATCGACTTGTAACACCCTCTTCGGTCGACCGACCCAAATATGGTCGTTCATCTCTACTTAAAATTCATTCACTCTCATTCCATTTCGGGGCTTCTTGACAATATCTTCTATAGCTTCTATGAAGACTCTAATCCTTTGATTCATCTCAATTGGCTCTTCACATGCTCTAGGCATTCAATCCATCACTCTCAAGCAACACTTCACACTTCACAATAGTAACATCAACACTCTATCAACTTAGTAGAGAAAGTGTGGAACAAACACCATTGCAACAAGGGCTTGAGTCCTCTCATATTCTCCCACATTAGCCTTGACTACTCTTGGTGGAGGTGGCAAGCTTTCCACTCCTCTCCTCTATTATTTGGTTGAGTAGCATAACACTGTTTTGTAGTGCTTTTGTGTTCTTTCTTTCACTTCTTACTTTATCATACTTTTCTCTCTATCTATCTAGCTGTCCGTGGAGGTGGGAACACCTAAATGGGGGTTTGACTAAGGAAAACCTCTATACAGCCCCAATAATTTCTCTCTCTCTCTCTTGTATGTAGGTATTGAATACACTCACGTGTTGGAGGCTTAATCACTTGTGCAGTTGTAAGTATTTCTTTTCTACTTCTTATTCTCTTTATCTATTTCACTTTATTTCAGCTTTATCACTTTCTATCATTTTCTTACATTCTAGAAGTTCTCAACAATTAGAGTAGAAGTAGTCATTTAGCTATTTTATGAGATAAAATTGGTTTTTGGTCCGTATGCGATGCCAGTGCATCTCGAGGATGCCAGTGTGCCACATTGTCATCCATATTCTACGCTAATGTCCTTTCGCCGAGAGCTTGGCAGTTTGTCCAGAGAATCTCTATGACTTGCTCTTTCTGATTCTAGAACTCTCGCCATTGTTCCTTGAGGTATTTTAGGGAAGTTCACTCTATAAGGTTCTTTGAGTAAAGAGACCTCATGAGTAGCGAATCCCCCTTCTCTACATTTTGGTGAACCCGATGTGAACTGAAAAAATAGGAATTTATTTACCCCTACTTGGTGGGTTCATAACTTTTGACTCGGTGCTCAAAATTCAAATCCGTTTGCACCGTTGGAAAGGTCTCCTAGAGAACTAATTAGTCCCTAAAATATTATTCCTTTGGAAGCAACATTTTAGGGACGGACGCAAGTTTTGACCTCAAATTCCACTTCAAAGACCTCCTAAAATGAAAATTACTAGAACCTAGAAAATACTGAAAAAATCGTAATGAATTTTATATCTTCTTTTGTTAGTTCAGTATCTAATTTAATTCAAAATGGTAATGATATTCCATTTCATGCATGTGATAGTGACATGGATTTTCTCATGTCACTTGACATCTTTGATCCTTCTCACGAAATTCCTCTTGCTTGGGGGGATATTTTGTTGCAAGAAGATGAAATCATTGACACCTTTCTTAATGTTACTCTACCTTCCATTCATTGTAATGTACTCTCTTGTAGAGATGATGCATTTGTGAATGATGAATCTCACTTTCATTCCAATGCATTCTCTTCTAGAGATGTTGCATTTGTGAATGATGAATTTCTTATCTATTCTAATGCACTCTCCTCTAGAGATGATGCATTAGTGAATCATGAATCTCCTTCCACATTTGATCCTGTATGGATCGATGTTGAGAATATGTCTTCAAATAATTTTTCTACTATTTGCGATGATTCTATAAATTTAATCTATGTCTCTGCTGCCCCTCAAAGGCCTAAGAGACCGGTCATTTACATGACTCCAGCTAGTCCCTCTCCTAAGAGGGTTTGTTCTATTAATGATGTTCCATTTGATAGTTGGGTATGTGCAAGATCATCATGGAAAAAATAGGTCCTTAAGTGGCAATAAAATTTAGAAAAATTAGAGTTAGGCAACTTGACATAAAAATTTGAATACGTTATCTATATTATTTCAAAAATATGTAAGAATAGAATCTGTAGAAAATTGAATGTAGTTTCTAAACTACTAGGTCTATTTAAAAAATAAAAAAATCTATTTGATGAAAATTTGAAATTTCAATGTAGTAGTACTTAAATTTCGGGGAAAAAATAAGAAGTAGGTGTATGTCTAACCACCCTAACCACAATAAAATGATAATATTTTTTTATAATATTTGAGATATAAGTAGAGGATTCATGTCTCGATGTGATGCATATTTTTTTGTATTTTTTTTTCTAGTAAATAATTAATTATTATTTTTTTATTACAAATTTTAAAATATATAAAAACTCGTATGTATGACCTCCTTAACTTGGTTAAAACTTCATGAAATTCAATTCTTTTTTTTTAATGCTATAGCATGTGAAGCATAGAATGTGACGCATGTTTTGGATTCAAAAAATGTGATACCATTTGAAATCTATAGATGTTTTTCAATCATCCTATCAATCAGGACTTTAGTCGTAATTCAAATAGAAAATGAATAATAATTATTTATTAAATTCAAAGTAAAGAATAATTTATATTGGTGGAAAGCTAAGAATCTCCTTTAAAAACCCTTTTTGTTTCATCAATTTTGGATTAAAAAAAGGTCATCAGCCACATGGGCCATCATATCACTTACATATCACCACTTTTTGGCCCACCATGATCCTGCACATACCCAGTGATTCTCTCGATATTTCTATGGATTCCTCTTATAGAGTAGAAGCCCATACTTATGAAAATAGTATGAATAAACAACCAAGTATTCCTTTAGCACCTAAACCTAAAACTAAAGCACCTAGTGATTACGATCTTGTTGAGCAACTCCAACTTACTCCAACTAAGATCTCACTGTGGGACTTTCTTCATTTTTCTCTAGTTTATCAAGATATGCTTCAAGAAGCCTTGCAAAAGATCCTCTTGCCTTCTTCCACTAGGCCAGTAGATGCTAATGCATTGATATCTTATATTCGTGCGGATCCACTAAATATTACATTCTATTTGTAGTAACTCCCACCCCCAGAAGTGCAGAAGAAAGTGGATGATCTAATTATCATAGTTTTAAACATTAACAAAATTGGCATTAGATGTACTCTCATTGACACTGGTTCAACACTCAATGTATGTAGCATTGATCTATTACCTAAGATTAATATTGATTCATCTTCTCTTAATGCTTCTTTTGTTGTCATTCATGGGTTCTATAATGTCATTTGACAACCCTTAGGCATGATAGTCTTGCCTTTTGAGCTTGGGACCCATTACTGTCCCTAACCTTGTTTATGTTATGTCAGAAAAAATACTATATAACCTTCTTCTTGGTAGACTATGGATTCATGCAATGGTTGTAGTATCATCTACCTTTCATAAATCTATTAAGTTAATTTGCAATAATCGAGTAGTCGCAGTCAAGGCTAACCCTGATGTTATGCACTTATGTGAGATGGCAGTTGCCAGTCAGGTTTCGGTTGAGCCTACTCTTATTCCTTTGGTGTCTTCCAATGTGTCAATGTTTACTCCAGTAGTGCCTACTGCAAAGGATACTATTGAAATAAATGTCCTTGAAGAAGATCCTTTTGAAGAAAGAAATCTTAAGTTTGTTCCTTCTACCTCTTCTCAAAAGAATGCATGTCTTGGTGATGATTGGGGTTCTCTAGATTTTACAAAATCCTTCATTGGAGAATGTAAATTTGACTCGATCCACTTAGACCCTCTGACAAGATCATTCATACCCGCTATCAAAGATGATTATTTTTTTGTATCGCGGGATAATATGAATGTAAATTGTAGTATTCTTAGTGTTGATCCTCCTTCTAAGGAAGACGATTATGCTTTTGCTAAGGAGGATGATGTTGGAAGTCCCGTTGAGAAGGATGATGGTGATCTCATAGAAGAGTATGATCCTCCTTGCTGGAACAATGCTCTCTATGGAGATCCTCCTCCTTTGTCTTCTATCTTTGTGTCTTCTTCTTGTAAGAAGTCAAGCTTTTCTCCACAAGAGAAAGGGTTGCTTATTGCTCCTCACTCTTTGTCTAAGCGAGAGTGTATCTTGTTGAGGCTTCTCAAAGCCTGCTTAATTACTCTTCCTCCTCCTACATGTAGGAAATCTCATAATGAAAAATATTCTATATGTGCATACCATCGAGTGCTTGGCCATTCCACCAGTGAATGTAAGGCCTTGAAGGATAAAATACAACAGCTTCATAATTTAGGTGCCATCGCTCTTTTATTTGTTGATGCACCTACCTCTTCTTCAAATGATAAGTGATATTGAGGTTTACCTCTATCTTGCATGTTCTAAGTATCTTGCGTGGTTCTCCTCCCTTTTGTGTTGGGGGCAGTGATAACTTGTTCTGAAGATGCGTGTCCTTCTTAAAGGACCTCCTCTCTTCTCTCTATCTTTCAAATGAAGCGTCCCTTGAGAAAACCCCCCTTATTTTCACATCAGGTTCCCGAGGGACCCCTTTGAAAGTTCTTATCTCAAGTGAATTCTATGGAATCTAGCTTGGAGGCAGCCCAACTAGACCAATTTCATGTCTCTGCATCTAGCTTGGGGGTAGCCTGACTAGACCTCTCTTTTAAAACAATGTGTCCCTTGAGTGGACCCCCTTCCTTTTGAATGGTTCTTGAGGGACCCCTTTGAAAGCCTTACAACTTGTCGACGGTTGGTTTCACTGTCTGCTCACTTCCCTGCATGGCTTCTTTCTAACATGTTTTATCTATGGGTAAACATGTCCCTTTACGAATGCGCCCATGAAGCCACTTTTTGACTCTGTGGAGTCCACTTCTCTCAGTTTCCTTCATGTGAGAGTTCTTTGAGGATACCTTCTTTGTAGGTTTGCAGGTCTGTAAGGCACTTTTCTTTGTTTCCTTCATGTGAGAGTTCTTGGAGGATACCTTCCTTGTAGGTCTGAGGGCCTATAAAGCATTTTCTTTCTTTAGCTTCATAGTTCTATGGGGCTATGAAGTCCTCTACTTGTCCTACACTCTCAGGTTTTCCAGATTGCTTTCTGCTTCCTCGATGGTTCAAGTATAGATTTCTAACCCTACTACTTCTCTGATCTACTTTATTGAAGCACTCATCAGTATACGTGCTTACTAAAGTGGGGGAAAAATGTATAGGATGAAATTTGCACCCCTTATGCAAATTCCCCTTTTACACATCCTCACTTTAGAAAACTAAATTCAAAGGTGAAATTCCACATAAGCCCACTACCTTCATTCGACTTGGTGCTCATTTTGTGTGTCGGTAGAGGAATAATTTTTGGGGACACCCGGGCGGCATGTAGACATCTGCATGACATGCTTACATCCCTGGAAAATTCTTGTGGTTGGAGCTTGCAGAGGCATTACACTTCTCATTGGGGGTCGACATGTAATGCCCTCTTCAGCTGACCGACCCGAATATGGTCATTTCCTTCATCTCTACTTCAAATTAATTCACTCTCATTCCATTTTGGGGCTTCTTGACAATCTCTTCTATAGCTTCTACAGAGACTCTAAGCCTTTAATTCATCTCACTTGGCTCTTCACATGCTCTAGGCATTCAATCGATCACTCTCAAGTAACACTTCACAACAACAACAACACTCTATCAACTTAGTAGAGAAAAGTGTGGAACAAACACCATTACAATAGGGGCTTGAGTCCTCTCATATCCTTCCCCATTAGCCTCGAGTTCTCTTGGTTGAGGTGGTAAGCTTTCCACTCCTCTCCTCTATTATTTTGTTGAGTAGCATAACACTATTTTGTAGTGCTTTTTTGTTCTTTCTTTCACTTCTTGCTTTATCATACTTTTCTCTCTATCTTTTTGGTTGTCAGTGGAAGTGGGAACACCAAAATGGGGGTTTGACTAAGGTAAACCCCTATACATCCCAACAATTTCTCTCTCTCTCTCTTGTGTGTAGGTATTGAAGGCATTCATGTGCTAGAGGCTTCATCACTTGCACAATTGTAAGTATCTATTTTTCTTTATTTCAGCTTTATCACTTTCTATCATTTTCTTACATTCTAGAAGTTCTCAGCAATTAGAGTAGAAGTAGTCATTTAGATATTTTCTGAGATAAACTTGTTTTCTAGTCCGTACGAGATACCAGTGTACCTCGAGGACTCCAACATGTTGTGTTGTCATTCATATTCTGCGCTAACATCCTTTGGCTGACAACTTGTCAGTTTTTCCAGAGAATCTCTATTACCTGCTCTTTCTAATTCTAGAACTCTCATTGTTGTTCCTTGAGGTAGTTTAGCACAATTCACCCCGTGAGGCTCTCTGAGTGAAGAAAACTCGTGAGTAGCGAACCCCCATTCTCTACACAAGGTGACAATTATTTCATGCTTTTCATTGATGATTATTCTAGAATGACATGGGTTACTTTTATTAGATAGAAATTTGAAGCCCTAGATAGAATCACAACATTTAAATTTATGGTTGAGAATGAAATGGATTCGAAGATCAAATGTTTGAGGTTTGATAGAGGTGGAGAGTTTACTTCCAATGAATTTAACATGTTTTATGAGAATCATGGCATAAAGAGGTGTGTGTATGTGTTGAAAGTATGAAGGGTTTTTTTATTGATTTCAATAATATTTCCACTCACTAGTGTTGTAATTCATGTCAACTATGTTAAGGAAGGTTGTTGCATGTCGAGGATATTGAGAAATTTGAGAAAAATAGGAAAATAGGTTGTTGTAGGTTGTGTATGTGTAGTTGAGATATTAAGAAATTTTTGTGAGTACATGGAGCTATCTTTTTGTTTCAGTGTCAAGAAATGAGTTGGAATGAAGTAATGAGATGAGATGATGTCTCTGGTACTTGGTTTCCAAGTGCTTTTGAGAAAATTTGACAAAGAGAGTAAATTGTGAACATGTGAAAGTGTTCAGAGTGTGCTCCGGTATTGTGCTCCACATTTCTTCCGTGTTGATCCTATTCCTGTATGGATTTGGCTTATTTCTCATGGTTGTCAGAGGCTACTATATTTAGAATATTGGTTTTTGGATTGTTGTACAATGTGAGATATTTTCACTAGTGTGTGAACTAGTTTTTCAGTGATGTTTTCTATGGTCTGGGAGAAATGTATTTTCTTTGCATTTCTCCACTATCTAGCCTTAGGTTGTGTGGATTTAGGAAGTTACTTATCATTCTTGTAGCTTTTTGTATTCAATATTTTACTTGATTTGGTCCAATCCAGAGCGAGTTTCATTTGTTAGTATGCGAATAAGGTTTACTAGTTATTCTGAGATGAATTATTTGTATGATGTGATTTTGGATGAACTATTTGATGAATCTTAAGTTACTTGTCAGTTACTCTAGATCATGTTCAAGTAAATTTTTCTTTTTCAGAAGTTTTAGATTGATTTAACGAAGCGTGTACTTAATGTTATGGTGTTTAACATGGGTATTGGGCGACGTTGTGTTAACACTACATGCGAGGATTTTAAAAGAATATGGAGGTGTGTTGGGATCTATTTGGATCCTAATTAAGGATTTATACTGGTCACCTTCATTCCTATCCACTACAGGAATGTTTATGTGATGACCTATTTTGAATTTGTAAGTGTAATGGATAGTTGTCGAAATTGGAGAAGGTTTTGAGGTATAGGTTGACATAAAATAATTGTGGAGTTGTCGTGAGTTACAATGAAGAATCTAGAGAGAATCAAGATATATGCGATATCGATATGAGTGATGTGTGTGATGTAGATTTGAGTAGAGCAGTGTAAATTTCAAGTGTTTGGATTCTTGAAATAACAACACTAATAGAATAAGGGCTTAATGAATGCTTGTGGATTTTTTTACTATTGAGGGTTTTGAAGGTTTAATTTGCTATAGCTGATTCACCCCCCTCTTAGTTGTCTTGTTCATCCAAAAGTATTCCCCTATGACTCCTCAGCAAAATTGAGTGATTGAAAGGAAAAACATGACTATTCAAGAAGTTGCAAGGACTATGATGAAATTCGATAATCTATCAAAAGTCTACTGGAGAGAAGAAATTCATAGTGTTGTTTACATACTTCATAGAGTTCAAGAAAAAGCTAACAACACAAAGACTCCCTATGAGTTGTGGTATGGAAGTATCCCTACTTTCAATTACTTTAGAGTGTTTTGGAGTAAATGATATATCAGAAGAGATGATGATAACTTAGGAAGTTTGATTCAAGGTCTGAAGCTTACAAATGTTACAACAAAAGGCTAAGAAGGATTGTTGAAAGTGCAAGTTTCAAGGATGATGAAGAATTGAGGAATTTAGTGGTAATAGATTGATATGAATCAGATGAACCTGCTTGTGGAGAAGAAGAAGAAAAGACTAACGAACAAGAAGTATAGAATAAAGAGGAAGAAGCTTTGGAAAATACCACTAAAATCCCCAAGTATGTGCAGAAAAATCATTCCAAAGTACAAATCATTGGACACAAAAATAAAGGAGTGTTAACAAGAAGAAGAGCTACTAAAGAAGAACTTATGTAGATTTAGAAGAATCAGACTTGGGAACTTGTCCCAAGACCTACAAACAAGAACATAATTGGAACCAAGTGGGTATTGAGAAACAAACTAAATGAGAATGGAGAATTGGTAAGAAATAAGGCAAGACTTGTGTGGAAGGGTTACTCACAAGTTGAAGGAAGAGACTTTGAGGAGACATTTTCTCCATTGGCTAGAATGGAAGCAATCATAATGCTTTTGGCATTTGCAACACATAAAGACTTTAAGGTTTAACAAATGGATGTGAAGTCTTCTTTCTTGAATGGAGAATTGGAAGAAGAAGAATACATGGAACAACCGAAAGGATTCAATTATCAGATAAAATGGATATGATTTACAGATTGAAGAAGGATTTTTTGGATTAAAATAAGCTCCCAAAGCTTGGTATGCAAGTTTGGACAAATATTTGATACAAGGATTCACTAAAGGTACCTTACATAGTGATCTTTACTTCAAAATTGAAAAAGATCAGATCTTGATAGTAGTTGTGTATGTTGATGACATAAATTTTGGATGCAATGAAGCTATGTGTAAGAAATTTGTAGAAGAGATGCAAAAATAATTTGATATGTCTATGTTTGGGGAGATGAATTTTTTCCTTGGGCTACAAATAAATCAAATAAACAAATGTATATTCATTTCACAATCAAATTATGTCTAGGAAATGTTGAAGAAGTTTGGAATAGAAGAATCCAAATTGGTATGTACTCCTATGGTTACTAATTGCAAATTGAGTAAGGATGATGAATCACCTAAGGCTGATCAAAGAAAGTACATATATATGATTTGTGTATTACTATATGTAACTGCTACTAGTCTGGATATCACACATGCAGTTTGTCTTATGGCTAGATTTCAAGATCCAAAAGAGTCACATGTTGCAGCAATAAAGAGGATATTTAGATACCTAAAAGTCACTCTAGATAATGGCTTATGGTATCCAAAGGATACTAATTTCCCATTGAGTGCTTACACATATGCAGATTGGATTGGTTGTGTTGATGATAGAAAATGCACAAGTGGTGGTGCATTCTTTCTTGGATATAGATTAGTATCATGGATAAGTAAGAAACAAGATTCAATTTATTTATCTACTATAGAGGATGAGTACATTGTATCAGCATCTTGCTACACACAAGTGTTGTCAATGAGGAAAAAATTGAAGGATATCAAAGTGGTGTATGATGAGCCTATTTCTATCTTTTGTGATAATACAAGTGCAATCAATATCTCAAATAACCCAATGATGCATTCAAGAAAAAAAACATATTTCAATTAGGTATCACTTTCTAAGAGAAAATATTGTGGAGAATGAAGTGAAGCTTGAATATGTACCTACAAATGATTAGATTCCTAACATATTCACTAAGGCGTTTACTAAGGATACTTTTGACTATCTCTAGGAGAAGTTGGGGGTTATTGGCCCTCCTTCCTTGAAATAGATGCATATGGAGATGCATCAATCCAATAGACCTATGGATTCATGGTTTGTCTTGATTGATGTTGGTGGCTACCTCTCAGGGGGAGTAGGTAGTGACATTGTCACAGTATGGAGTAAGTGTTCTCATTATGCATCTTATTTGGTTGGTATGTAATCCTAAGGGGGGGTATTCAGAGCAGTAAAAGTATGTTGCAGAATAGTGGTGAGAATTTTGTCTAAGGGGGAGCAGTAGAAAGTATCTTGGTTCAATGTCGAAGGGGACAACAATGCAAAAAAAATTATCCCTTTCCATTGATGTCAAATGGGCAGAAAGAATCATGTGAAAAATTCATAAACAAAGGGGGAGATAGATAATCATAAAGAGGGAAAGTTGTGTAGGCTATCTAATCATTATCAAAGAGAGTGTATGTATGTTGTCTTTGGTGGTTTTTCATTTTTCAAATCTTGTGTTTCCATCAATGACAAAGGGGGAGATTGTTGCAAGTATGAATGTGTTTTCATTGATGTCAACCACATGTGTAGTCATTGGTGACAACTCGTTGGTGGAAGAAGTGTTGATAGAGTTTTTTGGTTGTGCATGTATAGTTGAGATATTGAGGAAGTGTTTTGAGTACATGCAACTATCTTTATGATGAAGAGTCTAGAGATGATGTGAAAAGATGAGATGAGTTGAGATGATATCTCTAGTGCTTGGTTTCTATGTACTTTTGAGAAAATTTGATGACAAGAGAAAATAGTGTGATGGAATTATGTTTAGAGGTTCAGAATGTGCTCTGGGATGTGCTTTGAATTTCTTCTATGTTGATGCTATGTATGTGCCATTTACATATGTTGTTAAGTGGTTTTCAAAGATTTTATATCCAAAATTTAGGATTCTAGATAGATGTGTAGAGAGAGTTTTGTTCATTAGTGTGTGAACTAGATTTGCAATGTTTCTTATAAAGGTATTTGGGAGAAATGTATTTGCTCCAAAGTTATCCACAATTGTGTTTTAGGACTTGTGGCTCAGAAGGTAAGTTGATGGTGTTGGTATCTTACCTCATGGAAGAGGGTTTGAGGTTTTATGCATCAAAATATGGTTTTTACAATTATAGCGTATGGCAGTGTAGTTTGAGTGTAATGGGCTTGTACATTCTGAAGGTAAGAATTGCTACAAAGAATTTGTTGGATCTCAAGCGATTTATGGATTTTTCCATATTTTCTAGAAGTGTAGTGTGTGGTTCTCAAGTTTTCCTTGAATTTGAGTGTAACATAGATTTTGGCACCACAAGACTCTCTAACACTTCTAGGGTTTTTCACCTAAAAGAAGAGAGGTAGGCCAAATTAGACAATGTTAAAATTCAAAGATTATGTCTTAAGTGTGTGTGATGGGGGATGTGACTAAATGAAACTCCATAGATGTAATAAACTCTCATGTTTGACTTTTTGGACAAACACAATTCCCCCCAAAAACCCTCAACCACATTCATTTATTGCAAATTCAAATTTGAAATTGGCACATTGGACAAGACTTGCACATTCCTCACCCTCTCACACCTTGACAAGTGGCATCTTGTCATTAGCTCATGAATGATCCCACATTCATCCAAATCTATCACTCTTCCTAACCTTGAATCTATAAAATGCAAAGCATTTCAACACAAATGACTACAACACAATTTGACAACACATTTAGGCAAGGTTACTCTCTACATTTGAGAACTAATCTTGCTCTTCATTTGGCATCATATTGCTTATCAGGGATTGGGAAAGGGCTCTCTTCTCACATATTCAAAGAGCACCAATCCACCATAGGATAGATTATGTTTCATGTCTTCTTTGCATGCTTAATTTGGTTTTTATCATTTTGTTTTGAAGAATGTTATGTTATCCTATGAGGATGTTAGAATCATGCTAACCAGTTTGCAGATTTTAGCATCCACAAAATGGTGCTAGAAGGAGGGCTCATTTTATAACCATTAAAAAACTTGATTTTATTCATTCAGTTGTTTCTTTTCTGCCTCAATCTCGTGAAAAGGGCTTTATGGATATAGTATAATTAGTTTGAATTAGAACAAAGGTCTAGTGGTAATGGGACATCTTAGTTTTCTTCTCGTAACATAGGATTTCAGGTCTCATGGAAGTAAAATCTGTTTAACAAAATAATGCCTGTGTCCATACTTTGAATACTTGTGTTTTTCCTCTGTTGTTTACAAAATCACATTTACAATATGCATCATCAATGATATGTGATTTTAAATTTTTATTTTCAGCGGCAATTATTCAGGAATGGAATAAACTATTTGAGAAAATAAAATTAATATTTTATCTATGCAGTCATATACTAAATACAATCCTTCCTAGGCTATGTTACTCTGGTATCTGTTCAGATGATAAAATATCAAGTTCATATTGATACATAGATAGGTGTGTTGGAGATTAGCGGGAGTGCTACAACAATCAACATATTGTAGTCTCTGTGTGTTACGTGCTAAATCTGTATAGGAGATAGGCATCTGATTTGTGCTGACAGTATTTCCAGTGTGCTAGGTAATGGTTTGATTCAGAACAGGTTTTGTGCTCTACTTTGGGGTCACCCTGCCTGCTCTCTTTGTCTATCGAGATCTTTTCCCCAACCAAGGAGAACCCCAACACTCACCCTGATTTGCATACTCTGCGCCAATAATGCACTTAGTGTCTCATCTGCCAACAGTATTTGCTTGAAGGTTTCTAAAAAAAGCTTTCTCATGTGCTGCAATCACTTCAATCCAAGAAACCATGTCATTAAGAAAACAGTTCACATACCTGGGTCGATTGAATGATCCACCAACCCCTCATCGTCATTGTTTCTTGGTCCCTAACCATGAGTCATCTCCGGCCCCTGACATATTATTGATGAGTCTGGCTATCTCTAGTTAATACGTCAGTATTTTAAAGCAGTTATGCACCTTTTCTATGCCCTTTGGAGGCATTATGTCTAAGAGTTTATGTGCCTGTTCTGTGCTTTCCCGTTTTGCATGCACTTATGTGCAGCACTGCCTCCTTAACAAGCACGTTACTCATGATTGATAAATGCTTTGATTCATATTAAACTTTGACCTGCATACCAACACTAACACCACCTTTTCTAATGGTTCACTCTGCGCACTTGCTGATTGCATTTGCCTTGGCTGAGATACAGTTTTTTTCTCTCTAATGCGAGTAGAGATCAAATCATAATCTGTAGAGATCAAATCATAATCTGAACAAGCCGCACTATAGTTTTATTCTCCATTTTATTTCTTACAGTGTCGAAGGTCAGTATGTTTGTAGCAGATTTCTTTGGATTTAAAGACCACCCCCTACCTGCGTTTGCCTTTGCTGATATACAGTTTATTTCACTTTGAATACGTTCAGGGTTCCTCTGTCAGCTTATTTCTTATAGTTTTGGAGGTCAGTATTGTTGAAGTAGATTTCTTTGAATTTGAAGGCCGTGTGATTTGCAGCTGTTGTTTCCTACACACTGCAGAGACGTGACAACTCGCATGATACCAAACACTCCTTAATAATTTTCAAATATGTTTCTTTGAACATCGTTGTCAAGGTCTTCAAGTGTTTTTTACGCCTCAAAGTTTGTTCCTCCTCTCGATCTAAGTTCGCTACTAGGCTCCCATAGCACATTACGGATGAGTTTAGAGCTACTACCTATGTCACCGGCATTCTTTAATATGAAGTCAATACCTTTTTCTAAGTAATAAAGCAGTCAGACAGGTGAAAACGATCATCTCATGCGAATTGAAGAGGCTATTTATGATAAGGATTGCAAGTGGCACTTATTGTTGTCTATCTTTTAAATAGAGCCATGAGAGCCAAATACCAGCTATTATTTTATTTATACGCATGAGTGACCTGCGTTTATTTCACTTTTACTATTGTGATGGCGCCACTGCTAACTTGTGTATGATAGCGCCCCTGCCATTCTTGGCATTACTTTCGGTATGATGGTTTAAACTAAACTGACCAAGATGGTGGAGAGTGAATAGAAAGTTATTAGCCGCGTAAGAAGAAGCTGCAGTTTGAAGGGTAGACCTGTACATGCTAAGACTACAGGGTACAATATCTTTGGTGGGACTGCAGGCTTGACCAATAGGGCAGTAAAAACACGTCATTCACTCAATCTGAAGAATTCAAACATTTTGCAGAAATCAGGTTTTCTTTTTGTAGAAATCGACCAATGATATGACATGCCTATCTTGTCTCAAATGGTACATATAAAATCTAATTATTATCGGCTAATACCTATCAAGTCTTCGCTGTTGGATGCATTAACCAACCAGCTTGGCCACTCTGCTTTACTGGCACAACATCCCTTGCTCAAGTCCATCACATTAATGCTTGTATGCTGATTTTGACATTGTTCTTTATTACAGCTAATCTGCTCTATAATGACCACACCAAGAAAGAATAGTATTATTTCAAGCGTTAATATCTAATTTCTTTCTATTACTAACATGCATTAAAGAGGAACCTACGCTATTAGAAAGGGGAATGTTTCTTAAAATGTTTGGGGTCGCGCCATAGTTGTAACAGGCATTTGTGACGAGGTTATTGAAAGTGGGACAATACAATACAAAAAAAAAACGAGAATTTGATTTTACACATACCAGTGGCTAAGAAGCCGCGGGCAAAAGGTGCAGTCTAGGCTGGAGTGACGTACACATACACTTTTTATGTGTCTTTTTTTTACATAAAACTCATTATCAGTCAGTGGACAGTCACTAAATTATTATCATGACCTTGGAAGCCTATGCAACAGTCTTCAATCAAATCAGATTATTTTTATTTATTTCTATTTACTAGAAGATTTGATAACATTTCCTTTTGATTGTCAAAATTCATAGGAAATTGTGAGCAATCGACAATAAGGATACACACCACGGGGCATGGCTAAGTATGCTAAAACTGAAGCTTTGAGATCTAGGAGCTATTATTGGAAGTTTGGGATCATTGCCATTAATTATCCTTGCAGTAATTCAGATTTAAAGCTTCTATTTCGAATCATAGTTGTCATTGGTTGATTTTTCATCATGTCGAAGCTATGCACACTATATTATTAATGTCTCTGCAAAGTCACTTCAGCCATCAATACATGTTCTAGTTTTAAGATTATAGGTTTGAGGGGTCACATTCTCTTAAAAATTATTAATCAAGCTTCATTTTTAATTGACATGTATATACAATTTCTGATTTGGACTCTTGCAGGAAAATACATTTATTGTGGCCATCGAATGCATAGGAAACTCTTGCATGGGAGTGCATTTATTATAACCCTTGAATGCATTCATTTTGTTTAGAACTCATCATTAATTCCTTGAAATGAATCTCATTTCTAAGATCTAACTTTGTATTATTTTTATAGGTTGAAATCAAGGTGGACATTTGAAGACAAGTACCTGAATTGAACAAAGGAACAAAGTTGGCATCAAATGAAAACGAAGGCGAATGGAGTGGAGTTGGAGATATTTTTTGAAATCAGGACTTGAAAAGCATTTTTTAATGCTTGTTTTAAATCTTAGAGCTTCCATTTACTACTCTTTTTTTTTTGTTTTAAACTAAATCACCTTTCAATTTTGGATTTAAAATTAATCAGTGATTGATTTTCTTTTTCAAATCGGGATAAAATTGAACCTTAGAAACACTTACTAGAGTTTCAATTTGGACTTAAAATTGAACAAGGCAACTTCACATTTCATTTGGTGCTTTTAAAACGAATCCATCATTGCTTTTGGACTTAAAAATGAAGAAATTGTTTGTCATGTTTTGCAATCTTTTTCACAAATTAACATCATTGAAATGCGTATGCGCTTCTCTCGCGCTTCACAGCGATCTTGAGAATCAAAAGCATTTTGGTGATATTAACTTGTCAAAAAGATTGCCTCCACATTTCAGTTTGGGCATTTTAAAATTGAACAAACTTGTCTAGTGTGAGTAAAAGGCATTGCGAGTGTTCTCTCTTTATTCACACAAACAAAGATGATCAAACTACGAATGCACTTACTCGCTATTGTACACCTTTAGAGGGTCTTCCTTGTGGGAAAAAGTACTCACCCAATGGAACGACTCAAGCGGTAACGGGCTAAAGCCAAGCTCTTCCAAACCGCTATATAAATTTGTGTTCACGGTGAAAGCCATGGACAATGGGAAGCGGCACATGATAACTCTCCCCCAGTATCTTTATGATGTGTAAAGCCCTTGTTCTAAGGGTTGGGAGATCTCTCACAAGGAGTCTATCATTGCACCCCCTAAACTGGATGCCCTTACTACAAACCTTTGTTTAGACGGCCAAAATCCTATCTATTTGTTGGTGCAAGAGGTCATGTCCTCTCAAGCCGCCCCACGTATACATGTGGTTCTATTGTAGAGATGAAAAGTATGCTATGGGAGATTCATGGGTACTGATGCTTGGATGACCCGAGAAGTGTGTGCACTGTAAGGGGGAGCCTGTGTGGTCAAGCATCTTATCATCCACACATAATATGCACAGTTGGATTTGTCCAAGTGGGAACCTGACAAATATTATCTTTTTAGCCTAGGGTTGTGCATGTGCTTGGAATCGAAAACACTTTTCTTGGATTCAAAATCATTTAAAACAAACATTCACAAAATCATCAGAATTTCAAACCCTTTAGGAAAGCAAATACCTTTGAAAAATTCAAGTGTTCATGCTTGCCCTAGGGATTTCATCCTTAGAGGCTTCTAAGCATTTGGATTTCATCTCAATTTGCTTACTAAAGTCAACATTAGGTAACCTTTGCCTTGATTTCCTTGATTTCCAAATAATACACTTTGTGGGATAAAAGAAAGTTAGGAAATTGGACATTTAGTTTCAAAAACATAATCAAGAAAGTGTTTGTGGTAAAAAGAACTCACTAAGACAAGATAAAAGACAAATTGGATTACACATGTGTTTTCTAACATGATTTTCTCGCAAGATCAAAATCCCAAAACCAAGGTTCAAGAAGCTTAGTCTGAAAGCTCGTGAGGAGCATCTTCAGAGACTTTTCGAATCTTTCAACACCGGGGTCTTGTAAGAAGAAGTGTTATTCTAGTTCAAGTCTAGGATCAAATTCAATCACTTTCATCCATCCCTCAACCATCGAAATCAGTCAAAAGTCACCTCACCAAAAACTCTTGGAAACTTTGTCAACATCTATTATGCTAAACTTCTAGGTGAAATCAATCACTTTGTTTGACTTAACACACCTAGTCAAACCATCATCTTATGCATGAGTTTTCTCTAGGATGATACAACTTCCTAGGGTTTACGAGTTCATCTTGTTTCACTTAACACACTTAGCCAAATTATCAAATCATCACCCCGTTTGACTTAACACACTTAGTCAAACTACCATCTTGTAAGAGTTCACTCTATGGATAACACAACTTCCTAGAGTTTTATGATTACATTTATCACTCTTGTTTGACTTAACGCACCTAGTCAAACCATGAATCCAATCACGATCAATCAAATCAAGTCCTAAAAAGTTTAGCATCACCCCTAAAAAGTTTTCCAAGAGTTTCACTCATCCGCACCACCCATACCCCATGTATCTCGCCATCATCTTTTATCATTAGACCTTCCTAGTTATCCTCTCTTTGGTGCCTAAGATTAAGATCAAACGATCTCTATTTTATGGTCCAAACAAGATCACAACACAAGGGAAAAATGGAATTCAAACTCGACTCATACATCATGAGTAATCCAAGTCAATCAAGCTATCCAAGTCTCGCAATACCAATTGATTATCGAAACTCACATTTATACATGGCATCATTATCTCCTCCAAACTTCAAAAGTACAACGAATGTGAGTATGCCCAATCCAAAGTTTGGAACACCTTTCCAAATGATAGATTTAAATCCAAGTCCAAATTTGCAAATATATCAACCAAACGCTCAATGCATGAGTTTTCCAAACAACATTATCTGACCAAATCCATAAATGCCAAGTACAACTTTACCAAATATGACCATTTCAAATCCACACTTGGTAAACTTTGGGGTAGACATGTTTGCAAATCCCATCAATGTTGTTCAAAATCCAAGCAATATGTTGACAACTCTAGGTATTGATCCAAGTCAACGTAACAACATGCAAAATCAAAGTTACCTAAATCCAAGCAATGCGATTCTCAATCACAACAATGTTCAATATCAACCAACAATGCCAAATGAAAACATCACACTGAATCAGAGCGTTGTCCAGATCAATCTGTCCATGATTCGAAGAAAACACCACAAGGAGGCATTCCAAATATGCTTGCTCAACAACCAATTCAACCATATGAAAGGTGTCAACATCAAAATCAAGATCAAATTTTGTGAGATCAAATTGCTTCACTTGCCAAAGTTGTTGATCCATTGTGCCAAGAGACATCTCCACCCCAAAATCAATACACTCTTCCATTGGTTGAACCATGTCATCAAAGCATTGAGTTGTCCCCACAACCACATCAAGAATGATATCTCAAATTTCAAGAAATTGGACAATGACATCAACAAAAAACTAAACCACCACCACCACCACCAAAACACAACATGACAAATTCATTCTCTATCATGTTGCAAGTTGCCCGACAAGCACAGGCTCAAGCTCAAGCCCAACACCAAGCTCGGCAGGCACAAGTGGAATTTCAGGCACTATTGCAAGCAATCCATCAACAAGTCCATCAACAAGTCGCACAACAACAAGTCCAACAAAAAGCATTGTTGGCACAACAACAACATGACCAACAACAAGTGTTGCTGGCTCAACAGAAAACACAAGAATTACTCGTGCAACAAAACTTGCAACAAATTCCCACCACAATTGTTGAAAATAATGATCAAGATCTATCTATCAATGGACACATTGAAGATGTTCCCATCTCATTCAATGATCAAGTCAATACACACCAAGAATCACTTTTCAATCATGATCGAAATTCACCAACAATGCCCAACAATGATCCAATTCAAGAAATGTCAACATCGCTTGGTCTTATGGTTGAAGACATTAACAATCTCTCCACCATAACGGTTAATGACAATGATCAAAATCAATCTATCAATGAGCACATTGAAGATGTTTCTACCCCATCTGATGATCAACTCACCATACATCAAGAGCCACTTTTTAATGATCTATTTCAAGGAGTGTTGGAATTGTTTGATCCCATTGACATAATCCACGATCCATCGACCAATGATCACATTGAAAATGTCTCTACATCACTTTATCATTTAGAGGACATATCTCAAGAATGTATTCCAAAGCATGATCAAAATCTTCCATCAAGGTCTAGCACTGGTCCCTCCCAAGGCATATTGACATCCTTCGGCCTCATGGTTGAGAATAGCGAAAGAATCTGTGACTTTACACTTGATCCAAATCCATTCAAAGAAAAAGTGGATAATAAGCCACTTCCCATGCCTAAGGGCAATACCCAAGAACCCGTTGTAAGCAATCCATCCTTTGAAATTGACCCATGTCAAGAACTTGATCCAAAGCATATTGAAAGTAATTCTGAAACTAATCAAGATTGAGAATTTGTATCTCCAAGATACTATAATGATCTAATGGGCACTCTTTTATCTATACAAGATACCACAAATGATGATCACATCCATATAGCACATATTCCTCCGCCTACCCGCAAGATGCTTTCTTTGGATGGACACGTAGATGATCTTCATTCAAAACAAGAGTCTCATACTCTTGATATCATTAAAAAGAAATAAGAGTCTCATACTTTTGACATCATTACCAAGGAACAAGAGTCTCCTACTCTTAACATTTGTGCAGAAGACCAAGATGTAGAAATTTTTGGAGACATAGCAGAAATAAATCACGAAGAAGGCTTCTACAGAAGTTGGGAATCAGAAACATCATGTGAAATCATATCAAGAATGAATCATGAAGAAGACTTTTACAAGGACAGTGAAGCATCAACACTTCTTGAAGAAGAATTACAATTTGATATTTTACAAGATCAAGACAAAGATATCAATCAGGAAGTCATCCCACCTATGGAGGATCCCACCCCTTATAAAGTTGGATTACTTACCTTTCTTAGGGCAAGATATCTCATCAATAAAGAAGCTGACACTTTTGAATATCCACTGCAGAGTAGAGAAGGATTAGCACCTTGTTTCCAAGGTAAATCATATCTTATTGCAAATAAAATGTTTCTACAGGTGATTTATCAAGGCAAAGGATTAGGCCTACATGAACAAAGTATCCTGGAACTAGTGCAGATTATTGGCAATCCTAAGCATCAAGGCCTTGGTTATTTGACAATCAAGGAATCTCAGTATATCAGTGATACCTCTACAAAACTGGGGGCAACTTCATCTCAAGGAAACATCAACATAGGGAGCACGAAGAATCCTTATGATGAAACCAATGCTAATACTACAACCCGCCACGTCATGAATCTTCATCCACCCATCACCCCATCCACAAATTGGGACCAACATCAAAAGAAAGATTTGAACCAAAGCACAAAGAACTTCGTCAAAGAAAAATAAGTAATGAAGCATGAAGGAAAAACCAAATACATATGGATACCAAAAAATACAAAGAAAGATTATCCCTATCATACTCCATTAGTCAAAGAAACTATGGGGCAAAATAAACAAGGGAAAAGTATCCATCAGATATGTCCACAAAGGAAAAAAAAAGCTTCTCAAATGACGTACAAAGTTTATCGAGCAGTCAGTCCTAATTCCACACACACTTCCGTATCTAATCATTATTGCTCATCTTCCAAACTTTGGAGATTCAAAAGTTCCAAACTGCCAACCAATCCATTTTTTACTCCTAAACACACTCCATCCACGCCTCCACACATGATATCCAATTCTCACATTGACCATGTATTGGTAGCAACTCTTCATCATAAGGATTCAGAAGGCACTCTATCGTGATGTGCACACAAAGACAAAGTTAACTCTGGTATCAACAAAGCAGATCAAGAATCTCAAAAGTTGCTTTCAAGTGCATGTATCTTGGAAAAACAACTTCTTCAAGTAGGATATCGATGGAACGTTATGAAAAAAGCATCAACATCAACAATACCAGGTGGTTCAACATCAGCTTAAAATCTCTCAGAAAATACAAAAAAATCAGAAAAATGTCCAGAAAAAATGGTCACCTTGATGAAAACCTGGCAAACAGGCATCTTGGTGACAACAAAAAAATCAAAAAATATAAAAATCCAAAAATAATAAATTCAAAAAAAGGATTGAAAACAGTAAAGAAAAAAATCATCCTCCAGCGAAAACCATTTCGGTGGTGCTTTGGGCAGGTACCATGATGAAAACCTGGCAAATAGGCGTCATGTGTAGAATCGAGCATCTGCGTGCGCCTGTTTAGGAGAAAGCATCTTATCACATAAAGCCAACATTTCATCCATTTTCATCCATTTGCATCCATACTCCAAGGTATTTTAATCTTGAAGAAAATTTGGTTCACACTTTACACTTGCTTGTGGTAAACATCTTGACATGGATCATTTTCATTGATCCTATCCAATCCAAACATTATCAGAGCCTTGAAGCATTATCTGAATGAGAATCCTCTATTTGAACACCCTTATCTTATCACAAGGCAATCCATTTCCATTCGTCCAAGAATCTACCCATGGTCATTCAAACATTGCTAGACATTGGGGGCAGATATTTGCATCTTACTTCGAGAATAAATATTGATCTGTATCCTCTAAACTTATGTGGTGATCCAAACATTGGCAAACATAAAATCAAACTGGTCAAATCATTTGTGAGCACAAATCCAAGTCACTAGCCCATGGCATGTTTTGGCAAGATGACGATCCTTATCAAGCTTTATCTTTCATTGAACATCAATATGAACAATTCATATCAGTCGCATCTAATGCGCACATCAACGTCACATCAAATCATCAAAACAACTTTGTTCCAAATCAAGCTTCATCAATCTTGATCAATTGAATCCAATCATCACCTTGTTTGACTTAACACACTTAGTCAAACTATCATCTTGCACACGAGTTTACTCTAGGATAACACAACTTCCTTGGGTTTACAAGTTCATTATCATCTTTGTTTGGCTTAACACACTTAGCCAAATTATCAAATCCATGATCGCCTCGTTTGACTTAACACACTTAGTCAAACCATCCTCTTCTGTACAAGTTTACTCTAGGATAACACAACTTCCTAGAATTTACAAAGTGCATTATCACTTTTGTTTGACTTAACACACTTAGTCAAACTATCAATCCATCAATCTGATCAATCAACCTTAGCTTGGTTTTCAACAAAATTCCAAAATAGAGCACTGATATCGTCATGCATGTCCACATCCAAATTGTTAAAATCATGCGAAAAATCCAAAAACATTCAAAAATCTATCAAAAAATTGAAAAACATTTAGAAAATCTTTCAAAAATCCAAAAAAATCCAAATCATATCAAAAATCAAAAACATGTCAAAATTTGAAAAAATAAAAAATAGAGTCATCTTGCCGAACTACATCGTCTTTGAGCTTGAATGTAGGCAAGGTTGATCTTTGATCATCCCCTAAGACAATTAGGTCAATCCTTAGGCGTCCGTCGCAATGGCATCTATTTTCCCATCTATTTAGGTGTCTGTCCCAATGGCATTCGTTTGTCCATCTTCATTACATTTTAGGTTAGGCGTCCATCGCAATGACATTCGTTTGCCCATCTATTTAGGCGCCCGTCGCATTGGCATCCATTTGTCCTTCTAGTTTATATTTTAGGTTAGGCGTCCGTCGCATTGACATCCGTTTGCCCATCTATTTAGGCATCCGTCGCAATGGCATTCGTTTGTCCATCTTCTTTACATTTCAGGTTAGGCATCTGTCGCAATGACATCCGTTTGCCCATCTATTTAGGCGTTCGTCCCAATGGCATTCATTTGTCCATATTCTTTACATTTTAGGTTAGGCGTCCATCGCATTGACATCTGTTTGCCCATCTATTTAGGCATCCATCACAATGGCATTCATTTGTCCATCTTCTTTACATTTTAGGTTAGGTGTCCGTCGCAATGACATCCGTTTGCCCATCTATTTAGGCGTCTGTCGCAATGGCATTCATTTTTCCATCTTCTTTACATTTTAGGTTAGGCATCCGTCGCAATGACATCCGTTTGCCCATCTATTTAGGTGTCTGTCGCATTGGCATCCGTTTGTCCATCTAGTTTACATTTTAGGTTAGGCATCTATCGCAATGACATCCGTTTGCCCATCTATTTAGGCATTCGTCGCAATGGCATTCATTTGTCCATCTTCTTTACATTTTAGGTTAGGCATCTGTCGTAATGACATCTGTTTGCCCATCTATTTAGGCGTTTGTCACAATGGCATTCATTTGTCCATCTAGTTTACATTTTAGGTTAGGCATCTGTCGTAATGGCAATTCATTTGCTCATCTATCTCATCAGTAGTCAAATCAGTTTTCATCCAAACTACGTCATCTCTAAGCTTAAACATAGGCAAGGCCATCCTTGATCGGCCCCTGAGACACAAAATCCAAAAAAATTCATGAAATCTCATAAAAAGCCTAAAAACATCGGAAAAAGCTAAAAATCAAAATAGCCTCAAAACATTTCAAAACACCAAAAACATCCAAATATCTGAAAAACCCAAAATGGTGCACCCATCTCATCTCGCTTTCACCCGCAATAAACATCGATCATAATAAATCAATCGTCGCCTTCACCTTTGGTGAAGCAATCAGGAGCAAGTCTAGCAGGTTCAAAAGTGAACACCAAATCGTCAAAGTCTCAAGTCTAGATCAGTAAGCAAGCAAGTTGATCAACTCGGAGTATGAATAGCTTATCACCCAATCAATCTCACCAAAACCCTGATCACAACATGTCCTAGGATGAAGCTTTCCCATGATGGACATAAGCATCAGGTACCTCGCAGTAGTTTAGCCTTGACTAGCAGTATGAAGAACATTAGCTTGTTTATTTACTTTATCTTTGTCTTTTTGACTTATCTTATTTTGCGCTCATTCCAAGGACCTCTCGATGATGCCTAAACAAAACAAGTTTAGAGAGAAAGGAATGGGGCAATGATCATTATCTTTTTATCTGCTGTGCTTGTTGGATGTTCTTGTAAAATAACTTGGTGAATACTTGCTTTGTTGGGTCCGTCCTAGCAAGGTTTCCATATGTCAAGTGTGAACAAGAGCACTCCTATCTGATTGTCGAGTCAAAGTCCATCACACTAGGCGCAACGCCATCCTGATTCTTAATACCTTGATGCATCGTACCTATGTGTGTTATCAAACATAAGGAAAGTTATGCTCTTTATTTCTCCGATCCCTGGATAAGCAATACACCATCATCATTCATCATCATTTCTAATAAAGTTGTCTTGTTGAACTTCTGCATCTTCTTGGATTCAAGGGTTGATCCCTCTCATTCTTCTATCCTCTTTCGCACTAACAATGCATCCATCCTGCATCCATCTTGCATCCTACATAATCACGTCATATCATCATAGGACAACATCATCCATCACATCATCTCATTTTCATAATCATTTAAGTTGTTCAATATAATATAAATTTGTTATTGTAAGCATCTTCCAAACATCTCATTTTCATCATCATTATCATATAGATCATATAGTCTAACCATCCATACATTCATTTTGAACCTCTTTGTCACGAGATCCACCTCAATCTTTTCACTCAATCTCCTGAGGGGGCAATGTACTAATGTACTTCTTTTCGCTGGGGCACCTAAAAAATCAGAATTTTTTTAATTTTGATGTTAGCAGTATCATTCTTTGAATCAATGCAACGGGTACATTGCTTCAAAGAGGGGAAAAATGTAGACATGCAAAACTAACATCATGCATCATGCATCCCGCTCTAATTAGCAGTCATTTCTTCTATTAATCAATTATAACAATTTATTGATTAATTCCCTAAGGTTCATCTGACTTAATTAAATAAATCAGATTATTTCTTAAAGTCCTAAAGTTCTTCTTATTTGATTCAATAAATCAAATATCAAATGCCTAAAATCCTCCAAGTTAATTAATCTAAATTAATTAACCTCTAATCATGATCAATCATTCTCTATCTTTTGAATCAACTAGAGTCAAATCCAAACTCTTCACTAACCCACCCACTTGCACAATAAATCACTTTATTTGATTTATTAAAAGAACTATTTTCCCTCATTAACTCTCATGTTTGACTTTTTGGACAAACACAATTCCCCCCAAAAACACTCAACCACATTTGTTTATTGCAAATTCAAATTTGAAATTGGCACATTGGCCAAGACTTGCACATTCCTCACCCTCTCACACCTTGACAAGTGGCATCTTTTCATTAGCTCATGAATGATCCCACATTCATCCAAATCTATCACTCTTCCTAACCTTGAATCTATAAAATGCAAAGCATTTCAACACAAATGACTACAACACAATTTGACAACACATTTAGGCAAGTTTACTCTCTACATTTGAGAACTAATCTTGCTCTTCATTTGGCATCATATTGCTTATCAGGGATTGGGAAAGGGCTCTCTTCTCACATATTCAAAGAGCACCAATCCACCATAGGATAGATTATGTTTCATGTCTTCTTTGCATGCTTAATTTGGTTTTTATCATTTTTTTTTGAAGAATGTTATGTTATCCTATGAGGATGTTAGAATCATGCTAACCAATTTGCAGATTTTAGCATCCACACAGTGATCACAGAGAGAGGAATGGGTCAATATGCCATTTTATTGACTCAAAACCCCTTAACTCTGCAAATTTAGGCTAGTATTAGAAATTTGATAATAAAATGCACCAAATTCAATAAGAACCCTTCAAGATTGATTCAAATGAGAAATACAACAAAGCACTATGTAAATCCAAGACAAATTGAATCAAGGAAATTCTGTGCAGGTTGTACAGTCCCAACAAACTTAAAAAAATATAGAAAATTACGGAAAAATGGAGTATTATTAGTATTTCAATCTTCCAAAATGCTTCAACAACCTCAGAACAATTTCCTCATCATATTTATGACATTTTCCCACCAAAAAAACTGCTAAAACTTCCTAAACTGCCCTTTCATATATCATGACCATTGGTCTTCTTAATTTTCCTTTTACAACATTTTTCAAATTTGCAATTTTGCACGATTTTGCAATTTGTTAACATTTTGAACTCTTGACCACCTAAACATCTATAAACCAAAAAATATGACTTATTAAAATACCAAATGGTCTAAATGACCTTATTTTATGCCTATCACCTCAAAACTTCAAAGCTTACACATTAACTTCCAAAATGGACAAAACTTATTCAATGGTGCCCTTGCACCATACACCCCAACTTTATAATTTTCCAAGTCTCTTGGAAAGATTCTTTTTGCTTACTCACTTTTGTTCTCTTCATGCTCCAGCCCTCTTTGCATTCTTTCACCAAGTTCACTCTAATTTTTTTCCTCACCATCCTTGTCTTCCTTGATCTTGCCTTCATTTGTTTCTAGCTCCAATTGTCCTTTCTGTACTATGGGGTGTTCTTTTACTCCTTCACTGTAAAATTCTAACATTGCACTTTCCCTTAAATTTGTACTCATCCCTCCTTCAACCATCATCACTTGCACTTTTTCTTCATACTTTATCCCCCATCCACTAGCCTCTTTATCTGCACCTTCATCATTGTCAACTGTACCATTACATTTTGCAACCTTTGTCAAACCTGCAACTATCCCTTTCACTATACCAACAACCTTACAACCCATTGTCCCATCACAAACTTCTATCTTTTTTTCTTCTATCTTACCAATCTCTGTACTAACATCTTTTAACTATCTCTTTACTCTTTTCACTGCTATAGGACATATGACAGTCCCTACCAATATACCATCACTATTTTCTTGCCTTTCCACAAGCTCTCCAATCTCACACTGCACTTTACTAGTTTGAAACTCATTCCCATCAACTTTGTTTTTCCACACAAAAGAATTTTTCCTCACAATTGATTGCAAATCACCTTCACTTCTTGCATCTACTGTCCATTTTTTATCATACCTTATACTGGTTGCCAAATTCATGCTCTTTCCTTCATCAACATTCACATATTCCTTTCTCCCTAACATAATAATCTCACCTTGTTCTTTTTCCTCCTCAACCAATGGAGTTAACATGAAATCTCTCCCATCCTTTTCAATGGTGTATGTATTTTTTCTTCCATTGTACATGACTGACCTATCAAATTGCAGGGCCTTCCCAACAACATATGGCAACAATTCATGGGTAATATGTCACAAAGAAATTTATCTCTATATGGACCAATCTGGAATTCAACAATAGCTTATTCACTCACCACCATAGATTGATTATCACTAACCCATGATACTTTATATGGCTTTTCTCTAGGAGCTCTCTCCAAATGTAATTTATCCACCATCTCACTAGATACAATGTAATTAGTGTAACCTAAGTCAACTATTACCTTACATACCTTTTTTTTGCATCTACAGGCTATCCTAAACAATGCTTCACCCTCTCATATGGTTGCTATACTATTTTAGGCTTCCAATTAGGCCTACTTTACAAAGAGACTTTTCCCTATACCTTTAGAAAACTCTTAAAACCTATTGGGCAGAAATTCTCATGTGTCCAAACAAAGGGGTTCACAATTAGATCTCATAAATTCAATCACCCAATGGCCAAACCACAAAATCCTCTTTTAAGCCTATAAACCCTAGGGCTTATTGAAAATCACTCTTCCCACATTCAGACAAACTTATCAACACTTCCAACAAGTCCTATATATCTCACAAAAACTCAGTTCAACTAGAATCAATGATGTCCCAACTTAAAACTCACTTTGGCATACCAAAACCACGCCTTTTCACTTAGGAAACACAATTTCTCATCTTAGGGCTTCAAGCCCAACTCAATTCTTGACACCCCCTGCACTCACTCACCATTATCAAACATTTTTAATTGTGATGCAGACCCATTCCTCAAATTGCAGTGACCACAAAGAGAGGAATGGGTCAATATGCCATTTTATTGACTCACAAACCCTTAACTTTGCAAACTCGGGTCGGTATTATAAATTTGACAATAAAATGAACCAAATTCAATAAGAATCCTTCAAGATTGATTCAAATGAGAAATAGAACAAACTGGTATGTTAATCCAAGACAAATTGAATTAAGGAAATTTTGTACATGCTATACAATCCCAACAAACTTCAGAAAATACGAAAATTAGGGGAAAATAGAGTATTATTAGTATTTCAAACTTCTAAAATGCTTCAACAACCTCACAACGAGTTCCTCATCATATTTATTATGTTTTTCCACCAAAAAAACCTACTAAAACTTCCTAAACTTCCCTTTCAAATATCATGACCATTGGTCTTCTTAATTTTCCTTTTACAACATTTTTCAAAATTTACAATTTTGCACAATTTTGCAATTTTTCAACATTTTACACATTTTGAAGTCTTGACCACATAAACACCTATAAACCAACAAATATGACTTATTACCATACCAAATGGTCTAAATGACCTTATTTTATTCCTATCACCTCAAAACTTCAAAGCCTACACATTAACTTCCTAAATGGACAAAACTTATTCAATGGTGCCCCTGCACTAGACAAGTTGTTGAAGACTTTTCCACATTGGCTCTTAGCCAAATTTGCAAACAAGACCTACAAATCACACTAAGAGGGAAATTTTTTTGAATGTTAGGGCATGGGGGTTTGCCTTGGTCAAACCCCTTTTGAGATGATTAAATCAAGTGATGACATAAGATAATGAAGAATGAAACAAGAGACAATGGAACTAGTACCTTGCCATGATGAATGATCTTGAGTTGTTGCAACAATGGTGGAAGATTCAACCCTTGAGTGCTTCAGAAAATATGTCTTGATGGCTTAGAATACTCAAACCCTAGCTTGCTTGAGAAGAAGGATGAATGAAAAAGAGAGAAGAAGGATGGTAGATTGATTAGAGAAGACGAATTAGGGTGAAAATGAGGGGAAAACCCTGTATTTATACATGTGTCCTAATTTATCAAAAATAACACATCACAGGCCAACCTTAGGGTTTAGGAGACAATATCCCGTCAAAAACTTTGATTAAATTTGATTTTTATGCCATATGGGACTAAGTCACCCAAGGTGGCAACTTAGTCCACCTAGGCAATTTTGAGTGGTTGTCAGGAATTATCATGTGATTAATGATGCTTAATAGGATTTTCTTCTGCAACACACTTAATTAGGACCTATAAGTGCATTAAAGAGTCATTATAACATAAGAAAGGGTCAATTAATTAATGACAAGCCTAGGAAAGTGTGAGTCTATTGCAACTCTTTACAACACTTTAAAATAAGGTCTGGAAAGGGATAAAAAGAGGTTGTTTAGATGAATTATGATGAAAGGGTCTTAGAAAAGTGGGAAGATGTGTTACAACACTTCACAACACCTTTACAAGACACCATAGAATTCTTATTGATTTGCAAGGGTTCAAGACCTAATGTGAATGTGTTGACCACATTACAACATTAAATCTAGGCAAACCTAGGCCAAAAACCACAAGAAAGGCCCAAATGAGTGAAAAGTGTCAAGGCTACACTTTTTTGTGACACATTTAACCCCCACTTTAGTGAGGGGATGAACTTGCTTCAAAATCACACTAAAGTAGCCAAGTGGTGCCAATGCAAATCGTGAAGGATGACAAAGATGAAGGAGATGGTCAACCCCCAGGATTCAAGATTCTATGTCAAATCGACATCAATGCAAGAGGACACATTCAATGGTGAATGATTTGAAACAAAAAAAAATGCATGATCATGCGATGAAAAGAACTAGAAGGAAGAGAAGAAGGAAAGTAAAAAGGTTGGATCAAGCTTCGACCATTTGTCCAGCTAGTTGTCAATCAGATCTAGGTTGTTTGTCCAAAAATATGTGTCCACACTCTAAGACGATGGAATTCTTGGCTTTCCATTGGGTGAGAAGTCCAAGAGGGTGAGAAACGTAGGTGGCTATGGGGAAAGTCATGCCACTAGTTGGGCTTCCTGCTCAAACCATACCAAAGTTATACCTCTTGGTAACTTTGATAAGGTGCCACAAAAGAAATTGACTGTTGAAAATGATGGTGTAAGGGATGTTCAAAGGGATTTTTATTTTGTTCGTGCAATGTCTCATCTTAAGGAACATTATGTGTAATGTCTCCAAGATAGGAAAAGTGTAAATGGTCTCATCTTGATTGTAAGAGAGGACAAGTGCAATGTCTCGTCCTGAGAAACATTGTACCTAATGTTTCCAAGAGAGGGAATCACAAGAAAAAGAAAATTGCATAATGAAATGTGAGTGTCGATTTATGCCCCCACTTTAAAACAGTTTCTAACACCATTACTGTGAGAAATTGCTTTAAAGTAAAATAAGAAGACATGACAACTTGTTCGGAAAGCCCTATGCCAAGTCATATGTTTCTGATAAACTGCATCATGAAAAAGGGGAGTATGTCACATGCAAGTCGACTGAAGTTTAATGACTAGCCAAAAGAGACAACAACAAGTGACATACGAGGACAAGGCTACCTAACTCCTTGCCCCCACTTAGTGTAGGACAAGAATGAGTTGAAAGGATTAATGAGATGCATGGTAAAGGGAAAATCAGTATCAATTAGAGGAATGAGGTGCCCCCATATAAGGGAGAGTACCAAACTCCTTAAGATGTTGGATTTTACTACTCAAGGCCTTACAATCATTAGTGGAATGACCATTAACTTGGTGGTAGGTGCAAAAGGAATGTTTGTTGTAATATTTCTTTCAAGTTTTTGGAGGAAGGGAGATCAAGTGATCCTGGAGGAGTCTCGACAAGATACCCTCTTGATCGAAGGTAGAAGGTGGTACTTTAGTGTGTAACAAAGAAGTGTCTTTCTTAGTACAGGATGTCATACTTACGCAAGGTGTTATAGATTGTGAGATTATGTACACGCCTTTGGAGGAGTGTGTAAAATCCAAATCAGTAGTGGGTTACGAGATGACATTGGCATTAAGCAAAGAGTCCTTTGTTGGTTTCAATTGTTGCAAAGGATCACTTTCTAAGGTTGGTTTAGAAGGGTGATTTGGGATGGTGTTGATGTTGGATGGAAGTTTGATGATTTTAATGAAATACCAATAACTAAGACCATGATTGGTTGTTTGTGTGTTAGGCTCGATAGGGGTATGGATACCTTGTTCATTAGCACCACATCATTTTCCACTATAAAAAAGTTATTTCATGAGATCATAACCTTTTCCATAAATCCTTTTTAGTGCTTTTGGATCGGGTGATTGTTCATTGTTGGATTCTTTGTCTAAAGTAGTTGAGGTGGATGCTTTCGAAGGATTGGCCAGGTCTTGTGGTGACAAGACTACGTTTCCCTTTTTAGAGTATTTGTTTGTGATCTTTGATTCTCCTAGTAAAGGAGGTGTGAAGTCTAAGGAACCCCAATCATCACCTAAGGGTGTTGGTTGTATGGGGTCTACTTGTTTGGTTGGTGTTGAAGTGTTGAAGGGTTTGGATTTGTTTTACTCAAGTTGTAAAAAACTGTAAGGCTCAGGATTAGTGTCAAGTGTGTACACTTTGTTGTTGTAGATGTACTCCATCTTACGATGAAGAGTGGAAGACACTCGATTCATTGCATGAATCCATGGCCTTCATAAAATGAGATTATATGAAACATCACATGGCATAACATGGATCAGTGTGTCTAATGTGGCCATTCCAACTATAAGAGACAAAGTGATCACACCAAGCGGTTTCTGTCCTACACTGTCAAATCCACTGATAGATAAAGAGGTAAGTTGAATGTTTGATTTATCGATATGCAACCTATCCAAGAGATTTACACTACACACATTAACATGAGAGCCATTGTCAACAAGGGTTCACTTTATCCCTATTATTTTGTATTGAGATATGATTACAAAAGCTTCAACTTGTTTTTGCACTTCCAAAGGAGGGAGCTCACTTTGGTGGAAAACAATGTCAACATTCAAGCATTGAATCATAGCTGCTATGTCATTTGGTTGCGGATTGGAAGGGATAGGAACTTGTTGTAAGGTTGCTTACATCATGTTATGGTAGTGAGGGGAGGCTTGGATAAGGTCCCATAAGGAGATCTTAGCAGGAGTATTCCTTAGTTGGTCAACAAGGTCATACTCCCTAATGAGTGAATTTAAGAGAGGGGCAGTAGGTAATATGGGAGTGGATAAAGGTAAGGATGTTGAGGTTGGTTGTTGTGATCACAGATTGTTTCTTGTGTAATGTGGATGAGCAATGGTATTATAACTTGGCTGCTATGACACAGTATTCGTAGGTGGGTAGAGGATGAATTCAGGTTTAGGTTTGTTTGAAGGGGGGTAGAGGATGAGTTGAGGTTGAATAATATTAATGTCCCTTAGTGAAGGAGAGTCAAACATGGGCTCTGCATCATCTTTTAAGGGCATAATATTATTATTATCAATATCATTTGTGTCTTGCATCATGATATCCTCCCTAGGAGGAGAGTTTTTAGGAGACCTACAAACCACATGTTCTTGACATTCGAGGGTTGGTTCTTCTAAAATGACTTCATCGCAAGTAGGAGAATGATCAATGATCGGATGATGAGGAGAGGGTTCTATTTGATTATCTTGTTCTTCTAAGGTCTCATTCTCTTGTTCCATACTATCTACCCTAGTAGGAGAGCTTGTAATAGGTTCATCACTAGCTTCATCATGAATAGGGGAGGCATCAAGAGGACTGCTATGATTTTCAAATAGATTGTCCCCAATGGTAGGAGCATTAGGAAAAGGAAGTTGAAGAGTTTCATGACTTGTAATAGGTATATCTTCTAACACCAACCTATCCTCTTTGCATCGAGGTGGGATATTAGGAGATGGACAAGTTTGAGGGTCATGGTTATAGAGACTAGGTAAGGTGATGTCAATAGATGTTTTGATGAGCTCATTTTCTTGTTGTTTAATGTCTTGCAAAGGGGGATGAGGAGAGGGACAATCAAGACCCTCAATGCTTGTATCTTCTTGCACCAAAATACCTTTGTCACTAATAGGATAGGTATAGGGATAAGAACAAGTATGATTGTTATGATTTTCAACACTAATATCCTCATCAAGGGGTAATGTAATGTTAAGAATTGTGTCAATGGTTTGGTGATTAACATGTTCTTTGGGTATGTGCAGGATTATCATGGAAAAATCAGGCCCTTAAGTGGCAATAAAAAGTCAGAAAATCAGAGTTAGACAACTTGACATAAAAATTTGAATAATTTATCTATATTATTTCAAAAAAAATGTAAAAATAGAATCTGTAGCAAATTGAATGTAGTTTCTAAACTACTAGACCTTTATTTTTAAAAAAAAAATTTATTTGGTGAAATTTTGATATTTCAATGTAGTAGTACTTAAGTTTCAGGGTAAAAATAAGAAGTAGGTGTCTATCTAACCACCCTAACCACAATAAAGTGATAATATTTTTTTATAATATTTTAGATATAAGTAGAGGACGCATGTCCCAATGTGATGCATATTTTTTTATAATTTTTTTCCAAGTAAATAATTAATTATGATTTTTTTATTACAACTTTTTAAAATTATAAAAGCTCGTCTGTCTAACCACCTTAACTTGGTCAAAACTTCATGAAATTCATTTTTTTTTAATCCTATATTATGCAAAGCATAGAATGTGACACTTGTTTTGAATTCAAAAAATGTGAGACCATTTGAAAGTTATAGATGTTTTTCAATCAGCCTATCAATCAAGACTTTATTCGTAATTCTAATAGAAAATGAATAATAATTATTTATTAAATTCAAAGTAAAGAATAATTTATATTGGTGGAAAGTTGAGAATCTCCTCTAAAAACCCTTTTTGTTTCATCAATTTTGGGTTAAAAAAAATTCGTCCACCACATAGGCCATCATATCACCTACATATCACCACTTTTTGGTCCATCATGATCTTGCACATACCCCTTTAATGAATTCATTATTGTAATCTACATTGAACTGATAAGAAGGGATGTTGTATTTATGGAATCCATTTTGATCCAAATCAAAGCCACATATTTTGAAAGAAAACATGTTATGAAGAGAAAGGAAAGAGAATGCAATGCAATGACTTAAAGGGAAATATTGAAATGCTATTTTCAAATGGGAATCAAGGTAATTTTCTGATTACACTATGCAACAATCTAAAAAGGAAATGTAGTAGATGCAAAATTGAAACTAAGCAATGCATGAAATGAGCTAAGTGAAGCTAAATTTAATGAAATTCATGTAACAAAAAAACAACCAATTCATACAGATAATTAATGGCACAAAACAAAAGCTTAAAAACAAGGTTTTTGTTGGAAATATGTGCCTCAATCTCGCTGACCCACTCATTAGTGTAACCTGAGCAGTCGGCACAAGTCCCCTAACTCTTGGTGATGATAGAAGTCTGGACGAAGTGCTTGGTCAGAGTAACTTGTTCTATCGGGATGAGTTCTCAGTGTTGGTGGTTTGTTTCTATCGGTGTGACTCGGGGCTATTGATGGAACCCAATTGGTGGTTTCAATGATAAAATGATGAACACTGTATTGGTGTGACTTGGAGTCTTCGGTGGAACTCTTCACCGGGTTATGTCACTGGGCCGATGACAGTTAAAGGTGATCTTGATCTACGATTGCGATGAGATTAATCCAACGGTGCTTCTTTTATTCTGGGCTCCTTTATTGTGAGGACTGACAGAATCTTGTGAAGTGAGCAAAATTGCCTGAGCGGTTGACACTTGGCAGCTTGATCAACGGTGTTCGTGCCTTGTGTGGTGGGTCCCAAGTGAATCATGTGGGGTGTGCTGACTTTGAACACATGTCGGTGTTTTAGAGAAACCTTCAGGGAATATTGTGGATGTTTTTTTGATTCCCCGAAATTGCACTAGTGGTGTACGTATGTCTTGGTGGATCCTAGCCATAGCAAGCTATATATGATAGGAAAATGCTCAAAGGCCGTTTGATTGCCTAGGAAGTTTTCGATGGTTGGTTTGCTACGGAAGTTGAACCGAACTGACAGTCAAAGCGATGGACGAATAGTGTTACAACATGTGGTGCGATATTATTCATTGAGTTTACATCGTTGTTGTAAATCAATGTTGATTGGATAGAAGCTTTATTCTTTGGTAGCGATTAATTGTGGGGGTTGACAGAGTGCAGATTTGGCAAGTCTCTGTAATCTAATTCAATGTTTTGTGGCCTGATGTGTGCTGCAAGGCGGTGCAATCAAAGATGAGGGAAGCTTTTTGGTGGGATAATTAAATATCCTGATGGTTGTTGGTTGTTGGTTGGAAGAAGAAGAGCAGTTACAAGTGTGTGTGTTCGAATGGTATGCATAGAGTAGTGTAGCCATGAACACAGAGACACATAGAATACAAAAAGATGTGAACCTGTGGTGGTCATTAGCCCGGGTCAGCCGAGAGGCTAGTAGAGAGAGTCGATTAGTGAGATGAGATGAATCTACACTGTGTGTTGTGTGAGGGTGTTGTAACAATGTGAATATTTTGAATGTGTTGTTACCTGTATTCTCTAGATGAAATAAGATATAACTCCTATAAAGGCTATGAGCCTAAGATTCTATTGTAACTTTGTTTTTTGTTGAACAATACAATGGCTGGATCTTTTGGAGGGTGGGGTTTTTTACCCGAAAGGGTTTTGCCCATGTATATTTGTGTGTTCATTAGTTTGTCTTCCATGTTGTTAGATTCTATGAATTGAATCTATGCATATGTGTTGAATTTGTAATTTGTTTGCATATATTTTTCTCAGAAGGATTAATGGGGGAAACAACTATGCCTGTTCTGCTTTATGGCATAGTAGTTTGTGTCTTTGGGGTGATTTGAAGAAATGAAAATCGCAAAAGGCACTATTCTTCTTAGATGTTTTATTCTAAGTTGACTCGTCCTTCACCAACAATTTTTAACTCTGTAAAAGGTAGTTTCAGGGGCCTGAAGGGACTAAGTCGCCCAAGGTGGCAACTTAGTCCACCTGGGGATTTTTTTGAGAATTTATAAATGTTTTTGATGGATTTTGGTGGTTTTTGTGTTGGGTGATGTAGACCTAAGATGAAAATGCAAAATTTCATAAATGTTTAATGTTTTAAGATGCAAAATGCGACCTATATTCACTTTCACTAATGGAAATTTTTGAAACCCTAGAATGTAACTTAACTAATGCAACATGCAATGCAAGCTAAGTCTAGGAAAATGAGAGACTCCAAATCAGAAAAGAAGGTATTTAGAGGTTGAGTTCACCAAAATGTAACAAAGATTTTGGCACCACAAGACTCTCTAACACTTCTAGGTTTTTTCACCTAAAAGGAGAGAGGTAAGCCCAAATAGACAATGTGAACATTCAAAGATTATGTCTTAAGTGTGTGTGATGTGGGATGTGACTAAATGAAATTCCCTAGATGCAATAAACTAAAAATATAAGCTAACTAGTAATGCAAGACTTAGAAAATGCAACTATGTTTAAAAAAACACATAATGATATGTAAACATGTACATGATGACCTAAAAATGTATGTAAACTATAATAAAAAACTGTAAAAAAAGAAGTGTGCACCTGGAGGCTGAAAAGGGATGGCATGAAGGTCTAGAATCCTGAAAAAATCTGATGCAAAAGCTGATTGGGACACTTGTGCCAATCTGGGTGACTTAGTCCAGTTCTTGAGAAAATCTACCGGAATAGGTTTTAAACAAAAGCGTACTCAAATATATAGAAAACCCTTTCTAGGCCTGGTCGTGGGACTAATTCACCAATGATGGTGATTTAGTCCACTTTCAGGTTTTGGGAAATCCGAAGGTACAATTTGTAGCTCTAGGTCTGCTCTTCTATTCTTGACAAGTTCCTAGATTTGAAACTAAAGAATCCATTCTGCAAGTGTTCTCCAAGCCTCTTTTAGGGTTTGGACCACCTTGAATGGCTTTGACAAGTTGTTGAAGAATTTTCCACCTTGGTTCTTTGCCAAATCTACACACAAGACCCACAAATCACACTAAGAAGGAAAACTTGTTGAATGTTAGGGCGTGGGGGTTTGCCTTGGTCAAACCCCTTTTGAGATAACTAAATCAAGTAATGACATAAGATAATGAAGCATGAAACAAGAGACAATGGAACTAGTACCTTGCATGATGAATGATCTTGAGTTGTTGTAGCAATGGTGGAAGATTCAACCCTTGAATGCTTTAGAAAAGATGTCTTGATGGCTTAGAATACTCAAACCCTAGCTTGCTTGAGAAGAAGGATGAATGAAAAAGAGAGAAAATGGATGGTAGATTGACTAGAGAAGACGAATTAGGGTGAAAATGAGGGGAAAACCCTTTGTGTATACATTTTAGGTCCTAATTTCCCAAAAATAACACATTGCGGGCCGACCTTAGGGTTTAGGAGACAATATCTCGCCAAAAACTTTGATTAAATTTGATTTTTATGCCATATGGAACTAAGTCGCACAAGGTGGCAACCTAGTCCACCTGGGAAATTTTGAGTGGTTGTTGGGAATTATCATTTGATTAATGATGCTTAACGAGATTATCTTCTGAAACACACTTAAGTAGGACGTATAAGTGCATTAAGGGGTCATTATAACATAAGAAAGGGTCAACTAATTGATGACACTTGAGCTTAGGAAAGTGTGAGAGTTTGTTGCAACTCTTTACAACACTTTGAAATAAGGTTTGGAAAGGGGCAAAATGAGGTTGTTTAGATGAATTATGATTAAAGTGTCTTAGAAAAGTGGGAAAATGTGTTACAACGTTCACAACACCTTTACAAGACACCGTTGGATTTTTATTGATTTGCAAGGGTTCAAGACCTAATGTGAATGTCTTGACCACATTACAACATTAAATCTAGGCAAAACTAGGCCAAAAACCACAAGAAAGGCCCAAATGGGTGAAAAGTGTCAAGGCTACACTTTTTTGTGACACATTGAGGAAGTGTGTACTTTAAAGTTTAATGGTGTTTGCATGGTTAACAATCAACCTGGTGTTTGCACTAAATTCAAAGATGTTTAAGTATTGATGAAGGTGTAGAATGGTTTATGTGAGTTGATTTGGGTCCGAATTAAGTTTTTTTGTGGTCCACTTTCATTCTTTTCCACTGCGGGAATTCTTAGTGGTGAACTATTTTTGAATTCCAAAGTGTGAGGCATGTGTAGCTAACTTGAAGATGTTTTTCAAGTTGTGGATGGTATAAATGCAAGATGAGGTTTGGAATAGTGTTGAGTATTGTGATGTGAAATTCATAGTGAAGTGCAAATATGTGAAATGCAGTGCGAACTATAATGTAACATTGTTGAAAGTAGTGAGTTGGAGGTGTCTTGATATTTTGAGATATGTGAAGGTGTTTGATCTATTGTTGTGGATTATCTGTTACATTGAGATCATTTTCTCTATGTAACATTATTCCTTCCTTTTTCTTTCTATTTTGGTAATGAGCCTTGGCAATGACCCTTTCTAGATAGTGTGTCCTATTTTGGGAGTGAGGTTTTTGTATTGGTTTTGCAATTACTTATATTGTGAGCTAATCCTCACCATGGTTTTTCCCTCTTAGGTTTTTCCACATAAATCTAGTGTTCTCTTGTGCATGGTGTTAAAGTTGTTTAAGTTTATGTTATCTTCTTTTCATGTTAATTCATCATAACAGATTAAGGGTTTAATGAATGCATGTGGATTTGAATGTTAATGAGGGTTTTGATGTTTTGATAAGATACAACTGATTCCCCCCCTCATGGTTTTCTTGTTCATTCAAAAATTGGTATCAGAGTGTAGGTCATGGGTTTAAACCCCTTACTTGCACTAGGGGGGATTGTTGCAAGGTGTGCACCCTTGGTCTCCTTGTGCTGCATAACACATCGCTCAAGTTTGTGACATGACTTTACCGCTTCCCATGGATTCATTAACTTTGGAAATTATATCGGACATTAACAAGTTGATATTTTGGTGCAACAACAATCGTCTTTGTAATAATCTAAGCCTACACTCTTTAGCATTTTGGTTTCTTCTTACTCGATTTTCAAGTTGTGCTGTGTTAGCAACAGGCTTATCAACCATTAGTTTGTTTTCTTCCCATAAGTGAAGAACTAAAGGAACCATTGGGGAATAAGAAACCATTGTCTCTTTAGGTCTATACACTTGTTTTATCTTTGGAGGCACAAAGGGAATCATCTTATTGTCTCTTGATCTCTTATAGGAGATGGGTGGAGGAACTATAGTCTATTTATCTTAGTTAATTAGAAGGATTTTTGGCTCAATCATAGGCTCATGAATGACAAGATAGGGAGAAGGAAGAATCATGGACTTATCATAATCAGGAATATTGATAAGAGATAACGTTCACATGCACTTTTCCTTAAAATTTTAATATGACTTGAAAAAATCATATTCATGAGGCTTTATAGGTCCCATATGTTGAAACCAAAAGAAATCCAATGAAAAATTTCCACGAGAAGACATAGGATTAAACCCACTATGGTGTAGTGTAAATATCTCATGTCGAAAGGGAAACTCTATGCACTTGTGAATAATTGATGGGATGAAATTCATGGAGCATAGGCCATGAATAATCTAGCTTCACAAGAAATTGGTCCAATGATAGGATGATGGATAATGAGACAACTAATTTTTTAGGTCCAACTGTGAGAGGAAGAGTATTGGAACCTATCGTAGGGCAAGCAAAACTATCACGAGCTTCTATCCATGCTTTTGATTGTTTATAGGTATCTTGATAAATCTCTTGCACAAACAAGAATGATCCTTAGTGATCACATTCTTTGTACATGTGGTATCAATAAGTATTCCTTATGTAGGTTTGTTAATTATGTGACTAGAAATTTAGAGAGGATCATTAGGTGCATGTCTAAGTGCATTATCATTGGTGAAATCAATGCGAGGTAACATAGTGGTTTTTTGCATACGAGGTTGCACATCCACAAAACCAACCATTGTTTGTAGACCATATTCACTACTAATGTAATCATTATTAATGTATTTATGTGTATCAATATTCATCTCATCATTCTTATCATCACAAGCTTGCACAAAGTTAGTTGCATGATTATACATGGGATTGGTAAAAAATTGGAAATTTTCATTAGATGGGGAAATTGAATTATTCCCTTTGTCATTAACAACACCCAATTGAATGTGAATAGAACTAGTGAGGTCTTAAGCTTGGTATTAAAGATGCATGCATCATTTTTTATCATGTCCATTTATGTAATAATATTGGCAAAAGGAACTTGGGTTAAAACTTGGGGTTAGAGGTTTGGTTGTATCCATGGGTTGAATTCGAGGCAATCAGATTAGGTTATTGCCCAAAAGTTGTAACATAATTTAATGGAGGGAATCAATTAGAGGAGTAAATTGTATATATTTTGTCCTAAATTTGTATGGGGTTGAACTTATGGAAACAACTTGAGGCTCAACATGATATATTTAGGATGGATTTATCTTTAAAAAGTTCTTGTTTGGCTTCTTGAATGGTTGGTATTTTTTTTGATGTATGGGATTAGATTTCTTAATATGAGTTGATGAAGATGCTTCTTCATACTTACTAACTAAATTCTAATAGCCATGAAGCATTGTACACAATCTTACAAAGTATATAAATTTTATTGATAGGACTTTTTACCTTATGTCCTTTTGCAAGTTGTCAATGAACATTCTTTGTATTTTCACATCACGAAAAGTTAGATTGACTTGTGATAATATCAACTAATGGTGGTTTATGAAATATGTAATATTTTCTCCTTAATTTTTTTTACATATCATTAAATTAATTATGTTGATCTTAGGACCATTGTTGACTTGGAAATGATTGAGGAAAGCATCAACAAGCTCATTAATTGATTTGATTGAGTTATTGGGTAATGAACAAATCCATTCCAAGGAAATTTCTTTTAATAACCTAGGGAAAATTTTAGCAAGGAGCATATCCTCAAAAATAAAGTCACCACATAGGCAGTATATGCTAATATGTGGGTGCTAGGGTCCCCTTTACCATTGTACTTTTCAAATTGGGGGATCTTTATGTTTTGTGACATTTGTGAATTCAATATCTCAAGTGAAAATGGGATCCTTTTGATATACTATGATGGTTGTCTACTTTGGTTTTGGTTCATCGTTGAGATTTTTTTTTGAAGTGATGTTATGTTTTGTAAAAGTTGGTTTATGCCAAAATCATTGTTTGACATGTTTTGGGAATGGGGTGAATATGATGGAATGGTGTATGTGTTAGGTGGGCTAGTATGTTACAAATTTATGAGTGGGGATGGATCTTGAGGTGTGACATGTGAAGATCCAAAACTATATGGATTTCTAGTGGAGAGACCTATTGTTGAAGTAATTTTAATAATTGGTTGTATTGTAGAAGAAAAAGTTGGATTTGTGTATGTAGGAATAGAGGCTATAGTAGTAGGGAGGGAGACTTGACTTCCTCCTTGACTTTGAGTGTATCCCAAAGCTTGAGTGCAACTAGCCATTATAGGTATATTATCATCAACTATATGGGCTAGGCTATGTAAAAATGCTAATCCTTGATCATCATAATGCAGTTTTCTCATGTTTTCAATCATAGGAACTGTGGTACCAAAAAAGTATTTAGTAATTACATATTCTTGAAGTTTTTCTAAATCCTTTTACAATTTTCTTAGTTTGTCTTTAGGAACATGGGCAACCATAGTCTCAACATCAGTAAAGGTAGGTGCTTATAAGGTTTTCATTGTCATGGAAACATCAAGAATAGAGTCCAAAATGGGTTGAGTATTGGAAAAACTCATCATGAGAGAGTTGGAAGACTCGTGATCCACAATGAATGTAAAACCAATGTGTGATGCCATAAGTCTAGAACTACATCTCACATAAGTATTACTAATAGGACACTAGGTCGTGAAACTCATACAAGTTCCAAAATGCTTAAGTGTACACAGTATGAATACTAGGTTGATAAACAGACACAACAAAATGACCAAAGATAGGAATCAAACAGTAGGAGCAAACAAGAAACATAGTAGCTGAATTCTATGAAAAAAATATTTCTGGCAATGCACAGCAGAAAAGGGTTGCCCAAGGGCATTTGAGTCCTGGTAAGAGGTTTTGAAAGTTCAAAGTTTGATTGTGTACTACCTTATTTAAGAATGCTAATTCTACTTGCAAACAGTTGAGATAGTAGACAATTTTCTAGAATTTTCTTAATGTATCCCAATTTAATGCAAAATGCCAGTAGGTAATGATGTTGAAGATGCTTGAACAAATTTGATTAAAAAATTTAGATTTGAAATGAAATTACTAACCAATTGCAAGATATAGAGACCTAAAAATGATGATTTTGAATGTAAGTTTTTTACCCTAAATGATGCACTTTCTTTCACCAAATGTATTAAATATAAAATGATTTATAAAATATAATCATGAATTTCAAATTAAGATTTACAAGTAAAGGAGAATTGCGTAGATAGAGACATGTAAGTGTGAAAAGGACTATTGATGCACATGTACAAGGACAGGGTTGCCCAATGACATACAGGTCCTTTTTCAAGGGTTTTAAAAATGAAAAAGTGAATGTTTAAGTTATTTAAGATTTTTTTTCGATTTGCAAATAGGTTTGATAGTGACTACTTTTCTAGAATTTTCTAATGTAAGTGCAATGTACATGTATGATAATTTTGAAACAAAATAATACCTGTTAATGAAATTTTAAAATTAAAATCTAATCTAAAGGACTAAAACACACCCTAATGCAAGCTATGATAAAAATTGGATACAATATTTTAGGATTTTTATGAATTTTTATGATGTAAATAGGAAACCCTAAATGGAAGATGCAAAAAAATGTAATGTAAAACCTAGATCTAGGGTAGATGAATGCATTTTTTAGAAAGTATATGATGTCAAAAATTTAGGTTAACCAAAATGAAATGTAGAAAGAGGGAACCCTAGTGTTTAGGGTCCTCAAATCTTAGGGTTGCTTAGGATACTTTTTCCAAGTTGCATTAGAAGATGGATTGATAAGGGGAGTAGATTGACTATCTACCACAAAGGTGAGCAATCAGACCTAGACCCACTTTCTTAAGGCCTTGAAGATGGATGGGAAATAATTTAGAATGATTAACCTAATTGAAATATATGGCCAAATGTGATAAATAATAAATTAGAAATGCACAAATAGAAATTATAAATTACAAGTGGATCTAGGAAGTGTTAGATGATGTGTACTTGTCACTAGAAGCTGGATCTGGCATGCACAAAGGGACACAATTTCCTAGGGGCATATGGGTCTCTATTAGGGGGTCCTAAAATTGGTCTTGCAATTCTCTAATGCTAGATCTGACCTTCTATTTCTCTATTGTAAAGTTGTTGAAATTTCACCAATAAATTCTATAAGTGAGTTTTCATGGCTTGACAAGATATACGACAACAAATGCAACAATGGATAATTTTCCCTCGAGATCTCTTCAATCTTCTTCAAACCGATAAATTGCACATTCACAAAGAGGAGAAATGTTGGGCCATTTCAAGGGTGTGCCTCAGTCAAACCATGTGTTAGTGTTTCCACTTCTACAATGGCAATGTCAATGATAGAAATGATAATTGAAAGGAAGGAATGATGAAGTCGTACACATCACTTCAAAGATCTTGGATCTTACCTGATAGATTTTATTGAATGCTTGAAATTTTGAAATCTTGGAGACCTATAATAATGTTAGCCTTCCAAAAACAATAACATAGTCACATATAATTTGACATGATATTAGATCATGAATTGTTGCAATAAAATTTGATAATGTTTCTCTTCACTTGCTCTTGAGTGTTAGATAATGTTTCTTAGTATGTGTTATATTTCAAATGGTAAAATAGCTAGGTATTTATATGAATTTTTTCTAATTTATTGAAAATAAAATTCCAAAATATAAAAATTAAAAATTAAATCCTAAATGTTAAAATTCCACCAACAACATACTAAAAAGTGGTCCCTAGAAAGATAAGGGGATCCATTTTCCCATGGGTGTATGGGTCTTGGCCCTATTTACTAAGACATTAAGTGTTAGGATCATAACATTAATTATTTTTGTTTATTCAATACTTGGATCTTTGTTATAAAATGATAAGAATAGGCTTTGTAATGCATAATTTAGGAAATTAGGAACTTAACTAGGCTCATTAATTTAGGGGGAGAAAAATATAATTTGGAATTGTTACTTGGTATACAATTTTCTATAGTACACATAAATAAATCTATATATATATGTATGTATACAACCATATTGTTCGAGTGAAAAGACACTGAGAGGGGGGGGTGAATCAGTGTTATTAACTTCTTTACCAAATTTAACTGAAACTGAAATATACCAGATGTATACTCTCATTTATCAATGATAAAATCATTCATGTATTGAATGCAATCAAATAAACTGAAATGAGAATAGTGAAACATAGCAATTTAAAGCAATAAAGAACTGAATCAAATGAGCCACATATACTCAAATAGACACAAGATATTCCAAGTGGAAAACCCTCCTGGGGTAGAAAAACCACTCCTTAACTTGCTGCCTTTTCCAGGCTTTCATTTCAACAATCATTTTTGAGAAAGCCTAGTAGGCTGATTTCTGAGCACCAATTCAAGGAGCACCAACCCCTCTTTTTAGAGACACCAATATCAAGGAGCACCCACCCCTTTTATTTTTAATAATAGAACATACAATCATACAAAGGATATCTCTATTTCCCTGATTTCTGTCAAGTGCCTCTTGACAAACAATGTGTAGAATTCTCAAAAGTCAAGAATGACTCTTCAGAGTTCCACCCATTATCAAGCCTTAAGACAACTTGAGGAAAATCCAATTACAATCTCAATACAACTTCTCATCAGAATGTATTCTTAGTGATGTGTTCTCACTTTCTTTTTCTCACACACTATTCCATCAATTTTTCATGATACTGTTAACACACTATTTTTCACAATATTTTAGCAAGAAGTAAAACCCTATATCTCATACCGAAAATTATCATCTACACTATTGTTTCTCTTTTTGTTCCACTTTTAATTAAAGTCGAAATATCTCTGTTTTCAACTTTGTACATAAAACATCATTACATTCAAGTAAAAATTACAACTTTCGGTTATAGCTGAACCTTGTATTTTCCAAAAAAAAGAACAGAGGTGACCTTTTTGTTTTTAACCACTTTCTTGTCGAGCTACTGTTTAGGTAAGACAAAGTTCTTTAGAGAAGAATATTTTCTCCAGACAGGAAGAGAAAAATAGTATGCCCAAAATAGAGAGGAGACTGAACATAATCTTCACAAGCAGCCTGCACAAATTTTCCTCAACAACCCAGCATAAAAAATATATATATGTCATGGGCAATACCCAATAAAACAGCTACAAATTTTAAGTAACTGAAAGAACTAAGCTCTATAACAAAAATCATGCTTTTAAGAGCAATTACCAAAGATTCTAGGTAAGTATGTGAACAGTTTTAAAGATTTTATCATTACCCACAAAACAAAAATCACTATCCTGTAAAAATGACATGATAACCTCCAAAAAATGCAATTAAGATTTGGAGTGATCATTTCAGATTTTTCCATGAAAGGAATACTCATTTTTCACTTTTCTTTTTGCATAGAAAAATTAACTCAAATTAACCTTGCCTAAGAAGTAACGGATATAAAAAGAAGACTGAAAGAATACGTGAGAATAGTGAAGGAGATGTTGTCACAAAAGTGTTTACTAGATTAGCAGAGCAACCCGAGTATCTTTCTTTATGGCGAGCTCTTACCCAATGATAGGCACTAGTCAGAAGGAGCGACCATTGTAATGGTCTTACCAGAATCCCCATACGTTGTCCAAGGATAGTAAACCAACAACATGCACAGTGAAATGACCGAGAGAGAGATTCCATGGTGGATTAGGGTTCCAAACCCTTTGGATCATGAGAAGCGAAATAATGACCTAAACTTCCAAATGAACAACCACACGATTTCCTTTCCAAAGATTGATAATCATTTGGAGTTCGAGAGGACAGATATGATAATGCATAAACTCATAATGCCCTTTGAAATCCATGGGCAGATCAAAGACAATCATGCCGACCAAAAATCTCACAAAACATTTACAAATTGCCAAGTAATATGCTGACCAAATGATACCTTCAAAGATATTTTGACATGACCACATTACTAAACAAATGTTGATTATATCATGCCTTGTATTATTTCTACCAAATGTCGATTTCCATTGACATATGTGTTTTCAAGAAATCAAACCAAGTCACTTCCAATGTGACATAAAAATTAATCAATACCTTTATACCTACTGTCGGCCTTGAGGCCTGATTAGTTATTAATCATTTAGACCTGATTTAAATGCAAATAAGAGAAAAATTTGAATACCTTTATCCAAGGTCGATTGCCACCGTATTAAGTCAAGTATACCCAAAGACTTGTGTTGATCAAGAAACCGAAACACATGCATAGGAATGATTGCATGTGTGCTAATGATCAAAATCGATTTTCACCATTAAAATGCCATATATACTCAAAGTGTCCAAAGCCTTGTGAAGTGGAAAAAGGATAATTTCATGCAAAGTTCAGAATGCCATTCTCCCATACCAAATAACATCACCCAAATGCAAAGGAATGAGCAGTGTGTTTCTCAAAGCCCGAGTGTGATATTATAACCAATTCCATATCATGTGCCAAATAATATCCAAAGACAAAACATCTCAACCTATAGAATACTGAATATTTCAATATCAAATAACCAAAGTGAATCACTGTAGCACAAAATTGAAAAAACAAAAGCATGTCACCAGATCAATGGAACATACACCAGTAACCAGAGTTCCTTAACCAAGATCTGCACGTGGATTTAAGATATCAATGCCACCCAAGATATAATCAGAAATATAGTAAATATGCCAATTGAAAAGCAGATGAACTGAGTAAGTAACCACCAAGATGCTAGAGTAACACATATTGTCATCAAGGAAAAATTAGCATCACAAGAGAGATTCAACAAACTCCCCCTTTGTCCTTGATGGAAAAAACTGAGCCACCAAGGCAAGATGAAGTACTGGAACCGAATGCTCATAATTTTGCCCCTTTTTGTCAAAAGGATAAAGGGAAGCCAACAAAGATGAACCAGAATCTATAGTGAATTTCCAAAAAACTGCAGATGTAACATTTGAGTAGCCAAGTATGAGTTGTAGGAAGAGCTAACCAGCTCCCCCTATCACCAAGATAGACTATTTAAGATAACAGAGATTGAGAGACAACTCCCAATATAGACCTAAGTCTTTCCAAAAGATCTTTAGTGAACGGTTTTGTAAAAATGTCAGCAACCTATGCTTTTGTAGGAACATATTGCATAGAGACCTCGTTAGCCAGCACCTTTTCACGAAGAAAATGAAACTTTATAGCAATGTGTTTAGTGCGAGAGTGCATAACAAGATTTTTTGAGGTATTGATTGCACTAGTATTATCACACATAATAGAAACAGGTTTAGGGATTTCAATACCCATGTTAGATAATGTTTGTGACATCTAGATTACATAAGTATAGCAAGAAGTGGCAACAATGTATTATGCTTTAGTAGTAGAGAGTGAAACAGATTCATTTTTTTTGTTGTGCCAAGCCACTAATCGATCACCAAGAAAGAAAGTAGCACCATTGGTGCTTTCCCTATCATCCAGACAACCAGCCTAGTTAGAATCAGTATATGCCACTAATGAAAAATTATTGCTTCTGGGAGACCAGAGTCCATAATCAATTGTGCCTTGTACATATTTAAGAATCCTTCTAACAACATTGATGTGACATTCCTTAGGAGATGACTGAAATCGAGCAACCATGCAAAAAACTTGCATTATGTCAGGTCTTGAGGTTGTTAGATATAATAGGTTGCCTATCATTGACCTATAGTCAGTTGGGTTGACAGTGGGAGAATCATCAACCTTGCTGAGTTTATAGCCTATAGCCATTGGAGTGCTAACTGGATGACATTCATCCATTTGAAACTTTTTTAACATTTCCCTTTCATATTTTGTTTGAGATAGAAAGATACCATATTCAAGTTGAGAGATTTGAAGACCTAAGAAGAAGGACAGTTCTCCCAACATAGACATTTTGAACTTAGATTCCATAATCTGTGAGAGTTTTTGACTCAAAGCAATATTGTTGCAGCCAAAAATGGTGTCATCAACATAAATTTCAACAACAAGAATATCAGACCCTTCAATTTTAACATAAATATTGTTGTCTACTCCTCCTTTAATGAAACTTTTTGGTAGTAAGTGATTGTCCAATATGGAGTACCAAGCTCTCAGAGCTTGTTTTAGGCCATATAGAGCCTTTTTTAGCCTGTAGACATGATTGGGTTTGATTTTAGAAGTAAACCCTTCAGGTTGTTCTATGTAAACTTCTTCATCTAAATACCCATTCAGAAAGGCATTTTTTACATCCATTTGATATATAGTAAAGTTTTTGAAAATAGAATATGCCAAGAAAATTCTAATTGATTCAAGTCTAGCAACTGGTGCAAAGGTTTCACCGAAGTCAATACCTTCTTGCTGAGCATATGCTTTGCAGACATGTCTAGCCTTGTTGCGAACAACATGGCCATTTTCATCATGTTTGTTTCTGAAAATCCATTTACCTCCTATGAAATTTTTGTCATCTAGTCTTGGGACAAGCTCCCAAGTCTGATTTTTCTCAATTTGACCAATTTCATCCTGCATTGCATTAAGCCAGCATTCGTAAGTTAGAGCTTCATCAAATTTTTTTGGCTCAAACTGAGTGACTAAACAAAAAGTAGTAAGCTCAGCTATGTGAGCTTTCTCATCATAATTAACTGTTCTTTTCCTTGTTTGAACTCCTACAGATTTATCTCCTATAATCAGATCTTTAGGATGATTTCTAGCAAAAGATTTTGAAGGAGTTTTAGTTACACATTTTTCAGAGTTGGTTTCAGCATCTTCAGATTTTTCTTCATCTAGTTTAGGACTTGCTGATTTTATTTTAGGCTTTGCAGTTTCAAAGCCTTCAAAATTTATATCAAGTTCAAATTCTTCCTCCTCATCTTCCTGCATAGGTTTAGCATCTAAAAGCAGATTTTCATCAAATTTGGCATTGACATATTCAATAATTTTATTCAGCCTATTGTTAAAGCATTGAAAGGCTTTGTTGTGAGTAGAGTATCCTAAAAAGATACCTTCATATGTCTTAGATTGAAAATTGCCTAAGTTATCATCATCTCTCTTGATAAAACATTTGTAGCCAAATATTCTAAAATGTTTAATTAAAGCAGATTTACCATACCACAGTTCATATGGAGTGAAATTTGATTTCACTCTTATCTGGACTCTATTCAAAATGTAGAAAGCAATATGAATAGCTTCTTTCCAGTACATGTTTGGCAGATTTTCTTCATTCAACATAGTTCTCGCCATCTCTTTTACATTCCTATTCTTTCTTTCAACAACCCCATTCTTTTGAGGTGTTCTGGCAGTAGCATACTATCTTTTTATGTCGTGTCTCTCACAGTAGTCAATGAATTCTTGTGAGGTAAATTCACCACCTTTGTCAGATCTTAGACATTTCAGTTTTAAATCTATCTCCCTTTCTACCATTGTTTTAAAGACTTTAAAACGATCAAAGCTCTAGATTTGTGCTTAAGGTAACCCATACCATACAAGAGTAATCATCAACAAATAGCATGAAATATTTCTCACCATTGATGGATCTAGTCCTTGTAGGACCACATAAGTTAGTATGGACAATTTGCAGAGGTCTAGTAGAGGAATGTTTCTTGGATTTAAAGCTTACCTTAGTTTTCTTTCCTTTGAGACACTCTTTATGTATTGCATTATCAGGCTTTCTAAGAATAGGCAGACCTCTTACATTCTGATTTTAACTAATTCTAACCATATTGTCAAAATTAATATTACCTAGTCTCTTGTGCCACAACCATCTTTCTTCAACATGACTCATCAAGCACATACCTTGATTGTTTTCATATCTAGAAGTTTCAAGTAAATTGTAGACATTTCCCTTGGTCCTTCTTCCAATAGCAATAGCTTTTCCAAACTTATTTTTAATTTCACACCCCTGTGAAGTGAACAGGACTTGATAGCCACTCTCACAGATTTGACTGACACTCAGAAGGTTATGTTTTAATCCTTCTACATAGTACACATTGTAAATAAGATTGTCTTCATTCAGAAAAAGAGAATCTCTACCTTTGATTTGAACTCCTGAGTTGTCTCCAAACTTCACAAATCCACCTAGATAGTCTTCAAGATTAGTGAATTTTTCTTTGTCACCAGTCATGTGATTTGAAGAACCACTGTCCAGGACCCATAAGTCCCTTTTCTTGGAGTGGAAGGCAGTTTGAACTAACATAGTCTGTTCTATGTTGTTGACAACTTTGGGTTTCCAGACCTTGATAGTTTTCTGTTGTTTATTCTTCTAATCAACATTACATTGCTTAGCAGAATGAACCAAAGACTCGCATGTGAAACATCTAATCTGTCTTGCAAAGCCATGATTCTACCTAAAACCAAATCTAGGAGTTCTAGTATTCATAAATCTCCAAGAGTTCACCTTGTGACCAAATTTGTTGCAGAAGTAACAATACCCATAAAAGAAAGGGTAGGAATTATAAGCCATTATGTTGCTCCTAAAAGGATGAACATGATCCTTATCAAAATCAGGATGTTTGAGTTCACAACTTTTTCTTCCAGTAACAACGTTATCCTTTGCACTACCATTTGAACATTCACCTTTCACAAAATCAATACTATTTTTGTCCTTGTTCAGTTTTTGTTTCTTGAGCATGTCATTCAGTTTAAGAGCTCTCTCATATTTCTCAATAGTCTTTTTGAGATCTATAATCTCATGTTCATCTTTTTGAATTTCTTGATCTTTAAAGCTTATGCCAATACGAAGACAATCTTCAACTCTCTTGGATTCTTCAAGTTGAGTTTTTAATGAGATTATCTCAAGATTTATGAGTTGCTCATGTGAATTATCTTGAGCAATATTTTGTTCTTGAGCACACATTTGTTTTTTAATTTTCCTTAGCTCTTTTAGAGCACATTTCAATTCCCCTTCATAATCCACTTCGCCATATTCAGCATCATTGTTGTTGGTTTCATCTTCCTGAATGATTTTAGCCATGAATAGATTTTCATCCTCTTCATCTAAAGAATCTTCAGATTTAGAGTCTATTTCATTTTTGCTGAACATGATTTTATTCGTTTTGAAATTGAATTTCTATTTGGGTCTATAAGCCTTTTTGTTGGCCAGTTTTTCAAATTTTTTGTTATCACTATTTGTGTCACCATAGGGTTACTTTGCAGCAAAGTGGCCTATTTTGCCATAGTTAAAGCATTTGAAGGGAAGTTTTCCCTTATATTTTCCAGAACCCTTTTTGAGTTTCCTCACAAAGTGGGATTCTTTACAATCAAAAAATTCTAATTCAGTGAGCTCATCCTTTTCTTTCCTTTCAGCATTAAATGTTGTGTCTTTTGCAGATGTGTTGTTTTTACTAATCCTCATTTCATAGGCAGTCAGAGTGCCTTGTAGGTTGTCAAGGGTAAGCTGGATAAAGTGTTTCTTCTCTTCTAGAGTAGCAACCTTAGCTTCAAATTTTTGTTGGTAAGGTTCTGATGACCTTACTTACAACATCAAATTCCTTAACTTCTTCTCCCAGACCCTTCATGGCATCGACAATTTCATCAACTCTCAATAAGTAATCAGCCACTTTTTCATCGTCCCTCATTTTTATTCCTTCAAACTGGTGTTTTAGAGTGAGGACTTTAGACTGCTTTACTTTTTCATTCCCTTGATAGATAGTTTCAAGTTTAGTCCATATTTCCCTAGTAGAGCTGTAGTGCATGACTTTAATGAAGACATCTTTAGTCAGTGCACATAGAAGAGCATGTTTTGCTCTTGCATTGGTTTCGTATCTTTTCTTTTCATTAGAAGTAGTAGGCAGAGTAGTTGGTACAGTGTACCAAGTCAATACTATGCTCCAGACATCAAGGTCAATAGAAGTTAAATAAGTCTCCATTATGATTTTCCAGAAAACATAATCAGTTCCATCAAATAATGAAGCTCTAGTCATGGAAGTGTCTTCATGAGCTTGAGACATTTTGAATAGACTCCAAGCCCAGAATCAATCCTAGGTTGGAAAGACCTATCAGAGGATTCTAGGCTCTAATACCAATTGTTGGAGTGAAAAGACACTGAGAGGGGGGGTGAATCAGTGTAATTAACTTCTTTACCAAATTTAACTAAGACTGAAATAAACCAGATGTATGCTCTCATTTATCAATGATAAAATCATTCATGTATTAGATGCAATCACATAAACTGAAATGAGAATAGTGAAATATAGCAATTTAAAGCAATAAAGCACTGAATCAAATGAACCACATATACTCAAATAGACATAAGATATTCCGAGTGGAAAACCCTCCTGGGGTAGAAAAACCACTCCTTAACTTGCTGCCTTTTTCAGGCTTTCATTTCAATAATCATTTTTGACAATGCCTCGTAGGGTGATTTTTGAGCACCAACTCAAGGAGCACCAACCCCTCTTTTTAGAGACACCAATCTCAAGAAGCACCCACCCCTTTTTTGTTTAACAATAGAACATACAATGATACAGAGGATCTCTCTGTTTCCCTGATTTTTGTCAAGTGCCTCTTGACAGACAATGTGTAGAATTCTCAAAAGTCAAGAATGATTCTTCAGAGTTCCACCCATTATCAAGCCTTAAGAAAGCTTGAGGAAAATCCAATTACAATCTCAATACAACTTCTCATTAGAATGTATTCTTAGTGATGTGTTCTCACTTTCTTTTTCTCACACACTGTTCCATCAAATTTTCATGATACTGTTCAAAAACTATTAACACGCTATTTTTCACAATCTTTTAGCAAGAAGTAAAACCCTATATCTCATACCGAAAATTATCATTTGCACTATTGTTTCTCTTTTTGTTCCACTTTTAATTAAAGCCCAAATCTCTCTATTTTCAACTTTTTACATAAAACATCATTACATTCAAGTAAAAATTACAACTTTCAGTTATAGCTGAACCTTGTATTTTCCAAAAAAAAGAACAGAGGTGACCTTTTTGTTTTTAACCACTTTCCTGTCAAGCTGCTGTTCACGTAAGACAGAGTTCTTTAGAGTAGAATCTTTTCTCCAGACAGGAAGAGAAAAATGGTATGCCAAAAATAGAGAGGCGACTGAACATAATCTTCACAGGTAGCCTATATAGATTTTCCTCAATGACCTAGAATAAAATATATATATATATATATATATATATATGTCATGAGCAATACCCAATAAAACAACTGCAAATTTTAAGTAACTAAAAAAACTAAGCTCTATAACCGAAATCATGCTTTTAAGAGTAGTTACCAAAGATTCTAGGTAAGTATCTGAAGAATTTTGAAGATTTTATTATTACCCACAAAACAAAAATCAATATCCCGTAAAAATGACATGATAACCTCCAAAAAATGCAATTAAGATTTGGAGTGATCATTTCAGATTTTTCCATGAAAGGAATACTCATTTTTCACTTTTCTTTTTGCATAGAAAACTTAACTCAAATTAACCTTGCCTAAGAAGTAACGGATATAAAAAGAAGACTAAAAGAATACCTGAGAATAGTGAAGGATATGTTGTCACAAAAGTGTTTACCAGATTAGTAGAGCAACTCGAGTATCTTTCTTTATGGCGAGCTCTTACCCAATGACAGGCACCAGTCAGAAGGAGCGACCATTGTAATGGTCTTACCAGAATCCCATACGTGTTTCAAGGATAGTAAACCAACAACATGCACAGTGAAATAGTCGAGAGAGAGATTCCATGGTGGTGGCTAGATTAGGGTTCCAAACCCTTCAAATCATGAGAAGTGAAATAATGACCTAAACTTCCAAATGAACAACCACATGATTTCCTTTCCGAAGATTGATAATCATTTGGAGTCCGAGAGGACAGATATGATAATGCATAAACTCATAATGCCCTTTGAAATCCACAAGCCGATCAAAGACAATCATGCCGACCAAAAATCTCACAAAACATTTACAAATTGCCAAGTAAAATGCTGACCAAATGATGCCTTCAAAGATATTTTGACATGACCACATTACTAAACAAATGCCGATTATATCATGCCTTGCATTATTGCTACCAAATTTCGATTGCCATTGACATATGTGTTTTCAAGAAATCAAACCAAGTCGCTTCCAATGTGACATAAAAATTAATCAATACCTTTATACCTATTGTCGGCCTTGAGGCCTGATTAGTTATTAATCATTTAGACCTGATTTAAATGCAAATAAGAGAACAATTTGAATACTTTACCCAAGGTCGATTGCCACCTTATTAAGTAATGTATACCCAAAGACTTGTGTTGACCAAGAAACCGAAACACATGCATAGGAATGATCACATGTGTGCCAATCATCAAAATCAATTTTCACCATTAAGATGCCATATATACTCAAAGTTTCCAAAGCCTTGTAAAGTATAAAAAGGATAATTTCATGCAAAGTTTAGAATGCCATTCTCCCATACCAAATACCATCACCCAAATGCAAAGGAATGAGAAGTGTGTTTCTCAAAGCCCAAGTGTGATATTATAACCAATGCCATATCATGTGCCAAATAATATCCAAAGACAAAACATCTCAAGCTGTAGAATACTAAATATACCGATATCAAATAACCAAAGTGAATCACTGTAGCACAAAATTGACAAAACAGAAACATGTCACCTGATCAATGGAACATATACTAGTAACCAGAATTCCTGAACCGAGATATGCACATGGAGTTAAGATACCAGTGCCACCCAAGATAATATCAGAAATATAGTAAATATGCTAATTGAAAAGTAGATCAACTGAGTAAGTAACCACCAAGATGCCAGAGTAACACATATTGTCATCAAGGACAAATTAGCATCACAAGAGAGATTCAACTCATATATGTATGTATACATACATATATACATGTATATATACATAAACATATATATACAAATACATATTACATATATTCATATACACATACACACACATATTGTGTGTTATTATCTTATGTTATTTTCTTGTCCTTCAATTAGTATTATGTTTTCTATCTTATCTTATTTCTTGAGATTTATAATTTTTTTTGTTGGAACTATGCATGGAAATTCCATTTTATTGTGGAACTATTATATTTAAGATAACTAATATATATAGAAAGTTTAATGTTAATAACTCCCTTGCACAATCACAAGTAGTTTAATTTTATTTTCAATCATATATTCTCCTTTTCCCTTTGTAGATCAATAAATCTATTAAAATTTTTATGGAGACCTAGCTTTTAAAATATTTGAAGAAACCTTTTAAGTGAGGTAAAAAATTGATAAAACTTCGCTATCAACAAAACCTTTAATACCCTTTGCAACCATAATACTATTATGAGATCCATAACTCTACTTAAATTCACAGGAGAAAGTGATGAAATTCTAATAACAATATGACAATGTTTTATATGATCACTTTTTAGAAATGCATTAAAGGTGGCATTTTTATATAGGAAAAAACATAATGAAAGGGTATTAAAGATCCTCTTAATTATCATTTTTTTATTTTCTTACCAGATAATTCACTTAATCTATCGTGATGATAAAGTATTTTTCTAAGGCATGCAAAATTTCATTTCCTATTATCTTAGTTGACACATGAAAATTTACTATAAAATCTATAATTAGACAAAACAAGGCCATGCCCAATACCACAATGCACTTTATGGTGTCATTTACTTCATTTTAATTTGCATGATTTATTTGGAGATAAAAAATCATTATAAGAAGTGTGATGTAACAAGCACATCAACACATGTTTATAGAGGTGTGCACTTTATGCAAAATAGTGCATAAATCACCTTACATCACAAATGGTCATATATTTTTTTTTTTCCTAAAACAAATGAGCCTCAAGGTTTGGAAAGATATCTACTCAAAATCTACAAACAAAAAAGTGTAACATTAAAAATTTCCAACTCTTTTTTTGCAATATTTATTTTTGCAAAAACATAAATGAGTAATTTAGTGAGCCTTTTTTGGATAAAGCCTAAAGAGGAGGTAAATATATGAAATTTTATCATAATCATTTATCCCAAGCATATGTGTCAATATTCATTGTCAAGCAAGAAAGAGTTTGTCTTACATAAAAATGCATTGTAGAATAAAATACATTTCACTCTATTGTTCATAATTTTGTAGATATTTGGATAACTATGAGATTTGTATTACATGAACAAATATTTATATAAGTACACACTTTTGTTCAAAATATTCCAACAATCCCTTTACATCAAAATAAGTTTTTAAATTATCACTAAAATAAGTGAAATTCAAGGCTGGTAAACACATATGTTTTAAATGCACCAATAGTGGCTACTTGTGTTGTCATTTCTCACCACATCGTTCTATGAATTGATAATTTTGCATATAGTGTTCATTAAATATTTAAACTTATTATTATTTAATTTTGAACTAATATTATTTATTCTTCAAAGATAAATTCATTTAATTCAGTTTAAGTTAATTTTGACTATTATGTGATATTTCCATTATACTTAAGTCCTAATTAATAGTTAGTTGCAAGAATTTACATGAGTAAATACTATCATGTCATCAAGTTGACGATGAACTTCTTTTTTAAGATGTCAATGAATTTAAGATACAAATTATTTATTCTGAAACTCAAAATTTCAAGTATGGATTCTATTAACAATCACTCAAAATGTTGCAATTGTTAAAAGAAATCGTGCTTCACTAAGTGCGTCTTAACGATATAATATTTCTATCTTGTGAGAGGCTGCCAGGACTAAAGGTTTAGCACTGAATAGTAGAATTTGCATCAGCTAACTAGCTGCAAACATTCATCCACCAATTTTATTAGTTGGGTTTCATGAGGGGCATCTGCTCCAGAACAGAAACTGTATAGAATACCCATTACTGAAAAGCATGCTATTCCAGTCAGCAGTTTGCTATATGTTTGGAGAGAAGATGTGAAGTCATATATGATGAGAAATCGTGCTTCACTAAGTGCGTCCTTTTGAAGTAGATGTTCGGTTGTTACCAGAACTTTGCAACCTGTTCAAATTCCATTCACAAGAAAAAAATACAAAATAGAGATGTATGTTAATGCATTAACACTTGATGGAAATAAATCAAATCACAAATAAATGAACATTCAAGTAGCATTCTAAAAACCAACGATCAACAAGATATAAATAAATAGCTTCTTAAATCCACTAATTAGCAGTATTTCTTAAATTGGATATCACTTAATACAGACAATGAAAACCACCACGAACCCCATTAATCCTTCTTGCATCATTATTCAACTACATATCCAGAAATAAAAAACTCAAAAGTAATTCTATTTCAATATATCTTCTTCCCTTCTTGCATCATTATTCAACTACATATCCAGAAATAAAAAACTCAAAAGTAATTCTATTTCAATATATCTTCTCCCTTTCTGAAGAAGAGATCTTTCAATTTCAATAATATTTTCACCCAGGTTAAAGATCAAGCATATCATAGCTATATACATCATACCAAGAATCTTTGTTTGGCATATTAGAGGACCATAATAGTCATCAAGGCTAGAAAAGTATCAATTGCTACTTCCAAGTTGTTTCACTTCATTTGTGCAAATAAAAAGAATGTGATCATAGCAAAACAGGGGTCCATTTTGCATTCTATTGTGTTACTAATATACCTTAAAAATCAAGATTAGCATTTTCATCATAAAATTCAAACAAAAATATATAAGACTTTTAGAGAATTACAGACATCTTTCACTTATGTGATTTTTTAACGAATCTTATAAGTTTCTATTTTCTTTTTTCATGCAAATCATTAAATCATATTCTAAAATTAAACCAAATTCTAATTTCAAAATTATTTATGTGATTTTTTAATGAATCTTATAAGTTTCTATTTTCTTTTTTTCATGCAAACCATTTCATATTATAAAATTAAACTAAATTCTAATTTCAAAAAAATCATCAAATATTTTGAAGTACAAAAACGTTTGATTTATGCCTTTTTAATAGATTAACAAGGAAATAAATCTCTATTTTTAGACTTTTTAGTTCAATTGAACTATATTGAGTTTTAAATTTGAATGAATCGAATCATCATAATATTTTCAAAACCAAAAAAGGATGATCTCTTAGAAATAAACTTGAAAAAGACATATCACCCATTTTTCTCTAATATTTTTTCAATATAAAAAATGGAAATAATCTCAAATTGCTACTTTTTTAATCATTGCAAAACAAGGGTCCATTTTGCATTCTATTGTGTTACTAATATACCTTAAAAATCAAGATTGGCATTTTCATCATAAAATTCAAACAAAAATATAGGATTTTTAGAGAATTACAGACGTCTTTCACTTATGTGATTTTTTAATGAATCTTATAAGTTTCTATTTTTTTTTTTCTTTTTCGCATGCAAATCATTAAATCATATTTTAAAATTAAACTAAATTCTAATTTCAAAATTATTTATGTGATTTTTTAATGAATCTTATAAGTTTCTATTTTCTTTTTTTCATGCAAACCATTTCATATTATAAAATTAAACTAAATTCTAATTTCAAAAAAATCGTCAAATATTTTGAAGTACAAAAACTTTTGATTTATGTATTTTTAATAGGTTAACAAGGAAATAAATCTCTATTTTTAGATTTTTTAAATCAATTGAACTATATTGAGTTTTAAATTTGAATGAATCAAATTATCATAATATTTTCAAAACCAAAAAAGGATGATCTCTTAGAAATAAACTTGAAAAAGACATAACACCCATTTTTCTCTAATATTTTTTCAATATAAAAAATGGAAATAATCTCAAATTGCTACTTTTTAATCATTGCAACCATTCTTTAATCAATTTATTACATATAAACTCATATATATATATATATATATATATAGGTTATATGCCTCCTACCATACATACTTAGAAATTATAATAGTCATTTGAAACCATTTTAACATCAATAATTTAGAAACTGATTATAATTGAAGAACCAAGTATATCAAATTTGTGCAAATTTAGAAACTGAAATGATTATAATTGGAAGAAAAATTATTTAGTTTGTATAAAATAAAGAACAATGGAAATAGTAGATAAAACATCATACCCTATTCAAGATAGTTGAGTAGTGGTGAGTGTGATACAACATAGAAAATGTTAATAAAAATAGTAATTTGATTTGGCTATTGGGAAATGGAAGCAATTTGTTGAAAGCCACTCTTAAATCTTACAAATGAAAATATAACACAAATAAAATAATGAATCTTATTTTTTGATAATTATCTATGTGATTTTTTAATTATTTAGGTGATTTTTTAATGAATCTTATTTGTTTCCTATTCGAGATTTCATAAGAAGTTTGAAAAAAAATTATGAAGAAAAATATGTAAAAATTCATTAAAATTCTTTTGAAAGTATTGAAAATGCTCTATTCAGAAAAGATAGAAGCCTATACAAGTATCTACATATATGATTGTTAAGGTTCAATAATCAAAAGCAATCTTGTAGCTACACATAAAAAAGAAATTTCATTGCTTAGCTTTAGTGGTTGATGAATGTCTAATTGTATTCCAAAAGATAACTTCCATGCTAACTTGGATGATGGAAAATTTGTTAACGATTTATATATAGAATTAGTACTCTCTCATTGTTTTTTAATGTAGTGGTAAATAAATTTATTTTAGTTAATCATTATATTCTATGTAGATTTGTTAGGTTGTGTCCAAAAAACTACACCTTTCACATAGGATGGTATACATGCACTTCAAGCTCTTTTTGAAATGCACTCCAAAATCCCTACAATGAATATGCATCTTATATGTTTTAGAATTTAAGGTATTTTAGTGTATGCTATTGATTATCTCATACAAAATTCCACCACAAACATTAAATAATTTGGTTCACAATAAATTAACTTCTACCTCAATTGAAGTGAAGGATATAATAATACCATAAAATAACACCAAGAAAGAAAATAAGAAAAATTGAATTAAGAAAAAGGGATACAAAACAATCTCCTCTCACCTAAGGCGACGAAAGCAGTTTCATTCAAAGTTAGGGCTAGATTTTAGTTAGAGTTAGGGTTATGAAACAATTAGGCTAAGGGTTCAATCAAGATTCAATTAGGATTAAGATTAAAGTAGGGTTAAGGTTAGGGTTCAATTAGGGTTAGGATTGGGAGTAGGGTTCAATTAAGGTAAGGGTTAGTGTTAGGGTTAGGGTGAGGCTTCAAGAAGAGTTACAATTCAAATTAGATTTATGATACAATTAGTGCTAAATCAAGGTTAGGATTTAATTAGGATTAAGGTTTAATTGGCATTCAATTAGGATTATGGTTTAATTAGACTTAGGGTTACAGTTAGAGTTCAATTAGATTTAGAATTGGGGTTTGAATTATAATTCAATTAGGTTAGGGTTAGGGTTGGGGTTTAATTAAAATTATGATTCAATTAGGATTAGGGTTATGTCTTGGGTTTATTTAGGGTAAGGGTTAGGCTTCAAATAGAATTATGCTTAATTTAGGGTTAGAGTTAGGATTAGGGTTAAATTATAGCTAGGGTTATATTTTAATTGAGTTTAAGGTTTAATTAAGGTTATGGTTAGAGTTCAATTGAGGTTACTATTCACTTAGGTTTAGGGTTCAATTAGTATCCAATTTGGCTTAGGGATCGATTAGGGTAATGATTCAATAAGGGTCGAATTAAGGGTAGGGTTAAATTAGGGTTAGGGTTATTATTAGTTTTAGGGTTAAGATTAACTTAGAGTTATCTAGGGTTATGATATAATTAAGATTACAATTAAATTAAGGTTAAGATTTAATTAGGGTTAGTGTTAAATTAGGGTTATAATTCAATAAGGGTTGGATTAGGGTTATGATTAATGTTAGGGTTCAAATAGGTTAGGGTCCAATTAGAGTTATCTAAAGTTATTATATCCTCATCCTAATAATAATATGTTTAAGGATAAAATTAGGGTTATAATCAAGGTTTAATTAGGTTAGGGTGACAATTTAATTAAGATTAGGGTTTGATTAAGGTTAGGATCCAATTATGGTGGGGGTTTAATTAGATTTTCTCGATTAGGATTAGATTAGGATCAAGGTTCAATTAGGTTTACAGCTAGTGCTAAGGTTTAATTAGGGTTATGATTAGGGTTTAACTAGGGTTATATGATAAATATTCAAGTTAAAGTTATGATTAAATTCTAATTAGGGTTCAAATATGATTAAGGTTATGGATCAATTAGGGTTAGCACTCAAGTTTAATAGGAGTTGTTTAATTAAATTTAGGGCTTAAGTAGAGCTAGGGAGGATTAAATTTTAATTACTATCAAATTAGGGTTATAATCAATGTTCAATCAGGTTAGGGTGACAATTTAATCAAGATTAGGGTTCAATTAGGGTTAGGGTTAGAGCTAGGGTTTATTTAGGGTTAGTTTTAAGGTTAAATTAGGGTTCAATTATATCAAGGTTAGGCTTTAATTGGGATCAAGGTTTAGTTAGGGTTAGAGAACTAGAGCTATAATGAAATTAGAATTAGGGTTATAGGATAAAGATTCAAGTTAAGGTTACAATTAAATTATGATTACACTTCAAAATGGATTATGGTTAGGGTTCAAATTTAATAGGAGTTAGCATCAAGGTTATATTAAAGGGTTAGGGATAGCATTGGATGAGGGTTAGTATTCACTTAGGGTTATCATTAAGTTAGGGTTAGGGTTAAATTAGTTGTAGAGTCCAATTATAACTATTGTTTGATTAGGATTAAAGTTAGGGTCTATGAGAGTTGAATTTGGGTTAGGGTTTAATAAGGGTCAAGGTTATGGTTCAAGTTCTATTAGAGTGAATTTGAATTAGGGATTAATAAGGGTCAAGGTTATTGTTAGGTTTCAATCAAGGTCAATGTCAAGGTTATGATTCAATTACGGTTAGGATTAGTGTTTAATTACGATAAGGGTTATTTTTATGGTTAGGGTTCAATTAGAGTTATGATTCAATCAAGGTTTGGGGTTAGCTTTAAGGTTTAGATATAGTTAGGATTTAATCATGGTTCAATTTGGGTTAGGGTTTGGGTTCAATTAGCATTCAATTAGGGTTCTAGGGTTCAATTATAGTTAGGCTTAGGAATAAAGTTCAATTAGTGTTAGAACTAGGGTTAGAATAAGGGTTTACTTAGGTTAAGGTGACAATTTAATTAGGATTAGGGTTCAATTAAGGTTAGGATCCAATTATGGTGAGGGTTTAATTTTTAATTAGTTGCGATTAGGATTGGATTAGGATCAAGGTTCAATTAGGGTTAGGGTTAGGGCTAAGGTTTAATTAGGGTTAGGGTTAGATTTTAATTAGGGTTATAGGATAAATCTTCAAGTTAAAGTTATAATTAAATTCTAATTAGGGTTCAAATAATATTAAGTTATGGATCAATTAGGGTTAGCATTCAAGTTTAATAAGGGGTTACTATTTAATTAGGTATAGGTTTAAAATAGAGCTAGGGAGGATTATAGTTCAATTACTATCAAAATTAGGGTTAGAATCAACGTTCAAAATGCTCCCAGATACATTAAATATTTTTCACAATAAATTAACTTCTAGCTCAATTGAAGGGAAGGATGTAATAATACCATAGAAATAACATCAAGAAAGAAAATAAGAAAATTTGAACAAAAGATAAATGGATAGAAAACAATCTTCTCTCACGTACGGTGTGGGAAGCACTTTCATTCAAAGTTAGGGCTACATTTCAATTAGAGTAAGGGTTAATTTCTAATTTCACCTCATTTGGTCTTAAATTAGAGTTTGATAGATTTAATTAGTACCAAGGTTTCAATCAAGATTCAATCAGGATTAAGATTTAATTGTTATGGTAAAAAAAAAATTGAACAATGGCAAATTTTCATCTCATTTGGTCTTAAATTAGAGTTTGATTAGATTTAATTAATACTGAGGTTTCAATCAAGATTCAATTAGGATTAAGATTTAATTATTATAGTAAAAAAGAAAATTAGAGTTTGATTAGATTTAATTAGTACTAAGGTTTCAATCAAGATTCAATTAGGATTAAGATTTAATTGTTATAATAATTAAGAATTTCTTATAGTAATTTAATATAAAATATATAAATCTAAAAAATAATTTAATTAGGATATTACATGTCGTGTGTCACGACTGTTACTAGCATATATATATTTAATAATATATAAAAAATATGTCGAGAGATATCCTTCTCGAGGCACCTATTCAATTTTTATATGAAAATTTGATTAACAAATAGACGCCTTGAGAAGGATATCTCTCGACATATTTTATATATATTATTAAATATATATATATGCTAGTTTAAGATGCCAATGAATTTAAGATACAAATTATTTATTCTAAAACTCAAAATTTCAAGTATGGATTATATTAACAATCACTCAAAATGTTACAATTTTTAAAAGAAATTTGTTTACAATGTTATGACACTATTAACACAAAATTAAAACTAAAATTAAACTATTATGGTTTGATTATTTGACCTCTAAATTGATAATGCAAATTTATGTTTAAATATTTGAATAAACAATATAATTCCTCAAATTTTGATTATATTTGAACAGTTAACTAATTGATAACTACTTATAACTATTTTAATCAATAATTTTAATCTCTAAGAAATTAAAAACTAATTATTAAGAACATCGTTTAATATTTTTACACTTCAACAAAACTAATCAATACAAATTAGATATGATAGATACTTAGATTGGAAAGAGATACGATTTTCATTAAAAAGAGAGAAAGATGAATGGATTCCACGGTTTTGAAAGGATGACATAATTGTTTTCAATTGGAACTTTAAAATTAGAGTTCACATCGTGCTGAATTCTTAACATTGTCAGTCTATGTCGAATACGAGAAACAACTACAATTCGTGGAAGATTAAATTATAGATCGTGCCCACTATCGTAGAAGATAAAATTACTTGATATAAACGTTGACGCATGCTTAGAAATAGAATGTATCTACAAAAATTAGCAAAGTCGCCACGGTTGGCACCTGCAGAAAGACTAACTTTACTACGAAGACGTTTCTTATTTCAACAGAGGCGACCTGCCGCTTCAAATCAACAGTTGAAAATGTTGTATAGAATATATTTTGTCTGTCATCATTTTTCGTAATTTTTTATTTTTATTTTAATTCACAGATTTCTTTTTCCTTCTTTCTATTTGATTGCCGAATGCTACTGTACGCTGTCTTTTAAAGACTGCAATAATTGTATTCCACGATCATTTCGACCATTGACCACTTCTTCTGCGGAGATCAGAAGACTCGGGGAGAGGAATAATTGGTTTCCACCTGTTTCGATCATTTCGCTCTCCACTTTCACGCCTCATCATCAAGGAAACATCTAACCAGTTGAGAGAATTTATCTTTGATTACAGTGTAAATGTTTTTGTATGGTCAAACTGGAATTATTTTTAAATTGCCTTGCGAAAAAATTTCAACGCGAATCCTAACCAAGCCTATACGCTCTTGGAAGTTTTTTCATAAAATAAAAAGAATCCGCTGAGACTTTCGTGCCCGCCATTCAAAATTAAGCCTTTTCCATTTCATAATGAAGCCATGGGTGCCGCTTGGCATCGAGCAACGAGATTTTCGTGCCACTAGACATTAGTGCGTGGAAATTGTACATTTGAATGTTACAATGATAGTGGATTGTTTTTTCTTTTACTTTTTTAAAAATATTTTCTTTGAGTTAAAATAGGTTTATATAAAGGAATTTTTTTTTGTTTAAACTTAATTTCATATGGGTGTATGCAATTTAATAGTTTAGATTAGTGTGTGAAAGCATTATTTTTTTCAAAAGTTAAAATAAAATTATTAGTACTTAGTAATACTATTGCAATGAGTTCTTCAACAAGTTTAGTTTTTATTAAAAAAGCAAGGATTTAGAAAACGTCTCGATCCCTTTTACAAAGAGAATGATATAGCGATCAACACAACAACATAGTAAGGAATCAACAAGGAACAACAACAAGATGGGACATAACAACAACCAAACAGAACTACAACAGAGCTACCAACAATAGAGCATAACCGAGCAAGAAACACCACCCAACGAGCTCAAGGTGGTTTAAAAAATTATTCCAAAGATTTCTACTGTATCATTATACAAGGGTTCTTCTCCACAAATCTTTTCATTTTTTTCTTACATGGAGAAGAAACAAGACAACTAACTATCTACCAACCAAGCTTGGAGTATCAACAAAGGTGTTTGTTAAAGAGGGATTTCCATTATAATCTTCTTTCTAAAGCTCCTGAAAGGGAGTGGTATGAGCTTTTGCAACAATAGACATCTTCTCCTTTTCCTTCCAAAAAATTTTTTATTTCTTTTTCCTTGAGCAGGTAAAGGAAGCATGACCAACTTTACCACAAGAATGACAAATAACCAGAGAATCTACTGCACCCACTTACCAAATTTTGAAGGCAAGGTTGTTTGTGTAGGGAGAATAAGATTATTCTCCATTAACACACAAAACCTAGTAGACAACAATCATTTCATAGATTTGGTGATCTTATCCATAGTACAAAATTTCCTAAAAGAATTAGCAATACTCATTAAAATATTTTAATTCCAAAACTCCAAAGGAAACCCTGGCAAACAAACCCAAATAGGAAACTTAAGAGTGTCTATCATATGGTTGAAACCAGGAAACCACCTTTGAAGGCAGATGCCATTCTAGCCATGAAGTCAATGGCCTTTAAGAAGGACCTTAGAACAATCATCCTCACAAGGAAAAGAAAAGAGAAAGAAACCATTTATCATAGCGGATACCTTAACCTGACCTTTTTTCTTCTAGAGTCGGCTAACCCATCTTCTAACAACATCGATGTTGGGATGAAAGCCACAAAATCACCCAACCAAGGAGCTCTTAAGCCAATCCAAAGATTCAAAAAAAATAGTCAAGAATATCAATTTGAGCTTTTCCACCATCCATAGTAGCAATGGAGCTTCCTACATTAACCTCAAAATCAAGATCCACTAGGTGGTTAGACATGCCACCCACCTCCATAGCATGGAGCTCTTCCAAAGTAGTCATAGGAGAGGAAGATAAAATAGTCTAGAGAGTGCTCAAACTCTTAGCCCTACGAACCAACCCATCAATGAGAATTTGAGCAATTGTAGGGGTCAAAGGGGAGACAACAGGAATGGGAATATTAGAAGAAGAAGGAGAAAAAACACCATTCTTAGCAACAATAGGGAGAAGAAATCCCTTTTTGAGACCAAAAAATAGAGCATTGTCACAAGTTTTCTCCATAGAACTCGCCCTTGAGCTCCTCCATGCCTCCAGATAGGCTTCAAGAAGGATATCAAGGAGAAGCTCATCCTCCTCAAAAAACCCATCACAAAACCAATCCTAAGGACAATTGGCATCAGGGAAAGAAGAACCATAAACTTCATAATTAAAGGAATGGAAATCTTCCTCATCCCAATCATGTGCCCACAAGTCAACAATCGAGGAGACGAGGGCATATTTAGCACATTTTGGGAGTGCACTACCATTGAAGCTAAAAAATCCTCCATAAGAGAGCTACCCCTAGATTCCCCTAAGCAACAAATAAGGGATCCCTCTTGCAAAACTAGCCCACCCAACTCAATGAACTGACCAGCAACAAGTACAATGACTCCAAGATTCTTTCCTTCAATAGCTCCATCACAAAGTTGCAGACCCTCCACTCCAACCCCCTTTGAAGACACGAGAATCAGACGAGGAGCAAATGGTGCAAGACCATCTTCATCCCCCATCGTAGACACAGGAACCAGCAGAGGAGCCTTCATTGCATGACTATCTCCATCCAGGTCATCTCCTCCCTCATTGTCATCCGCAAAAAAAATTAAAAGCCCCCTACCCTACTTCCCGCTCCTATTAATAAGTTGGTTTTGAATCAATTAAAAACAAAAAATTTATGCTCTTTAAATATAATTTATTTTTTTCAAAGTGAACATGTAAAATGTTTAACTATAAAAATTATAAAAATTAGTTCCCTTGAACATAATTGGCTAAGAATTTTGAGTTGTTATGGATGAATTTTTAGAGAAAATGAAGGTAAACTATTATTTTAACAATTTTTTAAGAATGATTTTTGGCTTATAAATTTATTTCAATAAATCTTTCTAAAATAAATAAATTTTATTTAAATTATTAATATAATGTTCACATAGTTTAGCAGGATACATATAATACAATTTTTAAATATATATGTAGTAATGGAAAAAGTATCCCTTTTTCCTTAGTTTCGGAATGAATAGATAATAATTAAAATTAACCTAATGTTGCCTTGATTTAGTGTTGTAGTGTGTTTCACACATTCACATTAAGTTTAGGGACCCTCTAAATTAAATGGACCTAATGGCTCCTTATTTAGGATGTTATAAATTGTATCTTTACACTTCCACACTAATCTAGGGATTTATTAATTAATTAACCTAAACCATTCGCCACCTGGTGAATGGGTCCTTAGTAGGTCCTAGGACCCCATTTTTACATAAAATTTACATCCCCCAAAGTGTGTCCTAGTTAAGTGTTCTAGGACCCATTCGCCACTTGGAGAATGGGTCCTCACTTAATTTAGGACCCCCCCTTGGAATATGTTTTTGGTAGTCTTTTAATGATTTCAAATCCTAGATCTAATGTCGGCTTGTGTTACTTGAATTTTGGGAATTTATGATAAGTTATGTATAAATATAAGGTTATTTCACATAGTTTCATCTAAGCAATCTACAATTTCATGAGCAATCAAGAGTACTTTTACAAGATCATTTCTAAGGAATTCAAAGGTAGAATTATAGAAGATTATTGCAACAATCAAAGGTCATATCATCATGTCAAAAGCATAATGCATCATGCATGTTGTTGAGCTAATGTGTTGATGTAGCATTCAAGATCTATCTAGTATATTCAAAGGAGTTGTTTCATATCAAATTTCATGATCAAGATCTACTCTCATTGAAGCCACTTCATGCAAGATTGTCGATTTGTACTCCAAGGTTCAATTGAGGATTGGTGAGTTGTGGCATTACATTGTTCATTCATCTTTCCTTTTATGCATTATTTCATTTCAAGGTTTAATTACCAAAATGGGGTTTGACCAAGGCAAACCCCTATTCCCTAACAAAAAAACACTTTTCTTCTCCTTTGATGTGTGATTGTAGGTTTTAGGTTGAAGATCAATTGGAGAGAAAAAGTTGTCAAAGTTGTCACCTTTCTTGCAAGATCACATAAACTAAGCTACATAATTTATTTTTAGGTTTTCAACAGTGTCCCACCAGGATCTAGAGTTGTAGACATTGAAGAACAGAACCCAAAAATGGATTTTCCAGAACCCTACCAGGGACCCATTCACCATTGGGTGAATGAGTCCTCAGTGAGCCCCGAAAAAGCATTTTTTGCTATAGATACACATCATTTTACCATCTTATAACCTACCTTTTTACTGTTATATTAGTTAGGTTTGTTTTCTAGTATTTATTTATGTATTTTAGCCCTCATTAATTGAATGAAATGATATAAAACTGTGGTTCATCATCTTGTTGATTCATTTTGATAAACACATTTTTAGGTGGTTCATTATGGTGAACTTGACTTTTTGAGCATTGTAGTTTTCTGATTTTAGGAGCCTCTTTTCATCTTAGATTATATCTTGCATTCATTTGCATTCATTTCTATTGAATTAGATCTCATTTAAGGGTGTTTAGTTTGCATTCAAAATTTCATCTCATATAGGGTTTTAGGATTGCATTATTTTTGCATTCTTTAAATCTAAAAAATACAAAAAAATCAGTAATTTTGCATATCATCTTGCATCACATAAACTTGCATTTGAATATTGAAAACAAAATCGCATATCAAACTAGGTGTTTTAGGTCACCATTTTGTCATAATTTGCACACAAATTTCACATTGCATTTATAAAAATTTGAACTTGAAACTTACTATAGCAACCTAAATCTGAAAACCACTAAAAAAGACCTAAAAATTGGTAAAAATTTGTTTCAGAAACCTAATCTAAGACCCATTCACCATAGGGTGAATGAGTCCCTGATCAGGCCTTAAGCTGCATTTCTAGAATTTAAAATCTTGAGCTTCGTGCTTTTAGTTGTTGTTATCACATCTTTGTTTTAGTTTGTTAAGTTTATGTTTCATTCATTTTATTAGATCTAGCTTAATTTGGAACATTTATTGCATTGTCTAAATTCAAACTTTCATTTACAACATTTCATTTTCAAATTGTTGCATAGTGTAATTAGTAAATTGCCTTGTTTAGAATTTGAAAATTGCATTTAAATATTTCATTCTAGGTCATTGCATTTCATTTTTAGTTTCTTTCCGTTTCAGGTTTGCACACTAAGTTTGTGAAACTTGTATGAGCTTTACAACTTGGTTTCCTATTAGCAATACTATTATGAGACATAGTTTGAGACTCATGTCATCTCGTGATATACCATTCATTGTGGATCTTTGGTTTTCTAGCTCTCTTCGTAATAGTATTCATAGTCGACTCGCTATGGATCATAGCAATCATACATCATTTCTTATTTTAACAGAGGTGACTTGCTACTTGAAATCAATGGTCGAAAAATGTTGTTCAAATATGTAAGACCATAGAATATATTTGGTTCGTCATACTTTTTGTAATTTTTGAGTTTTTTTTATTCACAGATTTCTTTTTCCTTTTTTCTATTTGATTGTTGGATGATACTGTATGTTGTACTGCAATAATTGTATTCCATGATCATTTCAACCATTGACCACTTCTTGTGCGCAAATTAAAAGACTCGGGGAGAGCAATGATACATGTGGAACCCACCCCTCCACTTGTTTCGCTCATTTCGCTCTCCACATTCACACCTCCTCATGAAAGAAACATCTATCCAATTGAGAGAATTTATCTTTGATTCTTGTGTAAATTTTTTTATATGGTCAGATTGGAATTATTTTAAATTAACTTGCAAAAAAGTTTCAACGTGAATCCCAACAAAATCCTATACCCTCTTCAATTTTTTTTCATTAAAATAAAAAGAATCAACTAATACTTTCATGCATGCCTTTCAAAATTAAGCCCTTTTCATTTCGTATAGAAGTGACGGGTGTTGCTTGGCATCAAGCATCAATATTTTTGTGCCACAAAACATTAGTGAGTGGAAGTTGTAAATTTGAATGTTACAATGATAGTGGATTGTTTTTTCTCTTACTTTTTGAAAAGTTTCTCTTTAGTTAAACTTAATTTCATATGGGTGTATGCAATTTAATAGTTTAGATTAGTGTGTGAAAATATTATTCTTGTCATAAGTTAAAATATAATTATTAGTACTTGGTAATATTGTTGCAATGAGTTTTTCAACAATTTTTTATATTATGAAAACAAGGATTTTTGGAAGTGTTGATCTATTTTAGAAAGAGAAAGAGCGATCAACACAACAAAATAGTAAGGAATCAGCAAGGAACAACAAGAAGATGGGACATAACAACAACCAAACATAACTACAATAGGGCTATCGAAAACATAGCATAACAAAGCAAGAAACACCACCCAACCAGCTCAAGGTGGTTTAAAAAATTATTCCAAAGATTTCTACTATATCATTATACAAGGGTTCTTCTCCACAAATATTTTTGAATCCTTTTCTTACAGGGAGAAGAAACAAGACAACTAACTGGACCAACAAAGCTCAGAGTATCAACAAAGGTGTTTGTTAAAGAGGGATTTCCATTAGAATATTCTTTTTTAAGCTCCTAAAAAGGAGTGGTGTGATCTTCCACAATAGTAGACATCTTCTCATTTTCCTTCCAAAAAAAGTGTTGTTTCTTTTTCCTTGAGCAGGTAAAGGAAGCATGACCCACCTTACCACAAGAATGACAAATAACTAGAGAGTTTTCATATTCAATCTATTGCAGCCTCTTACAAAATTTTGAAGACAAGGTTGTTTGTGTAGGGAGAATAAGATTATTCTCCACTAACACACAAAACCTAGAAGACAATAATCACTTCATAGTTTTGGTGATTTTATCCATAGTACAAAATCTCCCAAAATAATTAGCCATACTCATAAAAATCTTTTCATTCCAAAACTCCAAACGAAACCCTAGCAAAAAAACCCAAACAAGAAACTTAAGAGTGTATGTCATAGGGTTGAAACAAAGAAACCACCTTTGAAGGTAGAGGCCATTCTAGCCAAGAAACCAAGGGCCTTCAAGAAGGACCCTAGAAAAATCATCCTCATAAGGAAAAGAAAAGAGAAAGAAACCATTTATCATAGAAGTTACCTTAACCTGACCTTTTTTCTTCTAGACCTGACTGACCCATCTTCTAGCAACATCAATGTTAGGATGAAAGCCACAAAATTTCCCAACCAAGGATCTCTTAAGCCAATCCAAAGATTCAGAAATAATAGCTGAGAATATCAATTTGAGCTTGTCCACCATCCACAACAGTAATGGAGCTTCCTTCAGTAACCTTGCAATCAAGATCGAGTAGTTGGTCAAACATGCCACCCACCTCCATAACATGAAGCTCTTCCAAAGTAGCCATAGGAAAGGTAGATAAAATATTATGGAGAGTGCTCAAAATATCATCCCTACAAGACAACCCATCAATGGGAAGCTAGGAAATTGTAGGGGTCAAAGGGGAGACAACAAGAATGAGAATATTAGAAGAAGGAGAAAAAACACCATTCTTAGCAACAATAGGGAAAAGAAATCCATTTTTGAGATGAGTGAATAGAGAATTGTCAGAATTTTTCTCCATACAACTCACAGTCAAGCTCCTCTATGCCTCTAGACGGGGTTCAAGAAGGATATCAAAGAGAAGCTCATCCTCCTCAACAAACCCATAAAAAAACCAATCCTAAGGATGATTGGCATCAATAAAAGAAGAACCATAAACTTCATAATTAGAGGAATGGAAATCTTCCTCATCCCAATCTTGTGCCCACAAGTCAACATCTAGGGAGACAGGGGCATCTTTAACACATTTTGTGAGTGCACTGCCATCAGCTAAAAATTCTTCCATAAGAGAGCTACCCCAAAATTCCCCTAAGCGACAAATAGGGGATCCCTCCTGCAAAACAAGCCCATGCAACTCAATGAACTAACCAACAATAGGTACAATGACTCCAAGTTTCCTACCTTCAACAGCTCCATCGTAAAGTTGTAAACCCACCACTCTCGCCCCCATTGAAGACAAAGGAACCAGATGTGGAGAAAATGGTGCAAGACCATTTTCATCCCCCACTATAGACACATGAACCAATAGAGGAGCCTTTTTTGTAGGACTATCTCCATCTGGTTCATCTGCTCCCTCATTGTAATCTGCAAAATATTTTCGAAAGCCCCCTGCTCCACTTCCTATCCAACTTCCACTTCCTACTCCTATTAATAATTTGGTTTTCAACCAATTAAAAACTAAAATTTTATGCTCTTTAAATACAATTTAATTATTTCAAAGTGAACATGTAAAATATAATCTAACTGTAAAAATTGTAAAAATTAGTTCCCTTGAACATAATTGGCTAAGAATTTTGAGGTTTTATAGGTGAATTTTTAGGAAAAATGAAGGTAAAATATTATTTTAATTTTTTTTAAGTATTATTTTTAGCTTATAAAGTCATTTTATTGAATCTTTCTAAAATAAATAAATGTTATTTTTATTAATATAATATTCTCATAGTTTAATAGGATACACATTATATATATATAGAAACATAGGGAAAATGGCATAGGTGAAACGAGTAGACCTAGAAATGAGGGACCTATGCCAAAAAGAAAAAAGTGGTTGTCCACCCAATCACCAATCTAATTTTCACATGTTCATTAGGAAGAGGGATAGTGTCATAAATTGTTAGAATTGACTTGCAACCCTCAAGGTGAGTCAACCCTAGGTTTGGACACTATGCTGCCCTAACTTCCTTATGACAGAAATATCTGAACAACAGTTTTAGGAGAAGAATAAAAATACATTAACAATCAAACCTATGAGATCTATCACTTGAAACATTAATTATTATGATAATATTTGACAGAAACAAGCATTAACCATCAAATATGGGAAGGTTAAGATGGTATGCACCTAGCTCCAAAAGAGGTTTTAGGCTCTACTAAAGGACATATTCACCTAGGTGCGAATGGGTTCTGGTATAGGGCTCTTAAAATTCTTTTTGTAGTCCTCTAATGTCATATCTAAGGCTTTGATTCCTCATGGTTTCACTATTGAAAAACTAGAAATAAAACTTATAGGTGAGTTTCTGTATCTTGACAACTTTGATGACAACTTTGACAACTTTACCAAATTTCACTTTTGATTAAATTTCAATCCTTCTTCACCTACAAATCTGCAAACACACAAAGAAGAGATTTTTTTTTTTAGTGTATAAGGGTTTGTCTTGGTCAAACCCTAGTTTGGTAAATAAACCTTGATATAATGAAATAAAATCATAAAAGGAAGGAATGCTAAATGAGCAATTATCTTATTGCAACTCACCAAACCCTTTAATGGTTGTCCTTGGAGGACTGAGGTCTAACACATCACTCCAAGGATTAGATCTTGCATGAAATGACTTGATTGGATGCTTGATTTGACACTTGATTTGATGCTTGAAAACTTGAAACCTACATCACAATGTTAGCACCAAAAACATGCATGAACACGCATAAACCTTGGCATCATGATAGGATCTTGAATGCCGCAATAATTGATTGATAAATATTCACTTGAGTGCTCTTGACAATATTATTTTCTCTTGTGAAGTTCACCTCTAGCTTGTTCTAGGATTTGAATTTATAAAAAGAGCTTGTATTCATAGGTGTTTCCTTAATTTGCCAACAATTAAACATCACAAGCCAACCTTTGCAATTTGAAGGGTATGTGCAAGATCATCATGGAAAAAACAAGCCCTTAAGTGGCAATAAAATTTAGAAAATCAGAGTTAGGCAACTTGACGTAAAAATTTGAATAAGTTATCTATATGTAAGAATAGAATCTATAGAAAATTGAATGTAGTTTCTAAACTACTAGGTTTATTTTTTTGAAAAATATATCTATTTGGTGGAAATTTGAAATTTCAATGCAGTAGTACTTAAATTTTAGGGAAAAAATAAGAAGTAGGTGTCTGTCTAACCACCCTAACCACAATAAAATGATAAAAAAAAATTATAATATTTTAGATATAAGTAAGGGACTCATGTCCCGATGTGATGCATATTTTTTTGTAATTTTTTTCCAGGTAAATAATTAGTTATGATTCTTTTATTACAAATTTTAAAAAATATAAAAACTTGTATGTCTAACCACCTTAACTTGGCCAAAACTTCATGAAATTCATTTTTTTTTTTAATTCTATAGTATGCAAAGCATAGAATATGACACATGTTTCAGATTCAAAAAATGTGATACCGTTTGAAAGTTATAGATGTTTTTCAATTAGCCTATCAATCAGGACTTTAGTCGTAATTCAAATAGAAAATGAATAATAATTATTTATTAAATTTAAAGTAAAGAATAATTTATATTGGTGGAAAGCTGAGAATCTCCTTTAAAAACCCTTTTCATTTCATCAATTTTGGGTAAAAGAAAAGTCATCAGCCACATGGGCCATCATATCACTTAGATATCACCACTTTTTGGCCCATCATAATCCTGCACATACCCTGAATTAAGATCATCAAAATTCCGCCAAAAACATATTAAAAATAGATCTTGAGACTTAAGGAGGACCCATTCACCCTTAGGAAAATGGGTCCAGGCCCTAAACCTAGGACACAAATTTTCCAAGATGTGTAATTAGGTGTAGGAATTGATTAAATGTGGATTCCCCTTTCAGAAAAAAAAAATTAATTAGGCTTGTAAATGCATAATTGGGTCAATTAAAGGCTTACTTTAGTCCAATTAATTAAGGGGATGCAAACATATCGTGAAAATGTAAAGGTGTACATTTTCTGACACTACATTTAGCCCCCACTTTAGTGAGAGTATGAACTTGTGCTTAGACTCACACTAAAGTAGATAAATAAGTCAAAAGAGGTCTAATTTTACAAGTATTGAATAGATAATATGAAAAAGGTCAAGGAGGATGATCAATCCCCCAAGATCTAAGATCTCATGAAAAACTAGCAAAGGCACAAAGGGACACATGCCTACAACAACACAAGATGAACAATCATGCAATGCCAAAATTGATGCAAAAGGAAAGAAAATAAAAGATGGACTAGCCATGGTTGCACTGTTGTCCATAAAAGAAAAATCACAAGTGAAAACCCATTATCCACTATGCAAACAAAATATACTCATGAGGGCTAGTGAAATCCAGTGTCCACTAGATGAGCCCCAATCGCTCTACTATTGGTCAAGCATCCATAGCCCCGGTAGAGTTGTTTGTATCCTCCTGAAAGTTGAATTTTCTTTCTTTTGATTTCATCATTTTTCTTTCTTTTCTTTTGTTCATTTTTTTTTTCCTTTTTCTTCTTTCTTTTCATTTCAACCCGCAAGCAGTGAAGCTTGCATTCATGGCTGAGAATCACAGTGACACTGAAGCAAAATTTTAGATTTTTCACTTAACCCAACTTCGCAAAAGGACCTACAACAACCTCAGGATGCTTAAAGTGTGTGAGAGATATAAGATTTTAGAACACATCAGAATCAAATTAAGCCAATGACTCATCCCCTTCAAATCAAACATCTAGGTCACTTGATACTAATAGAAGACCTTCACCATCCACTCTAAAAAATTGATTAAGGTTTATCGAAGAAATAATTGGAACAACCCCAAGCAATAAAATGGTAGTTTTTGTTTGCAAAAATACCCAATAGGAGTGGAAGAATAGTGGAAGCAGGTAGAAGCAAATGGAAAGAAAACTAACCTAAGGAAAACACCTACACTAACCAAAGTGGGAAAGCAAATGCAAACAACAAGGAAAAAAACCTAAAGGAATCTAATCTATGACAAACCAACTAATCTTACAAAAGTAGGAAAATGGAGTATGTACATGAAACCTATACTAATCGAACTGAACTATGTACAAGATATTTACAATGAACCATGCTCATGTAAGGAAAATTGACGTTTATGCCCATAGGATTTTGCAAGGCATGCACAAGCAAACAGGTGGTCATTATAGTTCTAATCAATATGAATTCACCCTTATATTCGAAAAAATAAGTTTATATTGCAGTATTAAAATATAATAACACATTCAGGAAGAATTAGCATTTGAGGTGACTCGTGAAACCCATGGTCAATCCACAAATAATTTTTCCTTCCCTCATTCCCATAATTGAAATTATAAACATGATCATTCATAAGAGTAGGGAAAGATAAAATTTGGATGTTGTCATGCGAAGGTGGCAATGTTTGATGGTCAGGAATGTGCATTACATTGTTGGTCATTGCATTGGTAGCCTTTGGTGGATGCAATGGATGGTGCAACATTCCACTTGCATTCCAAGTCTGCAAATCACAATCAAACTGATCAGGTAGTAGCCACTGTGAAGAAAAAATTTTAGATGCAAGAAACCTTCTACCTGATTTTGGGTCTGCTTAAGGTTGAGAAAATGAATTATCCAACCCTACTTCCATGCTCCTAATGGGATCTGCAACCTCCATCGACTGTTCATTGATGAGATAGAAACTATCATGCTGGTCACCTACGATCTTGGTGTCAACTTGATTGCTATCTTCAAAAGGCAACATGTTATCCCATTCATTTTCCCTTGTGCTGATCTAAATTTGCTTATAGTTCATGTTACAAAAACATGATATGGACGAATCTGCCCCATTGAAGCTCTTAGAATGTATAGGAGGTGGTGGGACTTTTAAAATTTGTCAAATTTTGCCTCGTTGAGGCATGATTGGTTACCTTTTAGAATAGAGGTCTAGTGCTTGGGGTTTATGGTTTATATTACCCACCAAAAAATGGTTGATACTTTTCAAACCCTTGCGTTATATTTTAACGTTGACCTATTATTGAGGGTTACCGGTCACTTAAGTCATCTGACTGAGTCTTTCCTTCGTGCTCTTACCAGCCCCTTTTCACCCAACCTATCAGTCTCCTATTTTCCACTTGGGCCTAAATGTTTATGCCGCTGAGGGTTTTTTCGGCCAGCCCTACCATTATTTTATATTTGTTTTCATTGCAGCTTGGCGGTTCGTCTGATCATGGGCGATCTATACCGTTCCTTGTAGACCTCGTAGGTTTTCCTGTTGATGTCACTTAGGTGGTGCGAGGTGTGCAAGATTCCACCATCTGTCATGTACAGAGGAGTGGGGCCCTTTCTCAATGTGCCAACAATGACAAGTGGGCGTCTTTTCACCTGTGGGATTTTAATGATAGGGATTAATGATGACTGTCCCTCACAGGCCTCATACGATCGGATTAAATGTTCCCAAAGGTACCGCGAGGTTTGCGAAATGGTGACACGTGGCTTGGCTCTTGGAGCAACAAGGGCTAGGTGGGGCTTGTTGCCCGATCACGACTTCCTATTTTTTAGGGTTGTGATTGGTTGTGTTTTTCCCAAGCAGTGATGTGGATTTTCAATGATCATTGACTTGATCTGAGTCATCTGACTTGCCAGGTTTGTTCCACATCAACGGTTTGATTTTAAAGGGTTACTGTTCCTCCATGTGAGGAGTTCTTGTGCTCTGCAAATTGTTTTTATTAATGGTGCGGGTTTTTCAGTGGATCTTGTCTTGATTTCCTTGCGTGCGAGCAGTATCCTCCTGATAAATGAAATGATCGATTGTACACCATTTTTCCATAAGCCTATAATAATTTTGTGGTGGCAACATCAGCCACTAATCGCTCACATGCTCGTACAACATTTGGGAAATTATTTTTCCCTGCACCAGTTTACACTATAAATTCCTGTTGAATTGCTCAATATTATCATTGCATTTTGAGTTGGTCTGTTTGCAGGTGGTGGATTCATTTGTATTTTCGAGCTACACATCTTCAATGGATAAATCTATGGTGTGTCGAAGTGCTAGAGTGGGCACGAGGAATTCGCAGCGCAGGGTGGAACAACCTATTCCTAGTGCTCCTGAGGCGGTTGCTCAAGGTGTGGGCAAATGGTCTAGGCATTGCAATTCCCCTATCGTGCTCTATTCGAGTTCTGGTGGTGATGGGTCCGAGACTGATTCAGACAATCGTTACTTTCTCCCAGCCATGACTGAGCTCGTGGGTGTCAATGAGGAGGTCCTTGTAGTTTCGCCAATAACTGCAATGGCGTTGTATCATGTTGTTGGAACTAGTGCTGGTGTGGACAAGAGGAAGAGAATGGTTTCAATTCATACTGAAGCGAGAACCAGGAGCGGTCGCCTGTACCGGGGTCATGTGTTGGATAAGTGATTGCTCATGGGTGGTGTTGTTCCAATGGTTCGTTTTTGATGTGGACGTTTGTGTGTGTGGCATGGTCTTTTGTTTTTTCTCAGACTGGTTACTGGGGCGTAACCATTTTGATTCCTCAAATCATTTATAGTTATTTCTAATGATGAGGAATATTTTCAAATGTGAATTTGAATTTCATTTCATTAGAATGAAATTCATTTTGAAATTGATAATGGAGCTCGATACTTGTTGCTCTCCTATTCTATAAAGGAGATTTTACAGCTCATTGTTGGGGGTCAGATTTTGTGTGTCCTAAGGCTTAGTATATGTATAGTCAGTTTGTTTACTTTAGGTTGTTTGAACGTATTAACTAGTATGTCTTTTCTAGGGCAGGAATATTATGAAACAAGCAAGCTGTGCCTATGTAATAACAAATATTGAAGCAATAATGAAAATCTATTAGAAAAATTTCTCTCTCGGTTACATGTCATGAGTTGTGAATGAGTTTGTTAATGATATATTCATTCAGCTTGAATGGTATATTTGAATGTGTCCTTTGTTTTCCAGCTTTAACTTAATGAGTTAATCAAATTGCTCAAAAATGAGTTACAAATTTGTGATGATGTATTCAGGATTCACTAAGGAGTATTGTTTTAAAAAATTGAAAATATCATAGTGTAAATCATTATGGTGATACGTCCATAATATCTAGGTTATGTTTTGTATGACTCCTGCCCAACGGATGAGGCACAGGGTAATTTCTTCACGTTTCCATTTTTGGAAGTGCAAGGTTGTAGTTTTAAGCATGGTGGTTCAAGATCTGAACAATATAAAATATCAAACCCTATCTCTTTGAGATGTAAATCTTATGATTAAATTTTCAGTCTCGTTGCTTTGAGATAAATGTTATTATTCTTCGGTTTTCCACAACCAGGGTAATTGCTATCTAATTGCGTTAATGGGGATTGTATTTGTGAGAAGAAGTGTTCTTACTAGTCACAAAATATTTTTATGAACACACTTAGGAAAACCCTCTTTGGTTTCACAGAGCCTAAAGTGTAGGAGATCTCAGTCTTTGAATGAATCTCATTAGTTGGCCACTAACTTTGTTATTTCTTGAATATAGAGTTTGGCTACCTTTTAGAGAGTTTTAAAGCCTAGCTGAAAAAAAAAAAACACCAATAGAATGGCGACTCTGCTGGGGAGGAAATTGTGAAAATTCTGATTGCAGAATCTAGCCTTAAGAGTCATTGCATAGAGTCAAAGGATTTTCCATTCTAAATTTAATAGTGAAAGTTTTCAACCCTAGAGGAAGAGGTTGTTGAAGTGAACCTGAAAATCTTATGATCTGTGGTGTTCCACTGGAAGAAGACTCAGGAGTTTTGGGTGCAGACAGTCCTGTTATAAATCTTATTATAATAACTAACATATTACTTGTAACCATAAAGGTTAAAGTCAATGGAATAGGCTCTCTACCTAAATCATTAGTTGAATGGTGGCTTTATTGGGGAGAACTTCTGAGAAATTTAAAAGAAAAAAGAGACAAGAGAAACCACAATAGTTGGAGGCGGCTATCCAGAATCATTTGTTTAGTGGATCTAAACATTAAGTTTGGATGGTGATAGGTTATGGATTTGGAAGAGATTGGTAGCAACATGATTTCAACATATTTGAGGTATGACTCTATTGTGGACAAAGACCCAGAATGTGACAAGCTTTGAAAAGGAATTTCATATTCTTTTGAAATTCAACCCTTTGTTAGAGTGCTGGCAACTCTGTCTGAAGAACCAATTGACATATGAAGGAAAAGTCCCAGATCTATGACATTTTATAGTCAGGGAGAGAGGATTAACAACTACTTCCAAAGTTACTAGGTATTTTCATTTTAAATCTAAAATAATTCACTATTTTGATTGTGAGAGGTGTTTGTAATTAAGGATGAAAAATGGTTCTAAATTAGATGTTCTAACATCAAGAAAGGAACAATGATTAGATTTTCCATACTTCTAACGATGCAATATGTAAAAACACTTGCGAAACATGTTCATGTTGTATCATACTTCTAAAAGCAAGGTATAACTATTTCAGTCACTGATGGAATCATGGTTGAAATGGTAAATGATATGTTTAAAATAAACATGTATTGCTTTGACAATAATTAAATTGGTATAAGAGAGTTCCCAAGCGAGAAGTCAGACATAAACATGCAAAGGGAACAAGTTTCGTTAGGCCCTTCAGGGGGTTTTGTAACTCAAAGGTATATGCCTTTTATTTTCAATGATATTAGGGGTTTGCCTAATCTAATCCCTAAGAAGATTAGGAAGTATTTGCCTAAATACATAGGGAAAAGTACAGGATCCGCCTCTAGGCATCTACAGGATTTTGTAGATGTAATGGGGGATTATGAATTCAGTCATGAGGATGTTGTTATGAAGTTGTTTGTGCAATCCTTAAGGGGTGATGCCAGGGATTGGTTCTCATATTTACCTGCATGTTATGTTAAATCATGGAATCAATTGGTGATAGCTTTTATTGAATAATTTGGTGAAAGAGTCAATCCCAACATATTAAGAAAGGGTTTTATGAGAATCCACATACAGGAAGATGAGCTAGTCTCATATTTCAATCTCAGATTTTCAAGAGCTTTAAGAGAAATCCCTAGAGAAGTAAGACCAAGTGAGGCAGAATGCTTGGTTGTATATCTTGGTGCTTTTGACAAAAGGATGGGTTACTTATTAAGTGATAAAGAACCTACAACCCTACACCAAGCATATCAAGTGGCAATGGAGATTGAGAACAGCATGAAATACTCAATGATGAAAGGGTATTTGGTTGCAAGTATTGATTACCCTGGCCTAACTCATACTAGTAAAATTTCAGAGTTGGCTACACATAAAACTCATTATGATAAGAGTGATTTGACAACTGTAATGTCTCCACCATTACAATGTGATGATGATGAGATCCAAGTTGAAAGCCTGTCCAATTTGAATGGTGATGATCAAACTCCTTTTGTGCCAGAATTGTATGAGATGAAGAGACAAGAGGAAGAATCACCATATGAGTTTTTCTTGAGATTTTTGGATGCTTTAATACAAATTCCTAGAGGTCTCAGACCTAATGACTTTGAATGCATTGACTTGTTTTGTGCTTTATGAACCAGGGCTGAGTTCTTTGCTAGAAGAATTGAAACCTGCTAACTTGGCCCAAGTCCTTAAATGGATAGAGATTGTAGAATCAACCAAGAGTGTATTTACACAAAATGAAGATAATGCTTGCCCTTTTGAAGAAAATTGGACAACTGCACAAGAACTTGAGGGGAAAAGTGATGAAGGATTAAGTGAGACACCTATTGTTTTTCCCTATCCCAATTGTAATGCTCATATCACTGAGATTTTGTTACAGGCTAGTGATTATGACTTTAGAGGTGGTGATTGCATTACGGAGGATGAAGTTGAGCCTCTCCTTGTACTAGAGTTGCATGGTAATGTGGAGCCTCATGATTTTACTTGTTTCCAAATGAAGGGACAATTTTCAAATGATGAATGTCTGGAGTATACTCTAGGTATACTGGCAATGGAACAAGTTTGTTGTATAAATGTTGAGGAATTTGGGGACAATGAGGTGTGTGATCAAAAGAACAAAACTAGAAATAACCAACATATTGATGAATATATTGGTACTATTGATTTTACTGACTATTTGTATGAAGCTGAGATAGATGTGTTGTTACCTTCTGACATTGATATTGCTGGTGAAAAGTTTTCAGCTTATAATGAAGGTGACATTGATATTGCTAGTGAAAAGTTTTCAGCTTGTGCTGAAAGTTTCACTTATAAATTAACACATACAGAAGGAGGTGCTGAATACAAGGAAGCCAATGCATATTGTTTTTTCTCTATTGCCCATGTTGAGATTGATGTATTTGACTCTATTTTTGAGGTTTTTCATTTTCCTGACTGTTTGTATGAAGCTGAGATAGATGTGCTGTTACCTTCTGACATTGATATTGCTAGTGAAAATTTTTTAGCTTATAATGAACGACATTGATATTGCTGGTGAAAAGTTTTTAGCTTATAATGAAGGTGACATTGATATTGCTGGTGAAAAGTTTTTAGCTTGTGTTGAAAGTTTCACTTATAAATTAACACATACAGAAGGAGGTGCTGAATACAAGGAAGCAAGTGCATATTGTTTTTTCTCTATTGCCCATGTTGAGATTGATGTATTTGACACTATTTTTGAGGTTTTTCATTTGGGAATGGATGAATTAATGCAGGAGGAGATGTTTACTGAGGGGCCTGAGATGAATGTGTTTACACATTCCTTGGAGAAAGATGTAACTTATATTGCCCACCTCTATGGTATCAGGATGTGTGCCAAAATATCTGAACACAAGTGTTGGCAACCAAGCTTGTGTGGAAAGCACCAAGGTGAGGATTCCTCGAGTTATGTGTCCTCCTTTTTGTGCAATGGGAGTCTGGGTAACATGCACACAATTTTATATGAAAGTTTTTAGTTTGGTGTACAAACTAATGATGATGCCAAGATGTGTGATGTTACAGACCAGATAAGTTATGAATGTTTCTTCTTCTTAGCTCAACTGAGTAAGCATTCTATGAAGTATGACCAGGTGCAGGGTAAGGAAAAATGTCATTATGGTCATATGTTACAATTAATGTTTGGATACAGGGTGCTGACTAATCAAGTGCGCAGGAGTATTAGTAAACATTATGATACTTCCAAGTGAGCTGACTACTCTAGTAACTTACAAGCATCAAGAGGTAAAAATTGTAGACTTGGTTTACTTCAGGTAGCAGAGAATTTTGTTTTTGAAAGGGGTGAATTTTGATTTCTCTTGTTTGGTGGCCTGGGGCCACCAAGTTGGATTTAAACAAGTTCCCATTGACAAACATGGTAGAACATCTGTCAAGGCACTTGTGTGATTCAGTAATCTAGTCTATCTAGTCTGTGAAACCAGAGTTTTTGGAATCTTGCTATGCCCACAGGGGGCATACATCCCTAGTCAGAGCCGCTAGTGGGACTTTTAAAATTTGTCAAATTTTGCCTGGTTAAGGCATGGCTGGTTACCTTTTAGAATAGAGGTCTAGTGCTTGGGGTTTAGGGTTTATATTACCCACAAAAAATTGATTGATACTTTTCAAACCCTCACGTTATATTTTAGTGTTGACCTATAATTGAGGGTTATCAGTCACTTAAGTCATTCGATTGAGCCTTTCCTTCGTGCTCTTACTGGCCCCTTTTCACCTGGCCTATCAGTTTCCTATTTGCCACTTGGGCCTAAATGTTTATGCCACCGAGGGTTTTTCCGAACGACCCCACCATTATTTTATATTTGTTTTCATTACAGCTTGGCGATCCGTCCTATCATGGGCGATCTGGACCGTTCCTCGCAAACCTCGTAGGTTTTCCAACTAATGTCACTTAGGTGGTGCGAGGTGTGCGAGATGCCACCATCTGTCATGTATGGAGGAGTGGGGCCCTTTCCCGATGCGCTAGCAGTGATAAGTGGGCGTCTTTTCACCTATGGGATTTTAATGACATGGATTAATGATGATCGTCCCACGTAGGCCTCACACGATCGAATTAAATGTTCCCAAAGGTACCATGAGGTTTGCAAAACATAGACACATGGCTTGGCTCTTGGAGCAATAGGGGCTAGGTGGGGCCTACTACCCAATCACGACTTCCTATTTTTGAGGGCTATGATTGGCTATGTTTTTTTCGAGGCAGTGATGTGGATTTTCAACGATCACTGACTTAATCTAAGTCATCCGACTTTCCAGGTCTGTTCCACATCAACGGTTCGATATTAAAGGGTTTTTCTTCATCCGTGTGAGGAGTTCTTGTACTCTTCAAATTTTTTTTATTAATGGCGCAAGTTTTTCAGTGGATCTTCTCCTGATTTCCTTGTGTGCGAGTGATATCCTCCTAATAAATGAAATGATGGGATGTACACGATTTTTCCATAAGCCTGGAATAATTTTGTGGTGGCGACATCAGCCACTAATTGCTCACATGCTCATACAACGTTTGGTCAATTATTTTTCCCTACACCAGTTTACTCTATAAATACCTATTGAATTGCTCAGTATTATCATTGCATTTTGAGTTGGTATGTTTGTAGGTGGTGGATTCATTTTTATTTTCAAGCTACACATCTTCAATGGATAAGTCCATGGTGCGCCGAAGTGCCAGAGTGGGCGTGAGGAATTCACAGCGTAGGGCGGAACAACCTGTTCCTAGTGCTCCTGAGGCGGTTGCTCAAGGTGTGGGAAAGCAGTCCGGGCATTGCAATTCCCTTGTCATGCTCTCTTCGAGTTCTGGTGGTGATGGGTCTGAGACTAATTCGGACTATCGTTACTTTCTCGCGGCCATGACTGAGCTCATGGGTGTCGATGAGGAGGTCCTTGTAGTTTTTCCAATAACTACAATGGCACCGTGTCGTGTTGTTGGAACTAGTGCTATTGTGGACAAGAGAAAGAGGATGGTTTCACTTCATACTAAAGCGAGAACCAGGAGCGGTTGCCTGTACCAGGGCCATGTGTTGGATAAGTGATTACTCATAGGTAGTGATGTTTCAGTGGTTCATTTTTGATGTAGACATGTGCGTACGTGGCATGATCTTTTGTTTTTTCTTCGATTGGTTACTGGGGCATAACTGTTTTGATTCCTCAAATCATTTATGGCTATTTCTAATGATGAGGAATATTTTGAAATGTAAATTCAAATTTCATTTCATTAGAATGAAATTCATTTTTAAATTGACAATGGAGCCTGATACTTGTTGCTCTCTTGTTCTATAAAGGAGATTTTACAGCTCATTGTTGGGGGTCAGATTTTCTATGTCCTAAGGCATAGTATATGTATAGTTAGTTTGTTTATTGTAGGTTGGTTGAAGGTATTAACTAGTATGTCTTTTCTGGGGTGGGAATATTATGAAACAAGCAAGCTCTACTTATGTAATAACATATATTGAAGAAATAATGAAAATCTATGAGAAAAATTGCTCTCCTGGTTACATGTCATGAGTTGTGAATGAGTTTGTTAATGATATATTCATTTAGCTTCAATGGTATAGTTTAGTGTGTCCTTCATTTTCCTGCTTTAACTTAACGAGTTAATCAAATTGCTTGAAAATGAGTTACAGATTTGTGATGATGTATTTATGATTCACTAAGGAGTATTCTTTTAAAAAATTGAAAATCTCATAGTGTAAATCATTATGGTGATACGTCCATAATATCTGGGTTATGTTTTGTATGACTCCCACCCAATGGATGAGGCAATGGGTAATTTCTTCAGGTTTCCATTTTGAAAGTGCAAGGTTGTAGTTCTAAGCACGATGGTTCAAGATCTGAACAATACAAAATATCAAACCCTATCTCTTTGAGATATAAATTTTTAGTCTCATTGCTTTGAGATAAATGTTATTATTCTTTGGTTTGCCAAAATGAGGGTAATTGCTATCTAGTTGCGTTGGTGGGGACTGTATCTGTGAGAAGAAGTGTTCTTACTAGTCACAAAACATTTTTATGAACACACTTAGGAAAACCCTCCTTGGTTTCACAGAGCCTAAAGTGTAGGAGATCTTAGTCTTTGATTGAATCTCATTATTTGGCCACTAACTTTTTTAGCTCTTGAATATAGAGGTTGGCTACCTCTTAGAGAGTTTCAAAGCCTAGCTGGGAAAGAAAAAAACCAACAGGAGGATCAACAATGGACAAGGAGAATAGACTCCCATTTGCAGGTTGTAGTTGACAAGGTATATCATCTCTGTGGGTAGCCTCCAAGACCTTCCTGACTTGGTCTTCGTCTCTTTGCAGCTCATGTGGCTCCTTAGGAGATTCACCTATTTCCTCTTGTTCATTGTCACTGTAGATGGAAGCAGAGTCCTTTTCCCAATCTGGGAGCTTGAATGTATCGTCATCTGTCGGTTCAGTTGATATGTTTTCTTCACCACCATCCTCTGAAATGTACTCTTCCTCAGTGTCGCTATACCTTTGTCGCATAATTCCAAGTGGGAAGAAATCAACAAGTGACACTAGATCATCAAGGGGATTGGAGTATGGCGAGCAATTTACCTCTGAGAATTCCCCATACAATCTATCATCCATTGTGTATAAATTCTCTGTAAGAGGGAAGGACTCCTGATGGTTGATGGATAACCCTCCCATTTATTTTGCTTTGTCATTTGGAGGTTCAAGAGTGTATCTTTCTTCTTCCATTGTTGTCCCAACACCTTCTTGTGGGTTGCACCTAGCCAAGTTATCACATGATTCTGGCTCTTGGACTTCTAATTAAATCATGGATGTAGCCGCAAAAGGTTGTGCACTTGGTTGCTCCACTTGTTCTTTAACTTGCTTGATGGCCTCTTGACATAACTCACATGTGAACTCTAAGTGTGCCGAATCATGGACCCTAAACCAACCTAGTAGCAACAACACCTCCAATTCTATTGGGTATCTCAGCTCTAACCAATCCCTCATGAGTCTTGAGACGAGTTCATTATATCTTTCCACCACTAGATCTTCATCATCAACTAGGAAGGAAGTTTGATGGTGGACTACCTCTATGTGTAGTTTTTCCCACTCATCTAGATCTTCCTTTTCAAAGGCCTGAGTTCCTTCATCCGTTGAGGAGGGGTCTTCTAATCCCATTTCCCTTAAACTTTCACCAGCATTTTCTACTTCCCCAAGGCTTCCACCCTCTTCCTTCTGGTTTCCAATGTCTACGTTGGCTGTCCCAACACTTACTTCTATAGAATTTCCTGATTCAGCCTCAATGTGTTTTCCTCCAAATGATGAATGCCCCCTTGCCTCATTGGATGACCCCTCTTCATTGGCAATTGGTTGCTCTATCTTGTTCAAACATCTCCTAGCTTGGGCAATTATGTATGCACATGAAGGGAATGTAAATTCTGAATGAGGTGCATTATGGACCCTACACCACCCAGACATCAATACTTCTTCTAGTCTTAGTCCATCCTCACTACTTAGTTGTTCTCAGATCAACTCCTTGAAGGCTTTGGCTTCCATGTTAAAAAATTATTCTTCTGGTTCTAAAAGAGATAAGGGTTGATATATCTCCCAGAAAGGGATTTCTCCCTACAAGACCATTTCAATCTTGCCCAAGAATGTTAAACATTCTATTTCATTATGTCTGTAAGTGTCATAAATTTTGCATTTGTCTAACAATGCAAAGTGTTGCAATGGCTTCTTCAATCTCCTACTTAGATCTTCTTCCAATTGAGTGATGTTGACTTGCAATTGTTGCTCCATCTTATTTCAAATATTGTTTGTATTCAATTTTTTTGATTCTTTAAATTTCCAACATATGATGAGATCTATCTATCTCAAATTTTACTTGAAGGTTCATTCAACTTCTAGCTTTGTAGTCTTGAACTTATCCAGACCGTCCTTCTAGCGCTAGTTTTGTTGATGGGTGTTTTTTCACCTTCTCAACATAGACAATGCATAAGTGCAATGCCTCTCTTGAAAGGTAATTTCTACAACTTAGTTTTAGAAATCACCTCAAGGTCTCTCGAGTGTCAAGTCATGACAATGCTTGGAATAGTTCAATTGGTTGATGTGATTTGTTGGTAATCACAAGGAGGCCTTTATGGTTTACAAAGTATGGGAAGTTTGGTCTGCAAATGGAGTTTCAAGGTGTTGGAAATGAATGAACAATGGCTGAACACTCAAAACAACAAGTTGAAACTCACTTCAATCACTAAGTTTGACATTGTTATGGTGCTTGGAATCCTATAATAACAAAGAGTTAAAAGAAATAGAAAAAGAGGAAAGGGTTGAGAAAGCTATTCTAAATCTAAGCTATGAATGAATAGTAACAATAGAGGATGCTATAGTAGATAGACTCCCCTAAAAATAAGTTTTTCTTGACCAAGAGAAACCTATAGCTACATAAAACTAGTGCAATCTTCTAAGGTCTACAGATTTTAAGATTGTGCATTCACTTCATGAACATATAATTGAACTAGATGGCAGCAAGTAAACAAGCCCAAGCTAACTTTACACAACAGTTTGTCATCAACAAGTGCCAAAAGTACGGGCTAGAAGTCCATAAAATACTATAACAACCACCATTAAAGACATTCAAGGAACTAACAAGGTAAAACTAACATGGAGGCTGAATCATGCATGCAAAATGAGAAAATTGAAAGAAAACACCCAGAATAATGCAATGCTTCCTTCTATTGCTGCAAAATTCCTCTTGCAACAATTCACCACACCCTACAAATAAGGAGCAAGCCCCTATTTATAGTTTTCCAAAAGTGGAACGAATTGCCAGGATTTAATTACAATGTGTGGCCTAGATTTGTTACAGCTTAGGGTTTCACCTACCCCCAATATTTCATAATTTAAAATATACTATTTTGTCCTCTTGTCTATTTTTTTTTGTAGCCTATTTCGTCTTTTAGTTGTTGTAGTTGTTTTGTCTTCTAGTTGCCTTCTTTGTTGTGGCTGAAAACTATTGAAAGTTTCCCTTTGTTTGATATGTTTGTAGCATCCTCTTTCAGCCAACCAAGTGAGTCTTGTTACTGATTCGTGTCACTGAGAAACAAATATGTTGCTCTTGATCCTAGTGGATGGTTCCTAACGAATCATCATCATTTGGTGGAAGATAAAACAATCCCCTATGTTGTCCTATTTAAAAGCAATTCTCTGATGCCTTGGCATTGACTTCCTTGGCATAAACCTCCCGAGTTTACATTCCTATGCAATTTGATCTTCCTTCGGCACACATTCGTGGATAAGAAGATCCTTCACTTGAGTAATATCAGATCTCCATCAACATATATCATATGTGAGCTTTTATGATAGAACATCCTCTAGTTTCATCCCATTAGTAGGTTCCCCTGGATGATGCAAAGTCTCCTCTTACATCTACAAAACAAGTATGTCTTGATTGTTCAATTATCATTTGAGCATATCAAAATCTTCATTGATGCACGGTTCCACAAGTCATACAAGAGCATCCTCCTCACATGCTTGACACGAATCCATATAATGAGTTTTGACACATCGACCTGCACAAAATAATAAAATATTAAATTGAATCAATGAGGCACATGAAAGGTCAAAATAAAATAGCTCATTACCCATGATAATAAAAGCCATCCTTTTGCTACACTCCTAGAATGCAAATAATAATTAGCATAAAGGGTTTTAAATTATTATTAATGGATTGACTCCCCTTTGGTTTATAATATTCTATAAATTCAAACCCCCATAGAAGGTCTCCTTGCACTACTTAACCTATCACGTGAAACCATGAAGAGATAACTATGTTGGAAACTTCAAAATATTCCCCTTTGAAGAGATTTTGAAATCTGATAAACACCGAATGCCCAGATCGTACCCTAAATTGACACCAATTAGTCAAGTCACTTATAATCATTATGAAATTGGGCGTGAACAATCGCCAACCCAGGCGATGACGAAATCATGATCAGAGCAGCTCAACAGCGACGTCGTCTTACATGATGGGCACTCCAAATCGCGGCAACTAAATTATCACCTTCTCCATGCGAGGCTTCAAAAGACAGCTGCTCAGTGGTTTCATGGTCATGCAGAGTGGAGGACGTGACAGCCATCGAGCTATTGTTCGCATACACATCATGAAAGATCAGGCCTGACGGAAAGGGTAATAACACGTGAGTATCCAACAAAACCTCCTGCTCCTAACCATCTGCAGAGCACAAAAGGAGGAAAGGTGCACGCTGAAACCAGTGGTGGAAATAACTCATGAGCGGCGTTTATATCATCCTTACCCCATTCTTTATAGCTGAGTACGGTTGAATGCTAACGCGTGACTATTTTGTCAAGATCTTCGTAGCTTTGGGAGTTTGTACTCACGTCTTTGACGTAGGTTGTTGCTTCTATTAGTGTGGAAGAGTAGGAGGCGCGGTCCTTTGAAGGTCACAAATGATCCGATCACCTTACGCCGAGGGATCATCATTTCATAGTCCACCAACTAGGTTGCGGTACTTCAACTTGCCATCGTCGAATCCCTATTAAACAAGCTTGTTCATCTCCATTACCGCGAGACTCTAAAATACCATGTGGTGAAGTGAACTTATTCCTTCACATGTGTGCTTACACGCTCATTCTCCATATTACCCTCATTTCAGTAAAAGCATGCAGAATATACACTTGTGGGCACCGCCAACTTGGGCGCCATTCTGCAACATTTTAACACCGGTTTTTTACATAGTAACACCCACGAACTTGAAATCGGTAAGAAGTCTTGCCAAGATGAAAAGTGATATATCAGGAAACATATAGTCATCAACCACATAATTAATTCAAATATTAGAACCCATTTGAGTAGCTTCCGCAGCTTAAATATAGGAACGTTGTATAAAACCATAGGATGGCACCACTAATGCTCTCAAAAGCTCCTAGTATCCTAACCGAACCTCCTCATTCCCTCTAGTGAACCCACCATGGATAGCCATGTGTGTTTCATGACATCCCACCCGATCCTCATTGCTTAGCATGAAATGCAATTGACGAGGAAGTAATACCTGCAAGAAAGCCTTTAACACAGCCATCAGCCATAGCACAGAATTCTTGCCGATATAGGAGAGCCCACAAAAGGATGCGACATGCTCAGATGAAGTTACGAGGGAAGAGCTAACTACCCCATGATCGACATCAAACCACCAGAATATGGTGATGTCATTTAACTGTTATGATCAGTAAGATTGCCTTCTTCCGTGGGGATGGCCGAGATGTTGGCCCAACCGATCATTTATAAGTTACTTTGTGCCGGTATCGAGCATAATGGTCTGGAGGGTGATTACCGTATCCAGGAGTAAGCCCACGTTCATTTCTAATTTAAAGATTTTGAAAGAATTTTATGCCATTCGAACCGAGCCGAGAGTAGGGCTATGCGGGGGTGTGATATCGGGGGCTGGCTTAACCAGCACAATCTAAGCGTTGACCACGCTTAGGTGGCTGGTGTGGGGCCCAATTACCTGTCCCCCTTGTTGATCGTCGTTTCCGTTTCCGTTTCCCCCGTTCACCGTTAGCATTCAAATTGTTCCCGCCCAGTCTTACTGTTTCAGCACATTCAAAACCAGGTTTCCCATGCGATGGGTTTTCATTTGTCACTCGCGGCCTGTGCAAAAATGGCAGTTTTGGAACAAAGTATTGACGTCCATTAAAGCATAATGGACTAGGGATTATTCAATATTCTCTGGTAGACATGTATGCAAACTGTGGAAAAATAGACAAGGCACGTCAACTATTTGACAGGATACCACAAAGAAATCTGGTCTCGTGGAATGCTATGCTTGCAGGACATGGACAGAATGCGTTTGCTGAAAAGGATTTACAGACTTCCAATCAAATTATTCGGCAGGTGTAAATCAGAACTCCGCAATCTTTGCCAACATCCTCCCTGCCTGTGCCAAAATGGGAGCTTTGGAACGGGATATGGATCTCCATCACAGCATAAAGGAAAGCGTTTTTTGTCAGATGGTGTAGCTCCAACCGTCCTGGTAGACATGTACGCAAAATGTGGAAGCATAGACAAAGCACGTGAACTGTTTGACCAAATGCCTCAAAAAAATGTGATCTCATGGAATGCCATGATTGCAGGGTATACACAAAAGGGGTTTGTTGAAAAGGCTTTAGAAACTTTCAGGCAAATGCAATTGGCAGGTGTACAGCCAGACTCCCAACCTTCGCCAGTATCCTTCTTGCCTGTACCAAAATGGGAGCTTTGGAACAGGGTATGGACATCCATCAAAGCATAAAGGATAGAGAAATTTTGTAAGCTAAACCTGTACTGGATGTGTGGATGTATTTTCTTGCTGCCTGCAGATCACATATGAATTCAGGCTTAGGATTATTTACAGCAATGCTATTTTTTATTTGGATCTTAAAAAAATTGATTTGTGTTCTTTCAAGCATCTATGTAGTAGCAGACAGGTGGTGTGAGTGAATGGTAAGGAGATTGATGAAGGATACGGAATTAACAAGCTCTCTAGATGTATTAAACACCATGTGCTTATTTTGTAGGAGACATATGACATCCACAGATACAGTAAATCTATGCAAAGTTGGAGAAATTGGGTTGGGAGATGAAGGCAATTGGGTATTTTCCAGATGCAAGACACTTAATTGTGTGGAAAAGGAATGAAAAAAATCATTTCTCTACCATCATAGTGAAAAGATGTCAATTTCTTTTGGTTTTCTTGACAGGCCTGTTGCAACAATTATTATTCTTGTTAAGAACCTTTGAGTATGTGTTAATTGTCACAATGTAATGAAATTTATCTCCAAGACTTGCAATTCCTACTTTTAACAATTAGTTTAGTTGATTTCATGAGCAATAAATGAACTCAATTGCATAGACATTTTTCCATAGATCAATCAAAGGCCTTGTAATTCATGAGGATTAATTTCATTAATGAAGTTATTTTGAAAATCTTTACTTATGATAACCTTAATATATGGGTTCCTAAGTTGGTTTGATTATCCTAGAATGCTTATGAACATTCTCTAATAAAGTTTCCACTTATTTATGCCTTGCAACACCATTTCTAGTTTAAGATAAAATCAGATAACTCTTTTATTGATGTTTGTCCTTTTGAGCGTTTATCTTAACATATTATTTTTAACGAAAGGACCCTATTGTGCTTCTAATTCTTTTTTAGTTTGGTTTTGTTGCCTATAGAGTCCTTCATTGATATTTGATCAAAGACTTATATTTGTTTCCCTATAGTTTTTATGTGTTATCTTTGTCTTGCCCCATTCTAGGTGATGTTGGGGCCTATATTAGTAAGTGCAAATTTATCCAAGTTGAGTGCTTCCTTTCTTAATAGGAAATTTTTTTGGCCACCATCTATAACCAATCTAAGAATTCATTCAATAGACCCCCTTATTAAAAAAATTCTTGTTGTAGTGTTTTGTTTTTTAGTACAATAGTCACATGCCTAAATAGCTGAAACTATAGAAATTTCTAAGTGTTAGGGGTGATTATGTCTATTTTTAGCTTTTATTAGGTTTGTTGGTTTCCTCTTGCTAATATTTTTTCCCTCCATTCCTTGAAACCTAGGATTTCCATTTCTTATTGAGACCTTTGGCTACTTCTCATTACCTAGGTACTTTATCATGGCTTTACCCACCCTTCCACTCCCTATTTTTTCTTTGCCTTTGGTCTTAGGATTTTAGGTCTCCATATAATAATGTACTTAAGCTATAAGACTAATCAATGAATCTCAATTATTCTCCACTTATAATTTTCCATGTTTTCTCTTCTTTTGCATTGAGTATTCACCATCCTTAATTCCTAATATGAAGATTTACTTTTCCTTTAAGTCTCAAAATCTTGGGCTTTTAGTATTTTCCCTACTCATTTCCCTCAACCTGCTTCCCATCTACCTTCCTCCTTGTGGAACCCATAATTGTAGGATTACTTAGACCATCATATCTAAAAGGTAAAATATATGTGGAAAAACTAATCTCTAAACCTTGAAAGGCTTCCACCCTATTTCCCTCACTCTTTTTCCTTCTAGCATTTTGCACACCACATTAATGATCCTTAATCCATTTCTCTTGAGTCATATAGTTTTGGACTTCAATATTTTCCTTGATCAAAAAGTACATCTAGCAGTTTATATGCCTAATCCTTGATACCTTTCCTTTATCCTTTTACCCATATTATTTAGTTGTATCATATTTTTGCTCACCTTGATCCAACTTCTTCTTCCATCGATATTGAATATCCCTTTCCTTGATCCTCACTCTTCCTTGCATATTTTACTTTCAAACTCCTAACATTCTTTATACAACCTTCCCTAAAAGTAAGTTATCTTGTGGTAAACCTAAACCCTAGTTCCCAAAATTGCTCAATGCAACCTAGACTTCTTTAGATTTTACCAACCAATTAAAACCCACCACAAGATAATCCCTTAATGACCAAGCCAATGCCATATGTGGATATGAATATTTTCCTATGTCACTTGGTCACTTTCTTGGACTAATCACAACATGACACACATATTACATGCACTTAACCACCAAAAGCAAGTGAAAAGGTGCATTTGATGTGACTAAATTTTACAACATCCTTATCCAAGCAATGATTTACTTGTGAATTCCTTTCTAAAAATTAAAAGACTGACTGATCGAAAGGCCTATGTATCAAAGTAACCTATATTCCTAACCAAGCAACCTCTACCCATATCCAAGTAACCTCTATTCCTTTTCACACCCCTCACATTATAAATAGCTTTAGGGTTAGCCTTAGATAGATAGGAAATCTACCCTCAATTCTTTGAGATTATCTTGCAAGGACCACCTTCACTAATGATCTATATATTTACCAATAAAATTTCCCAAATTTCCTTAGTCCTATGCAATGATCTAGCCCTTGAAAAAGGATTTTAGACTAAGACATGATGTCCCTATAAATGACTTTCTAAAAATTCTAAAGGGCAGTTGGATCTATTCCCATTAAATTGGAAAGTAAAAAGAGCAGCCTAATGGAGACTAGTGATGAAAACCCATAAGCGCACTAGAAGGTAAGTCCTCTAAAATTAACCCAGTAGAATATCAAATAAGATAGATATAATTGTAGGTATTAAAAAGAAATTTGTGGTAATATTGTGTGTCTTGTAGTACCTCTTGATAAATTAAGGTATTAAAAATAAAGGAGTTAAGGATGGATAAATTAAATCAATTAAATATTTATGAATTTTTTTGATAATAAGAGAGTAAAAGAATGTATTGGTGAGATCAAGATACATTTTGAAGAGAATTTAATTATCATGAAAGGTGAGACAATTGACACTTCTCCCCCACCTAGAAGAAGTAAATTTTGGTTTAAAGATTATAGTAGGGAGGAACATCTAAGGAATGAATGTTTGATAATCAAAGGCATGAAGAGGGCTTCCACACTAAGAGGGGAACTTGATGAATTCCATAGAATAATAGTACACATATATTATAGAGTATAAAGTGGGACAAACATGACAAAAATAGGTGTTAAATGTTAATTCATGAAGAAGATGAATACGAACCAATTGTTCATGGATTGGTCCTAGGGAAACATTTTTGGATTTGGGTATGGAGAGAGCATAGGGCTTAGCTATAATAGCATTCAATCTTTGTTTGGCACATGGCTAGTGGGAACTTCAATTGAGAAAAAGTATAAGACCGCCTAACAATATACACTATATGGTACCACAAATTCAAGATATAGACCTTCCTCCATGAATTATCATAATAGCTATTGAAAATGAGGTGGTAGGGGAGTCTACAACAACAATAATAATAATATAGGTACTAGAGAAAGAGGAAGAACCAAAAGGCCAAAATGTTATAACTATGGTAAACTCTAGGACATTATGGTGATGGGTGTAGAAAAATAAAGGAGGAAAATCCACATGTGATTTTTGTGGTGATTAATTACATGATATCTATATTTGTCCCAAATATAATAGTCATATAAGAATGTGTTGGCTTCATGTCTAGAAAATGAATAATTGTCTAGTTCAAATGTAACCTATGATGCTAAAGTAGTAATGAATAAGTAAAGTATAGGAGCAAATGTTAGAAAATGTAAGAAATCAAATGTTAAAAGAAAATGTAGAATAGGAGAATCCTCGTTGATAAAAGAGAAATTGGAAAACTAATATAAAGGAAAAAAGGAAAAAATCAAGGAAAAGGCCATGTAGAAACTTAAGAAAAAGAGAAAAATAACTTTACTGATTACTAATGTTGGATTAATAGAAGGATATCTTAGGAGAATTTATGAAAATAAAGATTAAAAAATGATAGGTAAAGGGAACATGATTTGGTGATAAGGTAGTCCAAAGAGCTAATTAAGAAAATAAAAAGGAGAGGATAATAGTAAGGCATGTTTCATAGCAAAATAGGTCTATATATAGTAAAAAGATTTGGAAAATTTGGTAGAATAAGAAAAGGTTGAGGTTCAAGGGTTGAATGAGGTTATTGGAAATAATCTCATGAAAGATAGAATTGGGATTTTTTCTAGAGCTTTATCCAATTAAAGTTAGCTTGTGAATGAAGGGAGAATGTAAGTTTAAATGACGAAGAGGAGAAAGGTATATTCAATTAGTTTAGTTAATTATTAGGGTTGGATTAAGGAGAAAATCACAAGTTATTGGTGTTATTCTTTGTATAATTATTTGTTTCTTGAGAATATGATAGGGTTATTTATAAATAGAGGCATAAAGGTCAAAGAGGAGATGACCTTAAACTGATCTGTCACCTATGTATAATCATAGAAGGTGGTGTAATGTGTTGTAAAAGTTCGATATTTATGCAAGAGATTTTGATTGCAAAGCTTCGGGGATATATTCTTAATAACTTCCCTCTCAATATTAAATTTAAGAAGAAGTTATAGGAGATCTATGAAATAACACATTAATAATAGAGAATAAAATCCATCACCTTCTCATTTGTGCCTTGATTAAAAATAAAAGTGGTTGAAAAAGAACCTAAAAGGATGAAAGTAGATTTGTTTTTGAAGAATAAGAAGACACAATAGATGTCTAATTGTTGTATATGTCAATTTTTTTACAACAAGAATGCCTACACAAGAAAAATATATATACACAACAATCTAACAAAAATAAATAAATTATTTTAAAAGTAATGTTAAAGTAAACATGGAGTCCTCATATGATGCACTACAAATCATCAAGAAGTTTTTTGAAGAATTTGTAAAAATATTTAAGAAAAAAGAGAAGAGATATTACAAATGAAATAAATAATAAGAATATATGTCTTAGAAAAGATAGCTAATGATCTCTTATAAATAGTGGAGATAAACTAGCAGGAAATATATAGTTATCTAAATAAACAATAAATACTCTCTTGTCAAAAGATATAGAAGTCAATAAGAGTGTCGATGATGAAAAATAGAGGCTATAAAGAAGGCCTAGAACACCTTATTAACAAAAATAGATATAATAAATAAGAATAATTTAGGTCATGTATAATATTTATTTTATGATATAGGATATAGTTTGGATGAATTGGTGAAAGATTTACATGATGAAATTGCACAATGAGAATAGGAAACAAATTTATGTCAAATAGAGTTAGAAAAATACCACTCATATAGAAGAAATGAGAATAGAATAAAGATGGATTGAGAAAGAAACACAAATATTTCTAAAGATGGAACTATTTAACAAAATGAATAAAGGAGACTACCAACACATTAATGATACACCACATGGTAGGAGGTTGGGTAAAAAATAGGAAGTAAAATCTTAAAAAAATAAAATAAAAAGAGTGGACAAATTTATTACTCTTCTATAATATAAAATTTTGGAACTTATGAGAAAAATTATGGAGTTTATTGTCCAACATAAGTAATTAGAACCTCCCAACTACAACACTTTTTACATCTACACCATAATATCAATAGGTGAATTTAATATAAATCTCTCTATCCAACAATTTTAAATATGATATATCATACATAACAATGTTAGGGAACAACTACTAAATTAATTAATTCCTAGAGAAAACAATAATAAATATTGAAGAGTATCTACTACAAATATCTATAGAATATTCCCTATCTAAAGAAAAATAATTGAAATAGGTTATTACAAGCGTTATTGTATAATTTTAGACTTGAAGCTACACAAAGATAAATTGAATTAAGAATTCTAAGATGAACAAGAAAAAAAGTAGTTAGAGGAGATTAGACTAAAATGTGTCACCACTATCTTAAACTTGAATAATAATGTGAAAAATATGAAATATATATATACAATCTTTGAATTTTTACATAAACAAATTATAATTTTAAATAGTATAAGATTACTCATTCAATAAGTTACATAAGAATTATATAAAACTATACCCCGTTCCAAAGCTCTGATTTTGGCACAGGCAGGGAGGATGTTGGCAAAGATTGCAGAGTTTTGATTTACACCTGTCGATTAAATTTGATTGAACATCTGTAAATCCTTTTTAGCAAACACATTTTGTCCATATCTTGCAAGCATAGCATTTCATGAGACCAGATTTCTTTGTGGTATCCTGTCAAACAGTTGACATGCCTTGTCCATGATTCCACAGATTGCATAGATGTCTACCAAAGCATATTGAATAATCCCTAGTCTTTTATGCTTTAATGGACGTCCATACTTTGTTCCAAAGCTGCCATTTTTGCACAGATCACGAGTGACAAATGAAAACCAATCGCGTGGGAAACCTGGTTTTGAATATGCTGAAACGATAAGACTGTGCGGGAACAATTTGAATGCTAACAGTAAACAGGGGAAACGGAAACGACGATCAGCAAGTGGGACAGGTAATTGGGCCCCACACCAGCCACCTAAGCGTGGTCAACGCTTAGAGTGTGCTGGTTAAGCCCAGCCGTGATATCGGAAGGCCATCTTCTGAGTGGACCCCGCAGAGAAAGCTTCTACCAAAGGAGATGCAGGGTTAAGCGTGCGACTAGCGGACCATGGGGAGCCGCGATCAGAATACCATTAAAGAGCGGCGAAGTGCACACGTCGTCCCGCCCCATGACATGCGCAACAGCTGTTTTTACTAAAATTGATCAAAATCGCCACTCCCTTAGTCTTTAACTAAGAGATCCGAATCAATTGAGAATTCCACGACCCGTGATAGTGCCACTTATGAGAAATCTTTCGACCCGCAATTCCAAGGCACTCGTCCATTTCGAAGGATGGACACATTCAGGTCCTCCTGCTTTGTTCTTCCGCAGATATGGGTAATGGTAAGTTGTATAGTTTTGCTCATAATAAAAATACCATGTTTCAAATAGCAAGCACCATCGTCTTGATTTGATATTACTCTCACACTGATGTCGAGGTTGACGAATAAGACTGGTTAATAGCTCCAATACTTCATAAATAATGGTGTTTTTCACTTGACGGAATAGATTTGTAGGTCGATCCCCATAAGCATCATTTGTTATTTGAAACATGGCTCGGGAAAACGTGCCGAAACGATGAGGACTCGGAACGGCCGTTGATAGCCTAACGTGGATGTTGGATGTGGACGGTGGGGTGGCCAATTCTGTGCAGGGAGAGGCTACGAGAACGCCATACGAGGATGCCGCAAAGACAATGGTGAGATATAGGCAGAAGTCTGCATAGCGGCTCCCGCGTAGGTGACTTTCACTGGCGCTTGGAATGTCAATGTCTACAAAAGTACATCCCATCATTGGTAAACTAGAACTTGGTGGAAAAAACAAACATGCCTCCCCCCCGAGTGCAAGTGTATAATCGAATCTTACATGCTAGATCCTTACAATTAGTAACAACTTGCCTCAGCTATGCCAATGAACACATGAACAATTAACGAAATATGACTATGTTACTACCTTGTTATTAAGTAAACTCATGCGGAGTAGGCATTTCGTGGGGGAAACGACACTGTTAATGTAGTTGCAGGGCTGTGAGGCGGAAAATCCATTTTTGCAAACTGCAAAGGAGACATTGGCTCCCGCAAGGACCACTAGTGGCTACGAAAATAGAATGAATCAAGAGTTCTCGTGGCCTTCGAGAGTACCCTAAAATTGCATACGATGCCACTTGCATTAATTTCTTGCTTTTTTATCGATGGGGAAAACACAAAGAAATGGATCCCTGACTGCGCCATCGTTTGTTTTATATATTTTGACGACGATGGCTGTGAGCGAAGTAGTCTTTGGTATCACACCATCACTAAGTTCATCAGACCATCCAAAAGATGTTTGAGTCGCTATTGAAATGAACTGATTGTAAGCTTTACCTCTGAATTGTCGGTTTTAAGCATAGCGGACGATCACAGCCCAAGGGTTGGCATGTCGAAATCTGATGGATAAGCGTCCCTGCGAATCTTGCGCTGTTGCGGGAACCGAATGCTGGAACGCCGTTGATGAATGTTGTTGAACTTTCGTTGCTAAGGAGCGACCTTTGAAGACGGAGTTCCGACGATGGTGACCCGCACGAGTGGACCCGCCGACGGGAGTTTCTTTAATGTTTGTCTGTGTGCGCCCTTAAAATTTACGGCGTTGGTCGGCCCCGTGTCCACATAGCGGGGAATCAGCGAATTTTTTTCGTTATGGAATGACACTATGGTAACGGCTTCTTGCCAGCGGCGGCCCGCACGGATGCACTCGTCGACGAGCTCTGACTCAAAACTTGGCTAGTGAACTTAAGATTTTCCCTGGGGGAAATGATATATGCGGGGTCCGCATGTGGGAGTCACTCCAGGATCCCGCCGCTGAAACAACAGCGACCAAGTGATGGCTTTCCACTAGCGGACACCCAGGAGGGTGTAGCTGCGTAATCATTTTGACTTGGTGGCTTCACCACTTCAGAATACAAGGCTGGGATCATAGATCATAAATGCGGAATGTGTAACTCGAGACGGTGTGAAGACTCTATCATTGAGCGACGGCAACAAGTTCGCAGCGGGTGTGGAGTCTGTAATGCGGGGAGACATGAGAGCTCTACTGTTAAATAATAGCAGTTGGGGCGTGGCGAGCCACATTCAATGACCCGTAAAGCATTTTGACTTAGATAATTCTCCAAGGGCGTTAGATTCGATTCACTCACAGAGATGGCGAGGATGGAGAGACTAAATGCAGAGCCTGCCATGCGGCCGGAAGTTAATGGTTGGCTACTACTCAGTGGCGAAACACAAGCGGCAGCCCACATGAGGCGACCCGCAGTTGCGGGTTCGTGATGTCCGATGGACGTGGCGACAAAAGTGCAGGGGAAACCCAAAAGCCTGGTTCCGCAAAAGCAAAAGACTTAGTGAAATTCAGATAGGTGAACTTGGCCAAGCGGTGCTTGATCATTTTAAGGCATGTGACCAACTTAGGCTCGGGGATAGGGGTACGCAAGACGAGGTGAGAACAAAAAGAAAAGGGGTACCTGCCTTTGGCGGGGTGCATGTACAAAACATGCACAACACTCCTCGAGCATAGAGAGAAGGACAACCAAACTAAGGACTATCATGTTTCTACCATGAAAAATATGGTTGCACTTAAGATTTTACTACCATGGATGACAATGATCAAAACACATAAAGCTATAAATGCCACATAGTGATGAGAAACATGATAGGATGAAGATCATTATTGATTAGAGGAATTAGGTACATGAACACATCAAAGAGCACCATAATCCTTAAGTTATTATATTTTATTACTCAAGGCCTGACATTCATTGGGAGAATGATCATGCACTTGATGCATAAATAGAGCTTTTATTGTAGAATTTATTTTTATTTTTTTGAGGAAGAGTAATCAGGCAGGCCCTGAGAAGCCTCAACAGGATATTATGTTGATCAATAGTAGGGTGCGTTTCTTTCTCACAAGATTTCATACATAAATTAGATGATAAAGCATTAGATGAAGATGTGGAGGAATGTTGGAAAATTAGACCCTACTTGGAAAAGTATGTTATAGACTTCACTTGATTCCTATCATTTTGTTTCATGTTTTCATTACACCCATGTTTAGAAAGAATTTTTTATCCAAGACTATAACATGCTTCCAACTCAGATGAAGAGATTTTATCTATATGCTTATGAGAAAGATTGACTTCTTCACAAGCATGCAAATCCTTTTATTTTTTTTTAAGTTAAGTATCTTCCTTTCATGAGGGATGGGAGTTGAAGAGCCCCCATAACTAACATGGGGTGATGTTGTTGATGTAAAACCAAGTTGAGAAAATTAAATACAAGTTTTTTTGGTTTAGATGGTGAGATTTTGTACTCTTCCATAAAGGAGGATGTAAAATCTAATGCACCCTAATTATCCCCAAAACATTTGTTTGAAGATGAATCATTTGTATGGAACTCTTTGGACTCTTTTGGTGAGATTTTAGATTCACATTTGAAACAAGGTGTAAAATATAATGGCCCCCAATCATCTTCTATGAGATTTGTTGTAGGTGAAAGACAATTAGGATTACCAGATCAAATTGTATAGGTTCTACCTTTGAAGTTGGAATTAAGGCATTAAGAGTGTTGGAAATGTTATGATCATATTGAACATGTGAATTATAACTTTGTTCATCTAATTGAAACATGTATATCTTGTTATTTTTTCATACTTCATCTCACAATGAAGAGTAGATGGGACTCCCTTCATGGTATGAATCCATGGTCTACCTAGGAGAAGGTTGTATGAAAGAGGTCCTTACATGATATGGATAAGAGTAGGAAAAATGATCGGTCCAACCTCAATGGATAGTGTGATCATTCCTAATGCTTTCCTATTAAAATTTTCAAACCCATGAATATTAACATCATTGGGCTTTATAAAATTTTTGTCCATGCCAATTTTTTGTAGGGGATAAATGCTATAAACATTATGACCCAATCGATTGTCTATGAGAGTATGCCTAATTAGAGTTTTATTAATGATCACCTTTATCATTAGGGCCTCATGTTTATTTTGGATCTCAAGTGAGGGTAGTTCATGTTGATGGAATGTAATATCTGACTTTTTCACTTAAATATAATCAAATGAGGTGGCTACATTATTTGGTTTAACAAAAGATGGGACATCAATCTCTCACAAAATCTCTTGGAGAACCCTATTGTATGTAGGTTATTTTTGAATCAAATCCGAAAGGGAGATGTTTACTAGAGTATGATGAAGTTTCTAAACAAGATCATACTCTTTACCACTACACTAAGGAATGTTATAAGTGTGGGAAGTGTGATAAATTGGTTATTGCGACACATTATCACTAGTGACTTGTCTTGGAAAGTTTAATATAATACATAGAGGTTTAGGAGGTCTTATAATAGGAGGTGGTTTAGGAGGCTCACTGGCTAAATGAGATCCAACTGTTACTTTTGTGTTCATAACCTCTAAAAGTAGGAAAACTATTGCTTTCTATGCTTGGGAGATAGAATAGCAATCTTCACACTCTCTCATTCAAGGAAAGCCCTAGAGATCTCAATGCAAAGGAGAAAGAGATCTTGCAATAGGGAAGTCTTAGGAGTTGATTTTAAACTAATCAGGGGTTCACCACTAAGTTGTGACTTGGAAAGACAAAGGAAATGCAAGATGTAATGCTTAACCCTAATATGATGCAATGCTTCACTAAATAACCTAGAAAAGTATGTAAAGAAAAATAAAAAGTTGTAGGATGGAATGTGTGCAACTAGAAACTAGAAGGAGATTGAATGAGGTTCTAAAAGGATAGAAATTTTGAATTTAATGTTCATTGGGACTCATACATCATATTGGGCAAATGAGTCCCAGATCTAGGTTTCTCTGTAGAAACAAGAATCTAGAAAATGGGTATCCGAATCTATAAAAACCTAAATTTTGACCTAAACTAGGAATCATATGCTTGAACTGGTGAATTAATCTAGTTAGTGTTCTCTAAAGCTTAAAATTCCAAATCTAGTCTTCAAGGTCTGCTCTATGCTTCCTAATTGATTTATGAATCTGAAACCTTGATTTGCAACCTGTAGAAGTCCTCCAAGTATCTCCAATCAAGGGTGACAACTTTGAACACTTTTTCCAAACTTGATCTTCAATGTGTCTTCAACCTACACCTCCAAATCACAGACTAAAGATGGGGAAAAATGTTATTTTGTTAATGGAAAGGGGTTTTCCTTGGTCAAACCCTATTTCGGTAATCAAACCTTAAAATGCAATGAAATAAGAATGGATAATGATGAATGAAAAAAAAATGATTTTGCAACTCACCAAAATTTAACAATTAAGTGTTGTAAACATGTATGAAAGGGCTCTAATGGATGTAGATATTCACTCTTGCTTGGATAGAATAGATCTTGAATGAAATGCTAGCTTGAATCATGAAACCCTACATCACAATTGTTAGCTCAAAGACAAACATGATGCTTGAATAATCCATTAGAATGCTTGATAATATGCTCTTGAAGACTCTTGAATGCTCTTGTAAACACTTGAATGCTCTTATGAACTCAAATTTTCTACAAGGATGCTTATTCAACTTGCTAGGTCACTTGATTGCTTGTTAGGATGTGTTGGTGTAATTAAATGTGTTGTAACTTGTCCTAGGTCATAATTACACCTTAGTTAAGTTTACTTAGGGACCACATAGGAGGTAGTTGGAGATTTTCCACCTTTGGCAGACTTATCATGTTATCACTTTATCACTTCCACCTTTCATGGACATATCATGTGATTAGGTTTCCACCTTTTGTGGTGGTTATCACATTATCACTTTCCACTTTAGGTGGAGTGATAGCTTTTCATAGTTGTCTCATGTCATAAGATTACGACACTTGTCATAATCTTATGCCCTTCTATGTTCTCACCTTGGCTATATAACCAAGGGGTCTCTCTCATTATAAACTATCAATCATCTCATATCATTGACATTGAATATATTTTATTCTTGTCACATCATTTTCTCTCTTCTTTGTGCTTTCCATTTGGTCCATAGATCTTGGCATCCATAGCCAATTCTAACAAGATGAAAATGAGTGAAAAGACCTTGTATTAATACTTAATTATGCAAGAATTCCAAAAATTACAACACTTCAATCTGACATAAGATCTAGGAGGATAAATCTTCCTAAGAATTTGAATTAATTTTAATTTTGGGTCACATGGGACTCATACGCCCAAGGTGGTGTATGAGTCCCATTAGGCATAATTTATGGGACCAAATTCAAAAATGATTGGAAAGGGGTAAAACAAGGATTAGGACCCAAAACCCTAGGTGGGACTCATACGCCCAAGGTGGCGCATGAGTCCCAAACCACCAAATCTAGGCCACACAACCTGAAAAATACCTAAATTATGATTGGATGTTGATTTGTGTCAGGATTATCCTTGGAAAGATGCATTAAATGAGGCTTGTGGATGAAAAATAAGGCCAATTAAAGCATAAGGGTATGTGCAAGATCATCATGGAAAAAATAGGCCCTTAAGTGGTGATGAAAATTCATAAAATCAAAGTTAGGCAACTTGACGTAAAAATTTGAATAAGTTATCTATACTATTTCAAAACTATGTAAGAATAGGATCTGTAGCAAATTGAATGTAGTTTCTAAATTGCTAGGTTTTTAAAAAAATAAATAAATCTATTTGGTGAAAATTTGAAATTTCAATGCAATAGTACTTAAATTTCAGAGAAAAAATAAGAAGTAGGTGTTCATCTGACCAACCTAACCACAATAAAATAATAATATTGTTTTATAAGATTTTAGATATATGTAGAGGACTCATGTCCTGATGTGATGCATATTTTTTTGTAATTTTTTTCGAAGTAAATAATTAATTATGAATTTCTTATTACAACTTCTAAAAAATATAAAAAACTGGTATGTCTGACCACCTTAACTTGGTCAAAACTTCATGAAATTTTCTTTTTTTTAATCCTATAGTATGTGAAGCATAGAATGTGACACATGTTTCAGATTCAAAAAATGTGATACCGTTTGAAAGCTATAGATGTTTTTCAATTAGCCTATCAATCAGAACTTTAGTCGTAATTCAAATAGAAAATGAATAATAATTATTTATTGAATTCAAAGTAAAAAATAATTTATATTGGTAGAAAGCTGATAATATCCTTTAAAAACCCTTTTGGTTTCATCAATTTTTAGTAAAAAAATAAAATTTCAGCCACATGGGCCATCATATCACTTACATATCGCCACTTTTTGGCCCATCATGATCCTACACATACCCATAAGGAAGCTCAATTATTAATGGAAACCCTAAAAAGGTATGAAAGTGTGTTACAACACTTCACAACACTCCAAATAAGGTACGATTAGGTTTATTTAATTCACAAGGGCCCAAGACCTAATGTGAGTGTGTTAAACACATTACAACACTAAGTCAAGGCATCATTAAGCTTGATTTTACAAGGAAGGCCCAAACAGGTGTGAAAATGTCACTAATGACATTTTTTGACACTACATTTAGTCCCCACTTTAGTGAGAGGATGAACTTGCTTCAAAATCACACTAAAGTAGACAAATATGCTTTAAGAGGGGTCCAAGTGTACTAATGCCAGTAAGTTGGGATGACAATAGCCAAGAGGGGTGCTCAAGCCCCCAAGATCATGATCCCATGACAAACACATATAGGCACAAGATAACACACATAAAAATGATAATGAACATCAAAAAGGAAAAAGCATACATTGCCAAAGATGAAGAGAAAAGAAAAATAAAAGGGGTGGATCAATCTTCAACTGTTTGTCCATCACAATGTGGATCAAATCTAGGTTATTGTTTTGAAAAATGAAAGCTCACTCTAAGGAAACGAAACTTCAGGCTGTCCATTGGGTGAGGATCCAAAAGAGTTGGGACATATACACACATGACCAGTATGTGCTCACACTCACATGCAAGTGGCTATGGGAAAGTCATGCCTCGGTCAGGCTTCCCATCAAAAACCATACGAAAGTTATACCTCCTAATAGTTTTAATAAGGTGCCACACAAAAATGATTTCGAGCTTTATGAGGCAAGAAAAACTTTGTATGCTTGGATTTCATGAACAATGAACTTCTTGCTTGATGAGGGAAGCAAAACTTTGTATGCTTGGAACTCATGAACAAACAAGATGGCTCTATAGGCATGCAAGATATATTATGCAAGGTGGCAATTTAATGAAAATGAAAAAATAGGGAACATTCAAGGGAGTCTTGCTTACTTCATATGAGGTATTTAACTTAGGGACCATTATTCCTAATATCCCCAAGAATGGACCAATCAAAGGATAGAAGATTCACAACTTAGGGGATGTAATGTGTCACATCAAGCCATTAAAAGGAATATAGTATGCTAAGAGAGATCACATTCTTGAGGGACATCACACCCAATTTCACTGCAAAGTGAAAAACACATCACATAAAGCAAGAAGGCTACACCATGAACCATGAAAAAAAAGGATAATGCTAATCTATGCCCCCACTTTAAAGAAATTGCTAAAAACCATACTCTGAGAAATTACTTTGAAGTAGAAAATGAAAAATGCAAATAATAAAGAAGACATGAGAGCTTATTTGGAAAGCCCTATGCCAAGTAATATGTTTCCAAGTAAAGCTACGTCATGCAAAAGAAAAGAGAGGGGTTTATCCCAAAATGAAAACACCAAATACATAAGGGATCTATGGATTTGGGGTTAGTATGTTCTTTCTACATTATTTTTTTAGGGAGCTAGGAACTATCATCATTCCCGAAATACACATAGAACTAAAAGAATGACACAAAGGGAATGGAAACAAATAAAAAACCTTTCAGGTCAATATGAATGTCTTAATGCCTTGTGTCATCCCCAAAAAGAAACAAAGAAAAGATAAAGGAAAAGAAAAAATATTTTGGGTCAACATGGAAGAGACATGAATGTCTAGATGCCTTGCGTCATCCCCAAAAGGAAAAAATAAGACAAAGAAAAGATAAAGGAAAAGAAAAAAGCTTCTAGGTCAATAAGGAAGAGACATGAAAATCTTGATGCCTTGCATCATCCCCAAAAGGAAAACACAAGATAAATAAAAGGTAAAAGGAAAAGAGAAAAGATGTACGACATAGAGAAGAATGAAGGTACAAATAAAGGAATTCCACAAAGAGAGATAAATCTAGCAGAACATCATAGGGGATCATATTATGCACATGCAAACACAAAAAAGGAAAAAGAACTAATGCAAAAGACTAGTAAGGCACATGCAAGTCAACCTATGAGCAGGTCATCCACATCCCAATCATGTTCATCATATACAAAAGGCAAAAAACTAGCCAGAGGGACAATAGCAAGTGCCAAACTAGGGTCATCACTAGGTTCAACACTCTTCTTAGGAGAATTGTCATTTAAGCTCATAGAAGAGGAAAACAATGTATTCAATTCATTATGCACCTCTTCCTCAATTTTAGCAACTTCCCCATCATCATCTAAATTAATCACAACAGGAGGTCGAATGATAATATCCAAAGGAGAGTTGAGCTCTTGTTGTAGTTGTATTATAAGATCTTTTTGTTTCGATGAGGGGGTAGTCAAGTTTGGATTTTGATTTTATTTGTTTTTTACTTCATTTAACTGTCGAGCAAGAGCACGACGTCTATGCCTATGCTCTCTAGCACCTCTATTTATTTTAGTTTTGTTTTCAAGTTGCATTTGTGTAGGAGTGGGTTGATCAACCATAGATTTATTTTCTTCCCTAAGGGGAGGTTGTTTAGCCACTTTCTCTTTGACTTTCTAAAATTTTTTATTCTAGGAGGCATGGCAGGATTATGTTCATTATCTTGTGGTCTTTTGTAGGAAGTAGGTGAAGGTTTTGTCTTAGTTTGATCTCGGTTATTTGGAATTTATTTAGGCTCAATCATGGTTTCATCTAGGATGGTAGGCTTGGTGGTCTCTAGAGTCATGTTTTGGAGGGATAATTCTACTATTTTCTTTGCCTTGACCTTTTGATAGGATTCAAAAAATAAGTCTTCTCATGGTTTGATCGGTTCTATAGGCTCGGGCCAAAAGAAATGTAATGAAAAGTTTCCATGGGGAGATAAAGGGTTGAAGCCACTATGGTGGATAGTGAAAATTTCATTGTCAAAGGGAAACTTTAAGCATTTATGTATGAGTGAGGGGACTACATTCATGGAGCGAAGCCATAGATAGCCTAGCTTCACAAGATATCTAATATTTGCTGTCCTATTTGTAAAGGCAAGGTGATTGATCCCATCGTAGGGCAACTAAAACCGTTATGCATCTTGATTCATGCTATTGGTTTATCATATATATCTTGATAGAGTTCATGTAGAAGTAAACATTCCTCGATGATCACATTCTCTTCATAGATAAGATCTATTAATATCCCAGTAGTGGGCTTATCATAGATTCGGTCGGCTATGTAAAGAGCACCATTGATTGCATGTTTATGTATATCTTGTGAGGAGAAAGCAATCTTAAGAGGATTTTTAGTTCAGCCCTTATAATGTTGAGTTTTGACCAATGCAACCAAACCATCGATAAGATTTTGTTCTTGTTGATCAGTATCCATAGGACTTTGTTGAATTGTATCTATGTTCTCATCATCCATGTCAACATTCAACACATCAGTATTTGTAGTTTGACTAGCTTTGACAAATGAAATGTTATGATTAGGCATATGGTTGGTAAAAATTTGTAAATTTTTGTTAGGAGGGGAAACATAATTATTTCCTTGATCACTAACACCTCCAACAGAAAGATGACTGGAATCAATGAGGTCTTGCACAAGATATTTAAGACACTTACAATGTTTCATATCGTGTCCATTTTTTCAATGATAATGGCAGTAAGAATTTGTTCTATAGTTTACGGGAAATGGTTTATTAGGATTAGGTGTTTTAATAGGAGGCAAGGTAATCATCTTTTGTTCTAGGACTTGTGACATTATGTTGTGAAGGGTATCAAGTAAGGGAGTGAATTTCCTTTCCAGGTCCCCATAGCTAAAGGGTATCACGACTTTAACAATAGCTACTTGGTTATTGGTATTTTGATTTGTTTTTTGAGGGGGATTAAGTTGAAGGAAGCCTTTTTTCTTCTTTCTAAGAGGTTGGTAATTGTTTTGATTTGTGGACTCATACTTCTCAGTTCGGCTAGAAGTGGACCTTGCATCATGACTACTAGTTCTTAATTTTGATAATCATGGAGAGCAGTACACAAGTGCATAAAGTACGAGAATTTCATCATGATAATTTTATCTTGTATCTTTGTAAATTCTCTATGAACATATTTTGAAGGTGTGGATTAGGAACCTTGACATCAATTTGGGAATAAAATGATTCGTTGTGTGAGATAAATTCAGTTATCTTTTCATCTTGTTTTTGCTTACATCTCATCAAATCGGCCAAGGTCATCTTAGGAGTCACATGCACTTGGAAATGGTTGAAAAATGCATCAAAAAGTTCATTAAATGAACGAATTGAGTTGTTGGGAAACGAAGAAAACCATTCTAAGGCAATATCCTTCAAAGATCTAGGGAAAAGCTTAGCCAAGAGTTTATCATCAAGGAAAAATTCATGACATAAGGCGGTATAAGCATTAAAATTGTTAGAAGGATCTCCCTTTCCCCCATATTTCTTGAATCTAGGCACCTCTACACCTTATGGCATCAGTGTTCACAATATCTCCAAGGACAATGGGCTACTTTGGATATAATATGTAGCTGCCTGCCATTTTGATTTTGGTTCATGGTGGAAATTTGTTTTTGAAGGGATGAAACGGTTTGGAAGAGTTGATTTATGAGAGGGTCATTGTTTGTGCTATGAGATGGAGATTAAAATGGTGGAGGTGTGTATGTATTTAGGAAAAGTGAATGTAATTCTTATAGATGGTAAAGTGTTAGGAGATATGATGTGTGATGCCATGAAGGTACTAGGGATGCTAGAGTAAATACCCAAGGAAGGAATCACATTACTAGTTGGTTGCATTGTTGTTGTGACTTGAGGGTTGGTATAGGTAGGAATTGAGGTAATTGTTGTGGGAAGAGGAATTTGAATTCCTCCTTGGCTTGTGAAATTTCTTGTAGGTAAAGGAAAACTAGTGGTTGAGGTGAGGTGTTTTCCAAAGATTTGAACTATGTTGTTCACAAGGTCAAGTCCATCTTCACTTTCAATCATGCAATGAATGTTATCTATAGTAGGGATGGAAAAAGTTGAAATGTTGTCATTTTGCACTTGATGTTGTAGGTTTTCTAATTCTTCATGGATTTAAATTATGTTTTCTTGCGGGACACTAGCAACCATTGTTTCAACATGCGTCACGCTACTTGAAGGCATGAAATTATTAAGGGTTGGTCCATACCTAGTGTACTAGTGTGAATACTAGGAGTGAAAGATCTAGATAACCCAAGATCCATGGCGATTGTGCTATCGTAGGATGACATGAGTCTCAAACTTCATCTCACTATAGTATTAGCAATAGGACACCAAATACTCATGCAAGGGCTACCAAATGCAAGATGAATGCAAATGCAATATAAGCTACAAACAACGAAATGATTATAACTGAAACTCTGTAAATTGAAACAAAAAGCTATAAACAACAAACAAGAGCATAGAAAAAAAGCTTTGAATTCTGAAAAATGTACTGCAAAACCTACACTAGGACTGATTTTCCTTAAGGGGTGTATGAATCCTAGTGGGGTTTTCTTTTCAATTTTTTTAGAAAATTTCAATTGATTTTGATGCTTTTTATGTTGTATGATCTGTAACCTAAGTGAAAATGAATATTTTATATGAATTTCAATGATTTGAGATACAAAAATGCAAGCTATATGTACTTTCACTAATGCAAAATTAGAAACCCTAGAATTCCAATTAACTAATGTAAACCCTAATGCAATGTTAATGCAAGAAAGATTTAGGATGATGATGCACTCCAAATCAAAATTATGATGTTCTAAATGCAGGTTCACCAAAATGAAAGGGGGGAAATTATTCCTTTCTATGCTTCAGAGATAGAATAAAAATCTTCACACTCTCTCATTCAAGGAAAACCGTAGAGATCTCAATGCAAAGGAGAAAAAGATCTTGCAATAGGGTTGTCTTAAGAGATGATTATAAAGTAATGAGGAGTTCACCACCAAGTTGTGACTTGGAAAGACAATTACAATGCAAGATGTAATATTTAACCCTAATATGATGCAATGCTTCACTAAATGACCTAGAAAGTATGTAAAACAAAAAAAGATGGAGGATGGAATGTGTGCACCTAGAAACCAGAAAGAGATTGAATGAGACTCTGAAATGATGGAAATCCTAACTTTAATGTTGAATGGGACTCATACACTAGATTGGGTGAATCAGTCCCAAATCTAGGTTTTTGTGCAAAAATAGGAATCTGGCGAATGGGTATCCAAATATGTAAAAACTTGAATTTTGACCTAAACTAGAACTCATATACTAGAACTAGAAAATTAGTCCACTTAAGGTTTTCTAAAGCTTCAAAGTCTGAATCTGGTCTTCAAGGTTTGCTCTGTGCTTCCAAATTGATTTTTGAATCTAAAACCCCAATTTGCAACTTGTAGAAGTCCTCCAAGTATCTACAAGGCAGGGTGACAACTTTGAAGACTTTGAAAACTTTTTCCAAACTTGATCTTCAATGTTATTCAACCTAAACTTGCAAATCACACACTAAAGAGAGGGAAAAATGTTCTTTTGTTAGTGTAAAGGGGTTTGCCTTGGCCAAACCCGATTTTGGTAATTAAACCTTGAGATGAGATAAAATAGGAATGGAGAATGACAAATGAAAAAAATAGGATGTTACAACTCACCAAACTCTAACAATGAAGTGTTAAAAACATGTATGAAAGAGATCCAACGGATGTAGATCTTGAATCTTTCTTGGATAGAATAGATCTTGAATGAAATGCTAGCTTGAATCATGGAACCCTACATCACAATTGTGAGCTCAAAAACAAACATGATGCATGAATACTTTGACATGATGCTTGATTCTTGAATAATGCTCTAGAATGCTTGACAATCTACTCTTGAAGACTCTTGAATTATGTTGTAAACACTTGAATTATCTAGTGAACTCAAATTTTCTATAAGTATGCTCATTCAGCATTCCAGGTCACTTGATTGCTTGTTAGGATGAAAATGAGTGAAAATACCTTGTATTTATACTTAATTATGCAATAATTCCTTAAATTACAACACTACAAGCCGACATAAGATCTAGGAGGATAAAATCCAGCCAAAAACTTGAATTAATTTTAATTTTGGGCCACATGAGACTCATATGCCCAAGGTGGCATATGAGTCCCATTAAGCATAATTTATGCGACCAAATTCAAAAATTCTTAGAATGGTGTAAAACTAGGACCGGGACCCAAAACCCTAGGTGGGAGTCATATGCCCAAGGTGGTGAATGACTCCCAAACCACCAAATCTGGGCCACACAACCTAAAAATACATGAATTATGATTGTATGTTGATTTATGTTGAGATTATCCTCAAAAAGATGCATTAAATGAGGCTTGTGGATGCAAAATAAGGTCAATTAAAGCATAGAGAAGCCTAATTATTAATGACAACCCTAGAAAAGTATGAAAGTGTGTTACAACACTTTACAACAATCTAAATTAGGTAGAATTCGGTTTATTTAATTCACAAGGGCCCAAGACCTAATATGAGTGTGTTAAACACATTACAACACTAAGTCAAGGAATCGTTAAGTATCATATTACAAGGAGGGCCAAAACAAGTGCGAAAATATCACCGATGACATTTTTTGACACTACAACCTCAACTGATCTACCCACTTGTTGATGACCTTTTATTAATGTGGGATCTATTGTCAACTTCGAATGTTTATCTATGCCATCTATCTTACTATTTTTGGAAATAAATGTATCAATGATTTCACCCTCTTGTGCCACAATAACTTCCAAAGTAGGACAAGTATTGGGAGAGAAACAAATAGGATTCTCATGATAGTCAATGATTTGATCCTCTAACACCACAATACCTTCTTCACAAGTGGGCGAGTTATTGGGAGAGGAAAAGCTATGTTTGTCATGATGGTACATAATTTCATACTCTTTCACCAAAGTGTTCTCACAAGTAGGAAAAGTGATGTTAAAAAATGTGTCAATGATTTTATTTTCTTGCATTAAGATAGTCTCACAATTAGGAGGGTGTAGTGGCGAAAAATGGGTCCTTAGACATTTTTGCACTTGTTTGGGTCCGCCTTGTGGATTTTGACTTAATGTTTCCTTGATTTAGCATTGTAATTTGGATAACACATTCACATTAGGTCTTGGGCCCTTGTGAATTAATGTATTTTAATGGTACCTTGCTAAAGTGTTGTGAAGTGTTGTAACACACTTTCACACTTTTCTAGGGTTTTATCAATTAACTGAGCATAATAAATATAATTTTAATTATAATCAACTTTAATCTTGCCTTATTTTGAGTGTTGTAAAGTTTTGTAACACAATTTCATATTCCTCTAGGCTTGTTATTAATAATTGGGCTTTATTATGCTTTAATAAGCCCTATTTTGCATCCACAAGCCTCATTTATTGCATCTTTTTGAGGATAATCCTAGAACAAATCAGTAACCAATCATAATTCAAGTGTAACTAGCTTGTGTGGATTGAATTTAGTGTCTGGGACTCATTCGCCACATTGGGCGAATGAGTTCCACCTAGGTCTTTTTGGATTTGATGCATGTTTCACACATTTCTAGACACTTTTAATTTTTGGTCCCATACATTATGTGTGATGGGACTCATTTTCCATCTTGGTTGAATGAGTCTCGTGTGACCAAAATTTGAATTTAAATCAAATTTATGATGGGATTTTATTCTCCTAGATCTGATGTCAGCTTGTAGTGTTGTAATTTCAGGAATTCTTGCATAACTAAGTATAAATACAAGGTTCTTTCACTCATTTTCACCTAAGAGTTTTTTGAGAGCATCCTTATAGAATAATTGAGTTCACAAGAGAATTTGAGCATTCAAAAGAGCATTCAAGGGTAGATTATCAAGCATTCTAGAGCATTCATCAACTATCAATCATCATGTCAAAGATTGCTTGCATCATGTTGTTTTAGAGCTAACAATTGTAGTGTAGGGTTTGGGATTCAAGAAAGTGCTTCATTCAAAGATCTATCAACATCAAGCAAGATTCCAAGTCTACATCCATTAGAGCCATTATTTACATGTTTGCAATACCTTATTACTAGGGTTTAGTGAGTTACAACATTATCATTTGTTCATTCATCATTCTCCCTTTATATTTTCTTTCATTTCAAAGTTTAATTACCAACAAGGGGTTTGACCAAGGAAAACCCCTATTCTCTAACCACATAAATTTTTTCCCTCTTCTTATGTGTGATTTGCAAGGCTAGGTTGTAGATTTGTCAAGAATCCAAGTTGGAGAAAAGTTGTTAAATCCCTAAAGTTGTCAAAGTTGTCATCAAACCTTGGAGAAGCTTGGAGAAGACCTATAGGTGGTATTTTGCAAGTTCAGATCTGGAAACCAATCAAAAAGAGCAGAGCAGACTAAGAGACACATAATCCAATTCATAACTTCTAAAAATGTAGAAGTGGATTGATTCACCACTATTGGCGAATGAGTCCCACTGTACAGGCTTGATCAATATTTTTATAGATCTGGATACCCTTTTGGCTGAAACCTGCTCTCGTGCATTTTCCTAGAAACTGGACCGATTCACTCAGATTTGTGAATGAGTCCCAATCAACTTCAACAATAGATTTTTCAGTGATCTAGACCTTCATTATGCCTTCTTCAATCTCTTATGTGAACACTTTTAGTTTCATAGATTTTTACTACATTTTTTTCATCTTTCTATGTCATTTCGAATATCATGTTATGTTTTGCAATTCGTTGTCTTTTCCAAGTTTACACTTGGTGGTGAAACCCTCAATATCTATCATTCAATCCCCTAGAATAACCTATTTTCCAAATTTCAATCAACTTTGCATTGTAATCTCAAGGTCTTGTTCTTGAGTGAAGAGAGTAAGAAAATTGACCTCTCTCCTTTTAGGTCCAAAACCCTAGAAGCAAAAAAGAGGGCCCACTATTTTCTTCTTTTCATTTTGGTGAACCTACATTTAGAGCATCATAATTTTGATTTGGAGTGCATTTACATCCTAGATATAGCTTGAATTAACATTGCATTAGGTTTTGCATTGGTTAATTTGCATTCTAGGGTTTCAATTTTTGCATTAGTGAAAAGCTCATTTAGCTTGCATTATTGCATTTAATTTTATTGAAAATTAGTAAAATTTTGCATTTGCATCTTAGATTTTCATCAGAAAACATAAAAAGCATAAAATTCAATTCAAAATTTTTGAAAATTTTCAAAAAATCAGTACTTGGACTCATTCGCTACCTTGGGCGAATCAGTCCCTTTGCATATTTTTTCTTGCATTTTCTAGCATTTATAGTTTATTTTATGAGTTTCTATTTGTTGTTTTTGCATTTTAGTTTTACTTTCTATAATTTTAGGTATAAGCATTTCATTCTTATTAGCTTACATTGCATTTGCATTCACCCCACATTTAGTAGCCTTTGCATGAGTGTTTGGTGTCCTATTGCTAATGCCATAGTGAGAAGAAGTTTGAGACTCATTTCATCCCATGATATCACAATCGTTGTGGATCTTCGGTTATCTAGAGCTTCCACTCCTAGTATTGATACTAGTACACTAGGCATGGATAACACCCTTAGTAACTCTTTGCCTTCAAGTAGCATGCAAGTTGAACCAAGGAATGATAGCATCCTGCAAGAAAACATAATCCACATTCATGAGGACCTAGTAAACTTACAACATCAAATAAGCCTTGAAAACATTTCAACTACTACAACTCCTACCATAAAAAACATTCATTGTATGCTTGAAAGTGAAGATGGCCTTGACCTTATGAAAAACATAGTGCAAATATTTGGCAAGCATCTTCCCTCAACCATTAGTTGTCCTTTACCCACAAACAATATTACAAGCCAAGGAGGAACACAAATTCCTCCTTCCACAGCAATAGCCTCAATCCCTGCCTACACCCCTCCTAGAGTCACAATAACAATGCAACAGGTTAGTAATGTGATTCCTTCCTTGGGTATTCCTGCTAGAATCTCTAGTTCCTTTGTGGCATCACAAATTATATCTCCTACCTTACCACCTATAATAAATCCATTCAGTTGTCCCATAAACACACACACTCCGTCACCATTTTCACTTCCATCTCATAACACAAGCAATGACCCTCTCATAACTCAACTTTTCGAAAATATGTCATCCCTTCAAAAGAAAATTTCCACCATAAACCAAAATCAAAATGGCCCACCCACATATTATGTCAAAAGCAATCCATTATCCTTGGGAATGTTATGAACACCGATGCCACAAGGTGTAGAGGTGCCTAGATTTGAGAAATACAGAGGGAAGGGATATCCTTCTAACCATGTTAATGCCTAAACTTCCCTATGTAGTGACTTTCTCCTTGATGATAAACTATTGGCAAAGCTCTTTCCTAGGACCTTCAAAGATACCACCTTGGAGTGGCTCTCTTATTTACCGAAGAACCCGATTCATTCATTCGATGAACTTGTTGAGGAATTTATCAACCATTTCCAAGTTCATATGACTCCCAAGATGACCTTGGCCAACTTGATGAGATGCAAGCAAAAGGAGGATGAAAGGATTATTGACTTTATCTCATGCTATCAATCACTTTATTCCCACGTCAATGTCGAGATCCCCGACCTGCACCTTCAAAATATGTTCATAGAAAATTTGCAAAGAAAAATCCAAGACAAACTTACAATAAATAAATTTACATCCTTCATGCACTTGCACAGTACCCTCCATGATTATCAAAATTCAGTATGTAGTCGAGATACAAAGTCCACTTCTAGCCAAATCGAGAGATCCGAGCCCACATACCAAAACAATTCCCAAACTTTTAGAAAACAAAATAATGGGTTCCTTCAATTCAACCCCCCTCAAAAAACAACTCCAAATGTTAATAACCAAGTAGTTGTTGTCAAAGCCTCGATCCCCTTTAGTTATGGAGATCCAAAAAGACAATTCACTCCCTTACCCGGTACCCTTCATAATACCATGTCCCAACTTCTAAACCAACAAATGATTACCTTACCTCCTGTCAAAACACTCGATCCTAATAATACTTTACCCTAAGATTTAAATTAAATGCTTATTGCCACTAGCATCGACAAAATGGACATGACATGGAACATTGCAAGCATCTTAAACATCTTGTGCAAGTCCTCATTGATTCTAGTTGTCTATCCATTGGATGTGTTAGCGATCAAGGCAATATTTTTGTTGCCCCTCCGAACCAAAACTTGCAAATTTTCACCAATCCCATGCCAAAACATAATATTTCATTTGTCAAAGTTAGCGAAACTACAAAGAATGATGTGATGAATGTTGATATAGTGATGAAAACAATTATTATGTTCTAACTAATGCTATCAATGTCAATCCTATAGATGAAATGATAGGGGTGATAGACGTCGTCCATCGTAAGGGTTGAACTAAGTGTCCTCTTGAATTTTCTTTCTCCTCTAAGGATATACTTAAACATGTGCCCGATGGTCCTCTCTACATATCCAGCCATATCTATGACAAGACCACTAATGGGATACTAATAGATCCCACCTATGGATAAAATGTGATCATCGAGGAATTTCTACTTTTGTATGAACTCTATCATGATGAATATGATAAATCGAAAGCATGGATCAAGACACATAATGGTTTGGAGTGCCCTATGATTGGATCAATCACCTTACCATTGCAAAAAGGACCAAAAAAAAAAGATGTTACATTCTCCATCATGCCACGGTTAGACAAATTCTGTGTGAAGCTAGGCTACCCATGGATTCACTCCATGAAATTTGTCCCTTCGGTTGTGCATAAATTTTTTAAGTTTCTCTTTGACAATGAGATATTCACTATTCATCATAGTGGCTTTACGCCCTTGTCATCTAAAGGAAACTTTTCCCTAGATTCCTTTTGGCCTAAGCTCATGGAACCTATAAAGCCAAGAGAAGAATTCTTTTTCTTATCCTATCAAAAGTTCAAGGCAAAGAAGATAGCAAAAATATCTCTCCAAAACATGTCCCCATCCCCTGCCGAACCTCCCATCCTTGATAAACCATTCTTGAACCTAAACAAGACCAAAACAACCAAGACCAACCAAAAATAGAAACTTCACCTACATCTTCAAAGCGACCAAGAAACAATGAAACCAAGCTTGCCACACCTCCCAGAATAAAACAAGTTTACAAAGTCAAAGACAAAGTGGTTGAAAAACCCCCTGTGGTTCCTTTTGTTCCTCTCCTGAGGGAAGAAAATAAACCAATGGTTTATCAACCCGCTCCTACACAATTGCAACTTGCAAATTGTATTTTTCATTTGCTACTTTAAAGTAATTGCTCAGAACATGGTGTTTAGGAATTTTTTTAAAGTGGGGGCATACATTGGCATTATTGTTTTGCATTTTCCTTTTCATGGTTCTTAGTGCAGTCTTATTAATTCATATGATGTGTTTGTCACTTTGTGGATGGCATTGGGTGTAATTTACTTCATAAGCATGATCTCTCTTAACATATTGTATTCCTCTAAGTGGCTTGATGCGACACACTGCATCCCCTAAGTTGTGAATCTTCTATTCTTTGATTGGTCCTCTCTTGGAGACAATTGGAACAATGTTCCCTAAGTTAAAGACCTCACATGAACTAAGAAAGAATCCCTTGAACATTTTATACTTTTCATTTGCTGTTATATGGCCACCTTGCATAATACAACTTGCATTCCTATGGATCCATCCTATTTGTTCATGAGCTCTAAGAATATGAAGTTTTACTTGTCTCATGAAGCTCGAAAAATCATTTTTGTGTGGTGCCTTATTAAAGTTATTAGGAGTTATAACTTTTGTATGTTTGAGCAGGAAGCCCAATCTGAGGCATGACTTTCCCCATAGCCACTTTTGTGCATGTGAGTGCATACCAACCATGAGTGTACGTTTCTTACCTTTTAGGACTTCTCACCTAATGAACAGCTAGGAGTTCCATCACCTCAAAGTGAGTATAATTTTTTGAGAAAAACAACCTAGATCTAATCCATATCGTGGTGGAAAAATGATCAAAGCTTGATTTGACTCTCTTTTATTTCTTTTCACTTTCTCATCTTTGACAGTGTATGATTGGCCTTGTCACTGTTCTTTATATCATTTGCATGTGTGTTCATTTGTGCTTATGTTGGTTTGCCATGGGATCTTGATCCTGGGGCTTGATCACCCCTTTTGATCAATGTCATCTCATCTTGCTAGTATTGGTACAATGGAACCCCTCTTAGTGCATGTTTTTCTACTTTAGTGTGAGTTTCAAGCAGGTTCATCCTCTCACTAAAGTAGGGGCTAAATGTAGTGTCAAAAAATGGATCCTTGGACATTTTTGCACTCGTTTGGGTCCTCCTTATGGATTTTGGCTTAATGTTGCCTTGATTTAGTGTTGTAATGTGGATAAAACATTCACATTAGGTCTTGGGCCCTTGTGAGCTAATGTATTTCAATGGTACCTTGCTAAAGTGTTGTGAAGTGTTTTAACACACTTTCACACTTTTCTAAGGTTTTATCAATTAACTAAACATAATTTTAATCATAATCAAATTTAATCTTGCCTTATTTTGAGTGTTGTAAATTTTTGTAACACACATTCACATTCCTCCAGGATTGTCATTAATAATTGGGATTTCTTATGCTTTAATTGGCCCTATTTTGCATCCACAAGCCTCATTTATTGTATCTTTTCGAGAATAATCCTGACACCAATTAGTAACCAATTATAATTCAAGTGTTCTTGGCTTGTGTGGCCCATATTTAGTGTCTAAGACTCATTCACCACCTTGGGTGAATAAGTCCCACCTAGCTCTCTTTGGCCCCGATGCAGGTTTCACACATTTCTAGACACTTTTTGATTTTTGGTCCCATAAATTATGTGTGATGGCACTCATTCCCCACCTTGGGCAATGAGTCCCATGTGACCAAAATTCAAATTTAACTAAAATTTGTCACAATATTTTCTTCTCCTAGATCTAATGTCAGCTTGTAGTGTTGTAATTTCGGAATTCTTGCATAATTAAGTATAAATACAAGGTTCTTTCACTTATTTTCACCTAAGTATTTTGTGAGAGCATCCTTATAGAATAATTGAGTTCACAAGAGCATTCAAGGAATTCGAAGGGTAGATTATTAAGCATTCTAGAGCATTTTTCAAGTGTCAATCATCATGTCAAATATATCTTGCATCATGTTGGTTTAGAACTAACAATTGTAGTGTAGGGGTTTCGATTCAAGCAAGTGCTTCATTCAAATATCTAGAAACATCAAGAAAGATCCCAAGTCTACCTCCAGTGGAGCAATTATTTACATGTTTTCAGCACCTTATTGATAGGGTTTGGTGAGTTACAACATTTTCATTTGTTCATTCATCATTCTCCCTTCATATTTTCTTTCATTTCAAGGTTTAATTACCAACAAGGGGTTTGAACAAGGAAAACCCCTATTCTCTAACCATACAACATTTTTTACATTTCTTGTATGTGATTTGTAGGGCTAGGTTATAGATTTATCAAGAAGCCAGGTTGGAGAAAAGTTGTTAAATCCCTAAAGTTGTCAAAGTTGTCATCAAACCTTGGAGAAGACCTATAGCTGGCATTATGCAGATAAAGATCTAGAAACAAGTCAAAAAGAGTAGAGTAGACTGAGAGACACAAATTCCAATTCAAATTTTTTGAAAAATTAGAAGTGGACTAATCCGTCTCTATTGGTGAATGAGTCCCACTATATAGGATTGATCAATATTTTTATAGATCTAGATACCCTTTTGGTTGAAACCTAGTCTAGTGCATTTTCCCAAAAACTGGATTGTTTTGCCCAACTTGGAAAATGAGTCCTAGTAAACTTCAACAACAAATTTTTTAGTGATCCAAACATTCATTCTACCTTCTTCAATCTTCCAGGTGCACACTTTTAGTTTCATATCTTTTTACTGCATTTTGTTCATCTTTCTAGGTCATTTTGCATATCACATTGTGTTTTGCAATTCATTATCTTTTCCAAGTTTACACTTGGTGGTCAACCCCTCATTAGCTATCATTCAATCCCCTAGAATAGTCCCTTTTTACAGATTTCAATCTCCTTTGCATTGAAATCTCAAGGTCTTGTTCTTGAGTGAAGAGAGTAAAAAAATTGACCTCCCTCCTTTTAGGTCCAAAACCCTAGAAGTGAAAGAGAGGGCCCACTATTTTCTTCTTTTCATAGGTATATTATGAGAATAGGTACTATCATTATCATGACTAATGATTGCATTTTTTGGAAGGTTAGAAGCCTTAGTGGATGATATAGGTGAGATGCAGTCACCAAGGGCATCATCTAACATGTCAAAGTCATAACAACTAAAGGGGTTAGTAATTGTAGAATTTTCTTGTGGAAAGAGATCCCATGATTAAATTGATACGCTCTTTATAAGTTGAATCATTAAATTTCAATTGCAATCTAGGTTTATGCATGTTAAGGAAAATTGTGATTGAAAGCAAACTAATAGACCTGATGCAACCAAAAATCTGGAAGCTAGGTTCTAGTTTATCAAGTTGACAATAGGTATTAATATGTTTAAGAGATCTTAGGTAGGTATATAGAGGATACGGACTCCCTAGGGAATTTGAGTCCTGGTAAGTCTTTTTCTGAGATTTCAATTTCATAGGCACTAGTGATAGGAACTAACTATTTGAAAGCTTGCAAACCTAGATTTAGAATTAGTTTTGTTGCTTTTTTGTAAATTTCTAGATTGTTTGATGTGTTGTAACTACCTAGGTTTTTGAATTTTTGCAAAAATGAAATGAAATTTATCCTAGTTATGTAATATTTCAAGAAATACATGCAATGCAGCTACAGATCTAACAATGTTCAATACAAAAATGTAACTAATTTTCATAAATTTACAACAAATGAAGCAAAATGACAAGTTTCTTTAACATGCAATAACAGTTTTCTAAAATTTCAAATCAAAAAATTACAAGCATAATCCCATAGAGAATGCAGAGATAGAGACTATGCAAAAGTTTGCTGACACTTGTAGCAAGAAAGGGGTTCCCTAGAGAATCTGAGTCCTAGACAAGTGTTCAAAAAATGAAAAAATTGAATGTTGATTAGATTGCCTATAGGTTCTATTTCTTGGCGCAAAAAAGTTTGACAATGAATTTTTTTCAGGGTTTTGATCTATTTATGATTGTGAAATTAAAAATGCAAGTGATGCAACAATGTTGAAAATTCTTGAACAATAAATGATAATATTGAATGCAAGTTTCAAATATAAGATGCAATAATTTACTAATTCCAAGATGCTAAATGATGATTTGAAACAAAACAATGTAATTTTTTATATTAAATTTGGCCTAAATGAAAGATGAAATGCAAGGAAAAATTTCAAACTTTAATTACCTAATGAATGCAATTTGAATTTAAATCAGATATAAATGAACGAAACTAGCCCTATTGCAACCTATGATACAATATGGAATGGATTTTTTTTTTAATTTTATGAGTCTTTATTGTGCAAAGATGAAACCCTAAATGAAAGATGCAAAAAAGTTAAATGCCAAACTTAGATCTAGGGTGAATTTTCATAAGGTATATAATGTTAATAGTTCGGGTTCACCAAAATGAAACAGAGAAAAAGGGGATCCTAGGTCATAAATGCAAATAATCTAGGATGCAAGAGGCCTTTTTTATAATGAAACAACTTGCCCAAGGAGAATATAATATGAAATATGTTATAAATACTTGATAATAACATGCCACTTTGAGGTGGAAACATCCTAATCCACTTCAAGGAGGATACCTCCAATAGGCTTGAATAAGAACATAATACTCAACATGACGATGTAATAAGACTCAACCTCTTGTATATACCTATTTATGCCTGGGATATCACCCAAATTGACTTAGATAACCCTATATAAGCCCTAAGCTGACCTAAATAACTAAATAACAATATAATAATGATAATATAACTCAATTAAGAGTTAAGGTAGTGACAAGCTAACTAATCATAACCTAATATAGACTATAAGGGTAAGGGCATAACATTTTCCAAGTTACATTAAGATGTAGATCAACAAGGTGATTAGATTGACATATAACCATGAAGGTGAGCCAATAGAATTAAATATAAATCTAACTGAAGATGAGAATGGATTGGAAAATGAATTGGAGTGATTACCCTATTTAGACTATCTCCCCTAAAACGTAAATTGCAAGATTATGACAACCGGAAAATTGAAACAACAATTTGCAATTGGATCCTAAAAGTGAAAAGTGATATGATCTAAATATAAGGAAAAAGTTTCCCAAGGGAATTTAAGTCTTTGTAGATCTATCCTGAAACTATTTTGGTAGCCCTTTGATGCTAGATCTTAGAATTTTGTTTCCACTTGAAAATTTGCTAGAATGTAGTTAGATAATTTTGTAGGTGAGTTTTTGTGGCTTAAAAATGTGTATGACACCAAATGCAACAATGAAAAATGGATCTTCAATATTCCCTTAATCATCCTCAACTAAATCCTACACATTCAAAGAGAGTGTAAATGTTAATCCATATGGTCGCTTGCCTCACTCAAACCCTATGTAAGTGTTTCCACTTCCATAATGGAAATGCAAATTATAAATGGATAATTGAAAGGAAGGAATGATGAAAGAACAAGGTGATGAAACTTACCACCCTCTAATTGCTTCCTTGAAGTACTGAAGTCATACATATCACTTCAAGGTCATGAGTAATTTGATTTCTTTGGAAACCTACAACAAGGCTTAGCCTTTACAAAACAGTGATAATAAAACAACATGAAATCACATATACACTTTGACATGATGCTTGGTGAAAGTTGGAAAATTGTTTTGCTTCCTCTCTCTAGGGTTTAGGACCTGGAAGGACAATTTTCACTAACTTTCACTCAAGAACAAACCCTTGAGATCTCAATGGAAAGGAGAAAGAGATCTTGCAAGAGGGTTGTCCTAGGGACTGAATGCAAACTAATAAGGGGTTTACCACCAACTTTAGACATAAAAAGACAAATGAAATGCAAGATGCAACACTAAACCCTAATTGAATGTAATGCACTACAAAATGACCTAGAAAAGTAAATGAAATAAAATAGAAAGCTACAAAAAGAAAGATGTCCACCTAGAAATATGGAGATGGCTATAAGGTAGTCTAAAATGCTAGAAATTCTACCTTTAATGCTGACTGGGACTCATTCACCAAGATGGGAGAATCAATCCAAGAACTAGGTTTCTATGTGGGAATATGAATCTACCAAATAGGTATCTGAATTTGCTAAAACCTGAATTTTGATTGGAACTAGGACTCATTCACCAAAAGTGGTGAATCCATCTAGTTAGGATTTTTTGAAGCTTCAAATTCGGATCCTACTCTTCTCTATCTGCTCTATCCTTCCTAATTGATTTTCAAATCTGAAACCCTAATTTTCAACCTGTAGGTCTTCTCCAATGTTCTCCAAGGCTTTATGACAACTTTGAAAACTTTTCTCCAGTTTTTCTCCTTAGGAAATCTGTAACCTAGACCAAACCCTAGTAATAAGAGGTTGCAAACATGTATGAAGTGGCTCCAATGGATGTAGATCTCGACTCTTGCTTGAAGGTGATAGATCTTAAATGAAATACTTATTTGAATCATAAAATCCTACATCACAATTGTTAGCTCAAAACCAAACATGATGCATGAAGTCTTTGACATGATGATTGATGCTTGAAGAATTCTCTAAAATGATTGATAATCTACCCTTGAATTCTCTTGAATGCTCTTGTGAATACTTGAATTCTCTTATGAACTCAAAATTTCTATAAGGATGAATACTTGAATGCTTGGGGTGAAAATGAGTGAAAGAACCTTCTATTTATACTTAATTATGTAAGAATTCCCGAAATTCCAACACTACAAGCTGACATCAAATCTAGGAGAATAAAATCTCACTGGAAATTTGAATTAATTTTGATTTTGTACCATAGGACACTCATTCACCCAAGGTTGTGAATGAGTCCCACCAAGCCTAATTTTTGGGACCAATTTTTAAAATGCTTAGAAATGGGTGAAACCGGGTTTAGGACCAAAAATTATAGATGGGACTCATTCGCCCAAGGTGGAAAATAAGTCCTAGATCACTAAATCTAGGCCATTGAAACCTGAAACATCTGAATTATGATTGGATAATTATTGGTGTTGGGATTATCCTCAAAAAGATGCATTAAATTAGGCTTGTGGATGCAAACTAGGGCCAATTAAAGTATAAAGAATCCCAATTATTAATGAAAAGCCTAGAAAAGTGTGAAAGTGTGTTGCAATAGTTTACAAAACTTTAAAATAAGACATGATTAATATTTATTTTGTTTAAAAAGAAGTTTATTAGGTTTAGTTAATTAAGACAACCTTAAAAAAGTGTGAAAGTTTGTTACAACACTTCACAACACATTATCAAGGTACCATTTAAATTCATTATTTCACAAGGGCTCAAGACCTAATGTGAATGTGTCAACCACATTACAACACTAAATCAAGGCAACATTAAGCTCAATTCCACAAGAAGGGCCCAAACAAGTGTGAAAATGTCCCTGATGACATTTTTCGGCACTACACTTTGATCTTAAATTTCTGCAATAATGCTTTGAAATGTTTCTCTTGAATTTCTCTTGAATGCTCTTAATTTTGACCTCTAGCTTTCTTCTTTCATTTCTTTCTTTCTAGCTTGAAATGGTGAAAAGACTAGGTATTTATGGGCATTTATCTAGTTTTCCAAAAAATAGATCTTGAAAGATGACACTTGAAATTTGAATATTAAAATACCACCAACATCATGTCTAATAATGGATCTTGGCTAAGAAGGGGGGCCCATATTCCCCCAAAATTTCTAGGACACTAAATATTGGGGTAACATATGAGTTGGATGCATTTATCCAATTCTTGTAGTTTATTGAAAAACTATACAAATGGGCTATAAATTTAGGAAATTAGGGACCCAATTAGGCTCAATAATTTAAGGGGGACAAAACATTAACTACATTAGGTTTATTTTATTGTTGATTATTTTGCTTCATAGGGTTTATCTCATTTTATTTCTTGAAATAATTATTTTGTCAGTGACCATCCTTATTCAAATAAGTGAAATGAGGTCTCTTAGAAGAGTTAGACATTCTAGGATCATTATCATTATTATAGAAATGTTTATTATTATAATATTGTTTATAATGAGGTTTAGAGTTTTGCTTAGGATTTGCAGACAAAAAAAACACATTCATTAATATTAAGATTGCCAAATTGAATCAGCTTAACTTCTTTTTGTCTTAATAAATTACAAAAAAAAAATCACAAGTTGTCTAGTTAAAGAAGGAATAGATAATTGAGCATGAATATTAGTAATAAATTGTTAAAATTGCCTAGGAAAATATTTTAAGAATAAGATGAATTAATCTAATGTATTCTAATTGTAGGAATAAACCTTACAATTGACTATTCAAAGCATCAAATTTTCATAAAAAATCATCTATTTATTTGAAATTAGAGTACCTTAAATATTCAAGTTGATCTTGAAGTTGATTTTTTCTAGATTCATTTCAACTATGATTAACAGTCTTGAGTTTAGCCCATGCTTCATAGGCTTTTGTACATGTCCCAACGTGAACATATAGTTCAGGTGACATGAAAATACCTATGAAGCCAAGTGCTTCCTCATTTTTGAGTCTCCATTTTTTAATAATCTTTGGATATAGGTAGATTGAGTTCTAATTTAGGATCCATAGCAATGTCCAAAAAATGTTTAAAAAGAAAAATAAAAGAAATACGAATTTTTCAAGAGTGATAGTCAGAAGAATTCAACTTAATTTCAGGAATTAAAGTTGATGTTGTAAATAAATTTAAATGCACAAAAAACAATTACAACATGAAATAAAACTAGATTAAATTAAGCTTAAAAGAAAAAATTGGCTTTCTTTGAGAAAAATTAAGGTCTTGAAAAAATATAACCCTTTGAAAATGAATTAAATCTTAGAAAAACACTCCTATAAAACACCAAACTATTTTTGCTTGAATTTTTTTTATTATTAAAATAATACTTTTGAAATTATACCAAAAATACTTGATATATATTAAAAAGAAAATAATTATGAAAAAATTGATTAGTATTATAATAATATTATCCAATTTTTAAAATATAAAATTTCAAAAAATAAATAATATTAAATTAATAAATACTTTAATATGATTAATAAATATTTTTAATAAACTTTATATTTTGAGAGGGAAAATAAGAAGATGGGCGAGCTAAAACATTGTGAAGATATAGAAGTTAAAGTGAAATATTTAGAACTGATTTTAAACTTAGAATGAGGCAGGATAAATAAATTAAAGTATGAATGAAATAAAGTGGACAAGATAAAAAAAGGAGTGGGCAAAAAGTTAAGGTTTTACAAATAATTCATAGACAGAGATGGAAAGAATCAGGATAGCTTACAAGAAACAAAAGCAGTATAGATTATTGCTTTAATGGAGGTTGCGAAGTGATTAAAAAAGGTGTAGTAGGCAAGCGACGGCCAGAGCGGGGTTGTCAGCCTATGTGAGGCCCTAAAAATAGGGTTTTAAAATATTATATTTGATTTAAAATTGATTAAGAACAAAACAGAGGGCCGAAGTCTTACATAGAAATTAGAAGTTAGGATTTGTTTAAAAAATATTTAGGGTTGTGATTTAAAATATTTCTTATTGTTTTTTAAAATTTTATTTATTATTATTGTATGGCTGCAAAGAAAACTGGTTATTTTATTTATAGATATTAAAAAACCAGAGATATATTTGATTGAGATGAACATTTAAAAAAAACAAAACAAATAATAAAAATGGGGATATAAATAAATTGATTTTTTTAAGAGCTAATAGATGGTTAGAGCTCTAAAGAAACTGATTTTTTTGTTATTTCATTTGAAAAAAGACTACACTAAAACATATTTAAATTTAAATAATGAGATTTTTTTTACAATTTAAATTGTGTTATTCTTGAATTCAGTTGTGCTCAATTCGTAGGATAACCCCTATGAATCTTGTTTGTTTTGTAGCTTACAAATTCTAAGCATGCAAAACGAGGAAAATCATACTTGCCCTCATGCATGGTTCTAAGCCTCGAAAAGTCATTTCGAGTATTTACCTCTTTTTGTCTTTCTAAATTTGCAAAAAGGAAAATGTTGCAAATGGTCATTTTCATAGCTAGTCATTTTTCTGCATATGCACAGGAATGATGAAATTTAACACCCTTACATATTTTTGGTTAACTATCTTGTGCTTTAGCCATTTTCTTGCACATGCAATGTCAAGGTTTTTGTGCACTTTTGAATATTTTCATGCAATGTCAAGGTTTTTGTGCACTTTTGAATATTTTCATGTAATGTCGGGGTTTTTCTCCACCTTCGCATATTTTCATGCAATATTGAGATTTTTCTCCTATATTATATATTTTTGATGCAATGTTAGGGTTGTTCACAACCTTTGCATCTGAGTTCCTAAGTCACATGCAATAGCTCAAAAATTCACCGCCCTTGCATATTTTAATGTTGTTACACCCCAATTGTGTAGTTACTATTTACTATTACTACATAGGGTAAATATGAATGTAATGTAAATTTCGGAGATGAATAAATTATTATTGAACCTTGTTATCAATGTGAATGTTATCTCATTTGATGTTATCTCATTTAATGTTATATCATAGGGAAATACTGCATATATGTGAATGGATGGTTATTGATTATTATTCTAACTTTGGAGATGTTTTATGTATACTGCATATGTTGTGAACAATTAACTACTGTGTGCATGTGTTAGTGGATGCAAGTAAAATTTCTATTCCTCTAGGCAGAGGGAAATTATTACTAAGGAGAAGATCTTGGTCAGGTAACTGGTAAAAGTAAACTATCTGAGCATATACACACACCACATTAAAATGATTGAGTTGAGTCGGTTTGTGGGTATTTTGTGAGTCATCCTTAGTTGATATGTTTGCATTGGAGAGTCTTGTTTACTACTACATGCTTTATTGGGTGATGTTTATCTATTGTGCTTTTGAGATATTTATTGTACTATTACTCGATTATATTGACAAGTGGGATGTACGTGGATTATGTGTATATATATGCACATACATGTCAATGGGATCTAACGACATGTATACGCACATGTGTAGATGTACCACACATAAACACTTATCAAAATGATGGTAATTGTGAATGGCTATATATGAATCGAATGTGAACACATATATAAATATATACAATACATGTATCCATATGTATATGTATATTGATACACACATATGTTGGTGGATGGGTACACTCATACAGATGCATTGATATAGATATACCTACATATATGTGCAAATAGAGGGATATACTTTTATACATATATATGCATACATTCAATATATTGTGCTTACTATATACTATCTTTCCTATACTCTTATATATATATACATATCAAATGTATACTTACATTATTGGTTTATGATATATATATATATGCAAATATATATTAACAGTTATACATATATATATATATATATATTTATTTATATATACATATATATATGTAAATACATGATGGTATTTAAATATATATATTTATATATACATATATATGTAAATACATGATGGTATTTAAATATATATATATATATATATATATATGATATATTATATATATATAATAATATATATTTAACACATTATATATGTTAATAGAAGTCGACTATCACTTACCATGATAGAAGCCAATTTATAAAGGCTAATTATAGTCGATAATGATTATTATAGTGGAGGTCGATTATAGTCATTTAAGACTATGTTATTTGAGGCTAATAGAAATAGATGATGACTGTTTTGAGAAGCCAATTCTCACTCTTTCTGCCACGCAATATGAAACACTTATATTGCATTTTGATTTGTTGTCTTATGTTGATGGAATTAGTCGACACCTATGTTGAGATCAACTTTTCCTTAGTAAATATATTTGCTATGATATTTACATCTGTTGGAGACTTAGTCAAACATATTTAACATTTTAAGTTGACTCATCTCCTATGCAAGTCGATAGTGCTTGGTGTTACGATTTGGAAGTTGAATTTTTCTGAAGGTAAGGAAACCACGCCAAACAAGGAGTGTGGATGAAGTTGGTACCACCTCTAGAAACCAAATTGTTGAAGATATCTATTTCATAAGACAATTTGAATTGAGCATATGTAGATTGAATAAGTCTTTGATTGCTGTTAGTTTTGCAAGTCGACATGTAGGTTATTTTGCTGAGTATGAACTTAGGAAGTCACCACCTTTCTATTGTGTTTCATTTAATGCTTTGCATGGAGCTTTATGTCCATCAACATGCCTAAACTATAGGCTATGAGGTTATCAAACTAATCTATAAATAGTTGATCCATTTCATTTGGAAGGGACACATTCTTTCAGAAGATTACACATTTTTTGCATTCTTCTTGCTAGTATTTCTACTACAATATTTCTAGCCATACTTTGTTTTAAATTGAGAGATATAAAAGGAGAGAGTTCTATTTAGTTTGTGAGGAAGTTGTTTTTGAGAGGAGTAAGCTATCAACTTGAGAGATAGAGTTTCTTTGTGACATTCTTGAGAAGTTGTTTATCAAGCTTGCTATTGTTGGAAAGGGCTACATTGCTACCATTTGTCTAGATAAGTGATAACAATCATGGGGATCTCTTCTTCTTTGTTATTTTACTTTTGAATGATGTGTCTTGTATGTATGGTTGAGTTGTCTTTTCCAGTGTGTGCATTAGAGAAATTAGAGTGTCTTGAAAATGAAATTGAAGCTTTTATGTTATTTTCATGATGTGTTTTTAAGTACTCTATAATAGGAGATGGGTTTTTCTCATAGGTATTATATACTAGGCTTGATTGAACATGAAAGGCACATGTGATGCACTTAGCTAAGTTGTTGATTTAACTATGAAAGCTTGTGTTTACTCTTAGGATAGATAATCCAGTATGGGAGGGAGCTTGTGTACTTGTTAAGTAGGTTTACTCCAAGTATGTAGGTTATCTCTGGGATGACTAAATATCCATTGAAGGAAATACCTAGCTTTTGTACTTGTTAAGTAGATTTATTCCAAGTATATTAATATGGTGATTTGTTATCTCTAGGATGATAGACTATCCATTGAAGGAAATACCTATGCGTAGCTTAAGATAGCCTTAAGTCAAATCAACCCTAAGTAGTGTATGTGATGGATGACTTCATTCAAAGTATTGAATGAGAACACTTTGGCCAAAGTAGTGTGAATTTCTGAGACTCCACTTTAGATAGTGTGACTATCAAGACTCCACTATTAGTTCACCATGATCTAGTATTACATGCTAGTTTAAGATTGTGGGATTACAAGTTCTAGTTATGTAGGACACAACACTATGCTTGGTTGTTTGTCATTATCGGTTACTCTACCAATCTCTTCGTCAAAGGGAAGGGCCATCTATCAAATGATAGATGTGCGGGGGACCGCATTAAGAGCCCATGGTTGGAAAAAAAGTTCTTGAGTGATGTTATTCCTCCACAACAAGTGACAAAAGAACCAAGATTTGAAAGGAAGGATCCTGGACCGTCTTATAGCTATTTTTTCTAAAGATCATTTAGCTATATATGTAAATGTATGCTTTCTTGTATTGTTGTAACCATGTCGCCAAAAAGAGTGGACTTTGACACTTTTCACTCATTTGGACCTTTGCTTATGGATTTTGGACCCTTTTCAATATATTTTTACACCTTTCCAAGCCTTGTTCTGAAGTGTTGTAAGGTGTTGTAAAACATTTTCACACTCTCCTAGGCTTGTCATCACTTAATCAACCCCATGTTATGCTATAATAACCCCTTAATACACATACAAATCCTATCGTAGTGTGTTTTAATGAGACAATCCCGACAAATGTAATAATAATATTTTAATTACCGAAAAAAATGTAATTTTCCTAGGTGGACTAGGTCGCCACCTTGGGCAACCTAGTACCATGTGGAATAAAATTCAATTTTTAATTAACTTCTTTCAGGATTTTGGTCTCTAAAACCCTAAGGTCAGTCAGTATGGTGCTATTTCAAGAGAATTAGGGAATAAATTCTATAAATATTCTCCAAACCCCTAATTCCTCATTATGCACCATCCATTTTTCCTTCTCCACCTCTCTCTCATCCCTCCTCCTTCTCAAGAAAGCTAGGGTTTGATCCTACCAAGTCAACAAGACACCTTTGCTGAAGCATTCAAGGGTTGATTACTACAACAAGACAAGATATTTCATCATGGAAAGGTAACTTACTCATTTTAGTCCATTTTTTCATATTCATTCCTTACATTCTCTATTTATTTTGGTTTAGTTACCTAAAAGGGGTTTGACTAAGGTAAACCCCTAATCCCTAGCAATCAAAATTTTTCTCCTTCTCTCCTTGTGTGTTTGAAAATCTAGGTACTTTGAAGATCTTTGAAAGCATTGAAGACTTGTTGGAGACCACCCCTTGCATGAAAGGTCAAACCATCCAACAAAAGTCACTCTTAGGCCTGGATATTAGAGTTTCAGAAGCGAAAAACTATGAAGAACCAGGATGTAAACCTAGGGATTTTGTTTCCCCTTTGAAAATTATAGAAATCTTGAAGAGGACTACGTCACCAAGAATGGTGACCTAGTCCCTCTAGATAGGTCTTTTTTTTATTTTGACATTTCTAGACACCTATTTGGTAGAAACAAACTCTGGACCAGCTTTCACGAATTTGGGACTAGGTCACCTAGATTGGTACAAGTGTCCTTCTCGGCTTCAACATCAAATCTAGTAGAATTTATAGTCACTATAAGTTTCCAAGTGCACACCCCTCTCATATCTAACCTTCTATTTTAGTTAAATGTATATTTCCTAGGTTATTTTGTGCATATTTGCATATCTAAATGTGTTTTCTAGCACTTTACATTTCCTAGGCTTTACATTCTTAATTAGTTTCTTTATCAGTTCATTGCACTTAGATAGACACATTTACATACACCTCACAACCCCCAATCCTAATCCCAACCCTCTTTGAATGAAACTACCCAAGAGCATACCATTAGTGTGAAAGAGAGCCATTCCTAAACCAAGAGCTCCTAGGTGAAAAACCCTAGGAGCCTATTTGGGGAATCCACTTTCCCTATTTGTGTACATTTTTGGTGGTTCATTAACTTATGGAATTGTTTAAATAAAATGGAATACATGTTGTATTATGTTATGCATCCTATTTGAAAATTATCAATTTGGAAAAGAGATTTTTTTATTGCAATGGCTTGTTACTTAGTTAATTTACTCGAAAGGTGAAAACTTAGAAATTTTTACTTCATTCAAGGGTTGGTATGTTACACATGTAGTAGCTAAAAAAGTAAGCTCCCTTGCATATTTTCATGCAATACCTCAAAAATATAGCACCCTTGCATATTTTCATGCAGTAGCTCAGAAATCCAATGCCCTTGTATCTAAAGTTAAATATCCCATGTAATAACTCAAAATTTCTCCACCTTTGCATCCAACATGTAGTATCTTAGAATTTTTGAGCCATTACATTTGAAGTGTAATGCCCCATGAAAGAGCTCAGTTTTTCTCCACCTTTGCATCTTAGTTTCCAAAGCATATGCAATCACTCAAAATTTTCCCACTAGTGCATAAAACCTTGTTTTTTCTCTAAGAGTAGAAAATATGAATTTTTTTCAACTACTCTTACATGCCATTCTAATCTATTGTGTCAAAATTCTTGATTGATTTTGATTGTTTTCTTGTTGTTCCACAAATGTCTGATGCATCACTAAGCAAGAAAGTCATGAAATACAACTAGAAAGTTCTTCCCACCAATTCAATTGTCTAGGAATATACATCCATGTTCCAAAACTAATTTGAAGATGAAGCTTTCTTAGTAGCTTCAATGGAAAAATTTGATGAATATTTTTCTTACTCTGAATAATTTGAAGGTTTCTCTTGAAAGGCACTGAAAAGCATGCAACACCATCAAGGGATCAACCAAATGAGTTCTTTCCATCTCGAGACATACCTCAAGATTGGATGAATCAATCATGTGAGAGATCTTAAAGAAATATGAGGATTTATTAGCTAAAGGCATAGGGCAATAATAATTTTGTATTTCTAGAGATAGTTAATTTTTATGATTTTTCACATGCATTATATAAATAATTTTTGACATATTTACATGTCATTTTGTATTGATGTAGTTACATGTAAAAATAGCACCAGTCCTAAGTCAAAAAGGATTGTGGCATTGAATATGTCAAATTAATTAGACTTTTCCTAGATTAGCTCTTAGCTCTCATCTATAAATATGAGAGAGCTCTTTTGTATTAAGGACCTTTAATCTTTTGCAACGAAGTGCTACCAAAATTGTATTTCATCTTTGAAAATTTGGGTTGAAATTTCATATCAATTCTGATCAATAAAGAAGGAAAATTTGCATACCAAACTTTGTGTTGAACCAAATTTGAATGAGTGAGATTGTTCTGATATCTTTCTCACTGATTTATCTTATCAATTGATTGGATAGTGGTATTTCCTTATGATTGATTGAAGGGCATTCAAACCAAGTTTTATAGATTTTGTGCTATATAATTTAATTGAAGAATTATGTATGTACTATTGATATATTTTGGTGAAGAATTGTCAAGACTTTTTGCTTCAAATTATTCATTCAGTAAGTGGATCTATTTGTGGCATGGATTTGAAGACTTTGTGCTCCAATTCACATTATTGGTTATTGAGGAACTCTCATTGAGAACAACGAAAAGACTTTGTGCTTTCGTATGTTTTTTGGTTACATATCTTTGGATTACGTTGGTATTCTTAGATTTTTCTTTATCAAATTAAGAATATTGGAAATTATTTCTTTGGTCATTACTTAGAATTGTAGATCATTGCGAAGTAACACTATTGAGCATTGCAAACACATTTTCTGAAATAAGAGAAAATTATGAATGTAACACACCCCCCGCATGGTTAAAATAGTGTAAATATTGTAAAGTCTAACATAGTTTACTATGTTTTCTGAAATAAGAGAAAATTATGAATGTAACACACCCCTCGAATGGTTAAAATAGTGTAAATATTGTAAAGTCTAACATAGTTTATTTTTTGTTGTTGTAAGAACTAAGAAGGGAGCCTCCCATTTTTGAGAGGAGAGATTTATCTCATCATAACTATGGTTGAAAATACTATTTCATAATCTATTAAGGGATTACAAAATTTTCACCCAATAGTTTTTTGGTGACTTTGATGGGGATATGAGTACACTTGACCAAAGACTCATGCTTTCGGTTGAAGTAGACAACTTGTATTCTAGTGTCTTATTGTGAAGTTTTTGAATATCTTTTATTGTTGTTTTTTATTTTGTTTCAAGGAATACATTGTAGCATATAGAAGGTATACTTGCAATCAAAGGGTACAAGGTCAAATTGATCCATTTTTTGATTTGTTGCAATGCCATAATATTATCCCTTCTTCATGAGAAAGGTGTCACCATCATAGTGTATAGGAAGTTATCCACCTCGAAGAATCAAATCACTGCTTCCAAGTGATTCTTCTAATTTTTTGGGAATTTTACCTATCACATTAGTTCAAGCAATTATTGTTTAAGGTGCTATGGCTCAACCTCGACCCGTTGGACCCTAGGGTGATGTTTTTGGCCCTTTAAATTTGGTAGCCCCTTTTCATTAACTTACTCACATTTCTCTCAAGAAAATCCCCAAATTCTATATTGATGGTACGCAGCATCTCGATGAACATATTGTTGCTTTCTATACTATATGTGGTGTTCTTTGTGTTGAGCATGAGGATGTTTCTGTAAGGTTGTTTGTTGAGACCTTACAAGGAGTGGCTACGTAATGGTTTTAGACTCTTTCTCCTAGTGTTGTTACCAATTTGGCTACTCTTTGTATTAATTTTGAAGAATTATTCAAACCTACAGAAGATGCCCATGCCTTGTTAGCACAACTTACAACTATGAGGAAAGAAGCACATGATCCCATACGTGAGTTTGTGGCTAAATTCAATAAGTTGGTAATAAGGATTCCTATTGAGGCTAATCTAATGACTCATAACCTCAAATTTTTATTCATTAACATGTAACCGCCAGAGGTAAGCTTCTTATTGTGAAAAGAAATTCTAGTTGATCTTGAAGTAGCACAATGTTTGGCTACTAGCTACGAAGATGACTTGATTCTTGCTGGTAAAATTAGAAAAGAAACAAAAAAGTATAAAGGGAAAGCACCTTCATCTTCATCCACCAATACAAGCACCAATACCATGGTGCAAAAACTAGCAAATGAATTGCTAGCTTTGAAGAAATAGGTTTCTCAAGGTTCATCTAATCCTTCATACAAGGGTGTTCCAAGGAGAACCTTTTTGAATTATTCCAACTATTTTGGTAAATAAAAACCAGAACATAATTCCTACATTGCAAAGAAGACTTGCTTTTGAGTCTCCTCCCACCAATGCTTTTGTGGGCTATTATGAGGTTGAGAAAGATGATTATGTGCAACCAAAATATCCTATAGAAGAAATTTTTGATCAATTCCACAAGGAGGATGTAGATTCGGCTAGCAACTCAAACATTGGTTATCTACTTGTTGAAAATGAATCCGATGAAGAGGATTTGGTGACTGATGCTTGTGTTCTATTCACATGTTTGCAGCAAAATAAAATTGATAAACCTCAATCTAATGCAACACAAGAAAAGGATAGTTCATGACCACTAGTGACTATTGCTAAAAGAGGGACTCCTTTGCCAATGCAATCCAAAGACACAACACCTAATAAGCAAGTACCTCTTGTCCTCTTGTGGTTTCCTCAACACCAAAAGCCAATACTCAGGTTCCAAAGACCATTTTTCCATTTTGAAAACCTACCAATGAGATTACATTGTCCTCTTTGCAAATTTATTTTCAAGCCTTTGATATTATTGATCATGTAAAGAGAACAAAAATACAAATGTCTGAACTTGAATACCTCAAGGCCAATCCTGATCAATTCGACAGATTTGTCAAGTTTGTTAGAGATAAGGGAAATAATCCAAGTAGTGATTAATCATCAGATATCCCTGTTGTTCCAAAATCTATGTTTCCATAGAGTAGCTTTCTATTCCTTCATCTATTCTTGGAAGAATAGACCCATTCTACATTTTTTTCCTTGTAAACGGTTTCAAGTTGAGCAACTACATGTAATAGATTCTGATGCATCTAATAATGTCATGCCCACCAAGGTAGCTACTACTTTGGGGTTGAATCTTACAAAGACTTTTGGCCACTACTTCTCTATGGAAAATAAACAGGTTCCTTTAATCAGGAAAATCAAGGATGCATAGTTTACATTCACTGCATATCAAGAGAAGAAAATCAAGATGATTGTCTTGGTAGCAGATGTTCCAACATCCTATGGTATATTGTTGGTACGTAACTTCTACAAGGATATTGGGGAAAAAAAAAAATGGATTAGTCCAAGGCTAGAATACCTGTCAAGGGTGTTATGAAGAAGTTGTTTCTGGAAAGGGAAGCCAAATTTTTGGTAACAAAATATGAAGACAAAAAAGCTCAAATTCTCTTTGAGTCTTTTGGGATGAACTTTTTTTTTTTCTCCAGACTGATAGAGTATCTGAGTTCTTAGATAAAGATTCAAGTAAAGAGTAGGTGACTCATGGCTCATCTTCTTTAGATAGAGAATCTTCTTCAGATTTTTCTTTAGACATGTCTTCATTAGATGCTGAAACTTATTCGGATTAAGAAACCATAAATTTTGGATTTGTCACTTTAGAGAATTCAAATGATATTTGGACTATTGAATTTAATGAAATATTCTCTTCTACTGGATCAAAAAATAATGACACTATCAAATCTAAAGCATTGTTGTTAGGGATTGAGGTTTCATATAAGAAAGGGATCAAAAACCTTCATACTCAAGGTGGTGTTGATTTACTAGTTTGTCAAGTGAGGAATTCATGTTAAACAAAAACTGGAAGGTTGTGGAATTATTACAATCATGTATGGGATCCTGACATAAGCATTGTATGATGCATTGTGGGATAGAAGGAGAGGACTATTTAAGATTCACCAACTTTTTGGTGAAATCAGTTTCTTTTTTTTTTTGAGTATTTTTGTGTCTATTATTTTTGTCACTTGACTCTACACCCAACAGATGGATTTAAGCACTTAGATATTGGAATTCTTCTCCCTTTGATTATTTCAAATGATGATTGAAGGAAGCTCTCTAGGTAGAGCCAATTGTTATCCTTGAATTTAGTTGTTCTCAATTCATGGGATAACCCCTATGAAACTTGTATGTTTCATAGCTCACAAAATATAAGCATGGAAAATGAGGAAAATAATACTTTCCCTCATGCATGGTCCTAATCCTTGGAAATTCTTTTCGAGCATTTACCTCTTTCCATCTTTCTAAATTTGCAAAAAGGAAAAAGTTGCAAATTGTCATTTTCAGAGTTAGTCATTTTTCTGCATATGTAGGAGTGCTGAAACTTAACACCCTTGCATACTTTGTCCAAAAATTAAACATGAAAGAGTGTTTAATTTTAACACCCTTTCATATTTTTGGTTAACTATCTTGTTCCTTAGTCATTTTCTTGCACATGCAATGTTAGGGTTTTTCTCCACCTTTGCATATTTTCATGCAATGTTTGTGTTTTCTCCTACATTGCATATTTTCATGTAGTGTGGGGTTTTTTCTCCACCTTTGCATCTGAGTTCCTAAGTCACATGTAGTAGCTAAAAAATTTATCACCCTTGCATATTTTCATGCAGTAGCTCAAAATTTTAGTGCCCTTGCATATTTTCATCCAATAGCTTAAAAATTCAGTGCCCTTGCATATTTTCATGCAGTAGCTCAAAAATTTAGCACCCTTGCATATTTTCATGCAGTAGCTCAAAAATTCAGTGCCCTTGCATATTTTCATGCAATAGCTTAGAAATTCAGCATCCTTGCATCTAAAGTTAAATATCCCATGTAATAGCTCAAACTTTCTCCACCTTTACATCCAACATTTTGTATCTCAAAATATTGGAGCCATTACATCTGAAGTGTAATACCCCATGCAAGAGCTTAGTTTTTGTCCACCTTTTCATTTGAACTACCAAAGCATATGCAGTTAGAATTTTCCCAATAGTGCATAAAATTTTGTTTGTTCTCGAACACTAGAAAATATGAAATTTTTGTAGCTACTCTTGCATGCAATTATGATCTTTTGTGTCCAAATTCCCGATTAATTTTGATTTATTTCTTATTGTTCCACAAATTTTTGATCCATCACCGAGCAAGAAAGTCATAAAATACAACTAGAAAGGTCTTCCCACCAATTCAGTTGTCTAGGAATATACATCCATGTCCCAAAAGGAATTTGGAGATGAAGCTTTCTTAGTAACTTCAATGGAAAAAAATGATGGATATTTTGCTTACTCTAAATAATTTGAAAATTGCTCTTGAAAGGCACTAGAAAGCATGCAACACCATCAAGGTCTCAATCAAATGAGTTCCTTCCATCTCAAGACATACCTCAGGATCAGATGAATGAGTCATGCAAGAGATCTTATATAAATATGAGGATTTATTGGCTAAAGGTACAGGGCAATAATATTTTTGTATTTCAAGAGATAGTTAATTTTTATGCTTTTTCACATGCATTATGTAAATAGGCATTGACTTTTTTACATGTCATTTTTTATTGATGCAATTAATGTAAAAACAACACCAATCCAAAGTCAAAAAGGACTGTTTCGTTGAATATGTCAAATTAGTTAGGCTTTTCCTATATTAGTTATTAGCTCCCATCTATAAATATGAGAGAGATCTTTTGTATTAAGGCCCTTTAACATTTTGCAACGATGTGCTACAAAAATTGTATTTCAAGTTTGAATCTTTGAGTTGAAATTGCATATCAATTCAAATCAATAAAGAAGGTGAATTTGCATACCAAACTATGTGTTGATTTGAATTCGAATGAGTGAGATTGTTCTTATGTCTTTCTAACTAATTTATCTTATTAATTGATTGGATAGTGGTATTTCAATGTGAGTGATAGTAGGATATTCAAAATAAATTTTATAGACTTTGTTTTATATGATTTACATGAATAATTGTGTATTTGATATTGATATCTTTTGGTGAAGAATTGTCAAGACTTTGTGCTGGAAATTATTCATTCGGTGCGTGGATACATTTGTGGTATGGATTGAAAGACTTTGTGCTCCAATTCACATCATTGGTTATTGAGGAAATCTTATTGAGAACAACGAAAAGATTGTGCTTTTTTATGTTTTTTGGTTACATATATTTGGATTACGTTGGTATTATTAGATTATGCTTTGTCAAATTAAGAATATTGGGAATTACTGCTTTGGTCATTACTTAGAATTTTAGAGCATTATGAAGTAACACCATGGAACATTGTAAACACATTTTCTGAAATAAGAGAAAATGATGAATGTAACACACCCCTCACATGGTTAAAATAGTGTAAATATTGTAAAGTCGAGCATAAATTACTTTTTGTTCCAGTAATTAGTAAGAAGGGAGACTCCCCATTCTAAGAGGAGGGATTTATTTCATCATAATTGTGGTTGAAAATACTATTTTGTAATCTATTAAGGGATTAGTATAGTGTCAAAAAATGTCATCATTTACATTTTCACACTTGATCTAGGAATGATTAATGATAAAATGGACTTAAGGTCACCTTGATCTAGTGATTGTGATGTATTTTACACATCCACATTAGGTCTTGGTCCCTTTTCAAGCTAAATAAACCTAACTTTTTCTTGATTTAATGTTTTAAAGTTCCTTAATCTAGTGTTGCAATGTGTTGTGCACAATCACATTCGATTTAGGTCCCTTTTAAGCTAAAAAGACTTATTTTTGCTTTAATTTGATGTTTTAAAGTATATTTATTTACACTTTCACATTGAGTTTTGGGACCTCTTTCATTTAAGACCTTTATATGATTATTAATAGGCCCCTGATACCCTATATCATGCATCTTGAGGAATATTTCAGCTGAAATCCCAATAAGATCAACAAATGAATTTAATTTCTCATCTCCCTGATACTTTCTCCCTCTAAAAAGGCCTTGTGGGACCCATACGCCACCTTGGGCATATGAGTCCCACCCAGCTAGGGCCCATATGCCAAGGGTGGCATATGAGTCCCATTTGGCCCCTTTTAGGGTTTTGAGCAAGAAATCAAGGTTTTAAACTCAAATTTTATGAATGTCGGCCTCTGGGATCTAATAAAGGGTAAATTGGGTGCATTTCCTATATAAAAAAGGTATAAAATCAGTATTTCATTAAGCATTCATGATATCAAGTGAAACAATCAAGAGTTAAGCATTCCAAGACTTCACAAGAGCATCAAGAGTATTCTAGAGCATCTTTAAAGCATTTAAGGGAAAAATTCTTCATCAATTGTTACAACAATTCAAGATCCATAATCATGTAAAGATTACTAAGCATCAAGCATGTTGTTGAGCTAGTTTTGTGATGTTACATTAAAGATCCAAGATTAAGCATTATTCTACACTTATTTTAAGATCTAAATCTACATCCTTCATGGCCACTCATGTTGAGTTGCAGATTTACAAGACATCATTCAAGGTGTCTTTATCCATGTTTCATGTTCCTTGTTTCATATTTGATGTCATTATTTCATTATCTCATCATTTGGTTTAATTAGCTAAAAGGGGTTTGACCAAGGCAAACCCCTATTCACTAACAATCAACAAGTTTTTCTCCTCTTTACATGTGTGATTGCAGATCTAGGTGTCTTGGAGCATGAAGGATCTTTGAAGATTAGGTTAAGATCTTGAAGGAAGTTGTTGGAGTTGTCTCCTCACTTGCAAGATCCCATAAAGTCTTCTACAGGTCTAAAATCAGGGTTTCAAATTCAGAAACAAAGTATGGCAAAAAGAGAAGAGATTGGAAAGAAAAATAAAATCTTAATCCTCCAAAAAAGCACAATAGGAGTGATACGCCACCTTGGGCATATAATTCCTAGTATAGCCAATTTTTAGTTTTTCTAGAGATTCATGATTAGCACTGTTAGATTGTAGTTTTGATGCATAAAACCTAGTCTAGGACTAAATAACCCAGATTGGCATATGAGTCCCAGTTAGTATCAAAATTAGTGCTTTTAGCATTTCAGGTCCTCATTCAATCCTCTCCAAATTCCTAGGTGTGCACCTCTGATTTTGTAGTTTTTTGTTCTAATTTACTTCCATTTCTAGGTCATTTAATTAGGCCTTGCATATCATTAATTTTCATAATTAGGTTTTGAATTTCATTAGTGAAGCCCTAGCTTGGTGGTGAACCCCTCTTTAATTTACAATCAGGCCCTAGGATAACCCTATTGCAAGATATTTTTCTCCTTTGCATACTTGGGGTTGAGATCTCTAGAATTTTTCCTTGAATGAGAGTGATTGAAGTTTCTTGTTCTATCTCCCAAGCATAGAAGCAACAAAATTCTGCCTTTCAATTACAAAATATTCACCCAAAAAATTGATATTGTATAAAATAAAAGTAGGATTAGATTATTGCACAAAAATTAATAGAAGATTTTAACAACTAAAATTGTAAGTCTTAAAATTTTTGCATAGTAAAATAGGGTTATAAAAGAAAAAAATATTAAAATAATAAAAAGAGAACCAAGTTAGGATTTTGGCTCTTGTCCTCCTCTCTAGAGTGCCTCCTAGGTGCTTCACAAACTTTGTAAGTTACCTTTCTACAATGTAGCTCACAAAAGATTAATAATACCAATGATGTGATACCATGAAAGGAAAAATAAATTGGACATTGGAAAATAATAATTAATGGGAATTGCTTCAAGGAAAAATACTACCAAAGAAGGGAGAAGCCAATCCAAGAACGAACACCATGAAGATGAGACACAAGAATTTGATAAGGGGAAAAAACAAGAAAAAAACCCAATATTATGAATGAGGCAAATGCCTAACAGTGACACAAAAATAGAGAAAGCACTTAAGCCTTAAGATTACTTTATGAATAATGAGAGAAGAAGCACCTCAATAAATGGAGGTGAGAAAAAGTGTTACAAAGTAACTCTCAACTCTACAGATGCCACCATTCATCCTATGTGTGTTCAAAGTGTCAAAATCCTCATAAGGAGTGAGCTACACCTTAGCCACTAATATTCCTTAATAAAGGAAATAAATAAAATGAGTCATCTTCACACATGTGTGAGGATACAAAAAAAAAGACTTGTAGGGGTTTCATTGGAATGTCTTACAAGTAATTAAAAAAATATAATTAATAAATAACCTTTACCATGTCAAGATTAAACTTTTAATAGTCTTGAAAATTGAAATTTATTGCTCCTAATTTTTTAAGTTGTTGCACCCCAAAACTACATCTACACTCCTAATGGGGATAACAAACATTTTTTAATCTAATTGATAATTTCCCATTGAGACTTTTGCATGATGGCATTTACCACCACAAAGTAGTTGTTTTCCATCAACTATCATGACTTGAAAATTAGAGACTAGATAAACAAACAAATTAAGGTCATTAGCTAATCCTCTACCAATAAAGTTATGTGTAATACTAGTATCAACTAACACTTTCACATTTTTTCTTTTTTATATTACTAATTACATTAATTGTTTGTAGTACATTAGTTCCATTCAATGCATATAGAGAGATAGTAGTTCTTTTTTTTTTTCTTGGAATCCCAATTTATGAGTTTTATGTTTGGTTCTTTTGTAGGTACTTCTCCCTCTTCTTCAATCTCATTCTTTTTCTCACTAATAGAGCCATTATGACTCCTTGACCATTTTCTATCAGAATTACAACATAAGCCTTTTTTATTTTCTCTATCTCTTGTTGAGGGGAGAGCTTACTAATTTCTCTTAGGTTAATTTTTTTCCATATTTTTTCTAGTAGGATCAATTAGATTTTTATCAGTTACTCTCATGGTTTCACCTTTTGTGTTGTTTTCTATCAATATGCAATATTTTTTGTGTAGCTTTCCTAAATATTCAAGGTTCTAACAAATGAACATCATGCTGAATTTAATCCTTAAGTCCATTGATGTACAATTGTAGCCTTTGGTAAGGTATAACCTTAGGATATCTAAGTTCCAATATCAAATTTTTAGCATTATAATATGTAGTGTAGGAAAAATTGTCCCTTTTTCACACTTACTTTGGGAAATATTAATATTAAAATTAACTAAATTATCCCTTAATCTAGTGTTGTAATATGTATTACATATATTTACATTATGTTTAGGGCCCTATTATATAAAATGGACTTAATTATACCTTATTTTTGGTGTTGTAAGGTGTACCTTTACACTTTCACACTCATCTCTAGAGGGATTTAGTAATTAATTGATGTTAACTTGCCTTAATCAACACATTAATTCAAATCCAAGCCTAAATAATTACAATTTCTAAAGAGGAAAAATTGACATTCATTAATGCCGTAACATAAAATTTATCATTGGAGAATGTGTGTCCTAGGTAAGTGATCTAGGACCCATTCGCCCAAGGGTTAATGGGTCCTCACTTAGGCCTAGGACCTAAATTTTTATTATGTTTTTGACAATATTTCAATGATTTCAAATGTGTATTCACATGTCAACTTGTGTTATTTGAATTCCAAGAATTAATGTTAATGTATATGTATAAATCTAAGGTAATTTCATTAAGCTTCACCTATAAAATTTTCATGAGCACCTAGAGGATTCAAGTGAGCATTATTAAGAGAATTTCAAGGCATTCAAGAGCAGATTTATTGAAGAATTATTGTAGAAATCAAGATCCATTATCATTTCAAAGTCTTCATGCATCATGCATGTTATTTTAGCTAATATGTTGATGTAGTGTTCAAGATCCATTCAAGAATTCAATGGCATTATTTAAAATCAAGTTTCAAGATAAAAATCCACATCCATTGAAGCCATTTCATGCTAGTTGTAGATCTACATTCCAAGGTTCAAACAAGGGTTTGGTGAGTTATGGCATAGGAATGTTCATTCATCATTCATTTTATGCTATTTCATTTCATTACAAAGTTTAATTACCAAAATGGGGTTTGACCAATGCAAGCCCCCATTCACTAACAACAAAACATTTTTCCCTCTTGATTTGTGTTTGAAAATTTTAGGTGGAAGATCTCTTGAAGAGAAAAATTGTAAAGTTGTCAAAGTTGCATTCTTTGTCATCATTCTTGCAATTCCACAAAAAATCACGTGTAGTAATGGAAAAACTATCCATTTTCCTTACTTAATTTGGGAATAATTGATACAATATTAACCTAATTATGCCTTGATTCAATTTTGAAATGTGTTGTACACATTCACATTAATCTAGGGGCCCGTTTTAAACTAAATATACTTAATTTGTACCTTATTTATGGTGTTGTAAAGAGTTGTAGTACACTTTCACACTTATCTAGGGTTTCATTAATTAATTGTGGTTAATTAGAGCTTAATTGGCCCTTTAATTCAAATACAAGCCCTCTTTTCAACGATCTATCCTGACACCCAATAATGGTATTGTATGACATTTAATTTGGAAAATTTGGTGTCCTTAAAAAATGCTACTAGGACCCATTAAATTTTACTAGAAAATGAGTCCTATCCACATAGGAAACCCCTTTCTTGGCATATTTGAGGTGGGCTTTTTATGTTCATTCACCCTCCTAAAGCAAGGCCCTAGAAAGATGTGTCGAGACCCACTCGCCTATAGTGGTGAATGGGTCCTCCTTGAGTAGGACACCCATTTTTGAATTTAATTTTTGCTGGATTCTAATGATTTTCCATCCTATATCTGGTGTTAGCTTGATTTTTTTGAATTTTGGGGTTAATCTCTAGATTTAGTATAAATATGGGTTTAATTCATATAGTTTCATCCTAGAACTTCATGAGCAATCAAGAGCAGTTACATAAAAGTTCCCAAGAGTATTTTAAAGGAATTCAAGGGTAGATTATTGAAGTTTTATTGTAAAAATTCAAGGTTATTTCATCGTGTCAAAGGCATAATGCATCAAGCATGTTATTGAGCTAAACTGTGTTGATGTAGCATTGAAGATTCACTTGCAAGCATTGTTTCACATCCAATTTGAGATCAAGATCTACATTCTACATGGCCACTTCATGTTAGTTTGTAGATTTACATTCCAAGAAATCATCCAAGGTATCATCATTTCAAGTTTCATGTTTCATGTCTTCATTTCATTATTTCATCATTGGGTTTAATTACCTAAAAGGGGTTTGACCGAGGGAAACCCCTATCCTCTAACAATCAACAAGTTTTTCTCCTCTTGAATGTGTCATTACCAGTTTTTTATGCTAGAAAGCAATATTTGGAGATAAGTTGTCGAAGTTGAAAAGTTGCAAAATTTGTCATCTACATTTTAAGATCATAGAAAGGTCCCTACAAAATTTGTTTCAAAGTTTCAAGAGGTGAAAACCTATAAAATGAGAGTGCGAAAATTGAAGTATTGAACCCAGAAGCCAATTTTCTGAAACCCTAAAAGGACCCATTCACCACTAAAGGTGAACGAGTCCTCAATGAGGCCTGAAGCAGTGAAAACCTAGGATATGGGGTACAGACTGAGTGGAATAAAACCCAAAAGTTAGTTTCCAAAACCTTAATGAGGACCCATTCGCCACTAAAGGAGAATGAGTCCTCTGTGACGTAAAAATAACAAGATTCCTACAAGGTACACATTATTTCAAGCTCTCAAAACTCCCCATTTTTGTTGCTATAATAGTTAGGATTAGTTTTTGATTGTTATTTATGCATTTTGGGTATCATATTTGAGTGAAACATCCCTAGAAAAATCATTGGTTTATCATCTTGTTTGTTCATGGTGGTAAACCCTCTTTTTTTATGTTTCATTTTGGTGAACCTGAATTGTTGAACATTGTAATTTCCTAATCATCCTAGGTTAGATCTTGCATTCTTTTGCATTGAATTAGCTCTTATTTAGGGTTTAGAATTGAATTGTTTTGCATTATCTAAATCTATTTCTTTTTTTTAAAATCAATCATTGTGCATATCATTTAGATCTCATAAAATTTCATTTGAAAATCAAAACAATATTGCATTTCAAATTAGGTCTTTGCATTCATTATTTCATTGCATTTTCACATTGCATTTCTAGAAAATTTGAAAGTAAAAGTTACTATCTCATACCTGGAATTGAAAGACATTGCAGAAACCTTGAAAATAATTCAAAAATAGTTTTAAAACCCTAATCAAGGACTCATTCTCTTTTAGATTAGGCCAAACCTAAAACTTTTGGCATCTAAAAAAAATTTAAAAATCAATCAAAAATCACATAAACATTTCAAAAATACCTAACTAGGACCCATTCACACTTACTGGCAAATGAGTCCTTGATAGGTCCTGATCTACATTTTCTGGAAATTGAAATCTTAGTTTGAGGCTTATGTTTGGTGTTGTTACTTGTTTTAGTTCTCTGATTTACTATTTCATCAAATTCATTGAATTTAGCTTAATTTTATTTATTTAGTGCATTGTCAAAATTCAAAAATACATTTACACATTTCATTCTAGGTCATTTCATTTCATGTGATAGATTAATTTTCACAACTATTAGTATTCATCTTTTCCAAGTTTGCAAAGAAAAAGTTAGTTAATAAGCATGCTAGTCATTCATTTAATACATTTCCTAGTTATGGGACTCTTTTAGTGCAAGGGAGTGAAGATGTTTATGCTTGGCTTAAACCTATACCCCTTCGTATCTCTCCTATTTGTGGGAATCATGTGATAGAAGCGGATACAAGCATAGATAACCATAATGATCATAATTGTTCTTCTCCTAATACCCTTCCTCTGAGTGATGAAGGTATCTTGGTGAAAGAAGATGCAATCATTGAGAATCATGAAATTCTTGCTTGTCGTTCTCCTCCTCCCCTTTGGGAATATATTATGGCATAAGAGAATGAGATTATAGACATATTTCTAAACATCACCTTACCTAGTTTACATTCACCTCTTTCTTGTGAGAACATTTTAGTAAAAGAGGATACATTTGTGAGGAATCATGACAATCACATTGAAATTTAAGACGATAGGTTGGTGTTAGATGATCAAACCATTAAGATCTATGACAACCCTCTTTATTTTTCTTCCCCTACCTATCCTATTTGGAAGACAATATGGGAGAAAGAAATGAAATATGGACAATCTTGACAATCACATTTGTTCTTCTCCTAGTATCTCTCCTAGTTGTGAAAAAGATACTTTGAGGTTAAAAAATACAATCGATGAATGTTGTCCCTCTTCTCCTACGGAAACCCTTATTGAACAAGAAAATCCATCCATTGATCATTCCCCTACTTGTGATGAATTCATTTTAGAAGAACCATCCTTGGAATGTCATGAACATAAACATATCTTTTTTAGATGTCCTAAAAAATCTCCTACTAGGGAAGATATCATGGTGGAATAAAATGAGAGAATTGATAATAGTAATCCCTTAGGTGAAGATGATAAATTGAAATTAGACTCCCCTTCACTAAGATACTATGAAAATGAGGATAAGCCTTCTAAGGTAATGCACATTAGATATCCCTTGAAGTAGTCTCCCAAGCCAAAAATTATCATTTATCCACCCTCACAAAAATCACAAGTTCAAAAATTTTTTGTGCTTATCCTTGAACCACCAAAAAATAAGACTTCATCTAATGATGGTAATAAGTTTCACAACAAACGGGTTATAATACCGTTGGACATACCTACAATACAAGGAAAAATAAGAAACAAAAAACAACTCATGTCTCATTACCCTTGCCTAACCCTATCTTTCCTAGTGCTCCATGTTTACTTGTGAACAATGGAAAGGAATATAATCTTGTTGAACATATCAAGAATACTCCTGCTAAGATATCCATATGGGAACTTCTTCAAACATCACCTAGTTATCATAGCATGCTTCAAACGAACTTGTAACAAGTTATGGTTCATACTAACACTAGTTTTAACGATGTGGTAGTGCTAGTCCAAGGAATGAAAGATATGAATTTAGATATTATTTTTCACCAAAGTGAGCTACCTTTCTTAGAAATTAAAAAAAAAGCATGAAGCCTTCAATATAATAGTCCTGGTTAATTGAATTGAGATAAAACGAACCCTTATTGATAACGGTTTGGACCTGAATGTGTGTAGTGTAAGCCTTTTGGAAAATATTGACATGAGTAGAAGTGATATTAAACCTAATTCTTTGTCTATCCATGGATTTGATAATATAGGAAAAAAATCTCTCAGAGTCATCACATTACCTATTAAATTTGGGAAAGTAACATTGCAAACGTCAGTCCACATTATGCCTGATGATCTTTTTTACAATCTCCTTTGAGGAAGACCTTGGATTCATGCAATGAATGTAGCACCTTCTACTCTTCATCATAAAATGAAGTATATATACAACAACAAAGTTTATACACTCGAGGCTGATCCTGAACCTTAAAGTTGTTTTATTGCTAAGAGAGAAAAATGAGATCCTTTGAAGATATTGACACCAATTACAGAAGTGGAAGTCGTGCAAGAGAAAGAAAAAGAGAGCAATATTGAAAAGTTTAGTAAAATATTGGAAGAAAATTGGGGTTCCTTAGATTTCACATCAAATTTCATTGGCGAATATAAGATCATAAACAAAGAGTCTGGAAAGGGAAAAGAAAAAGTAGTAATGTCAACACAAGCTTTAACGAAAAATTGAAAGCATCCACCTCAACTACTCTAGAAGATCAAGCAAATTTTGATGAAGTTGATTATGAAAAACCACCGAATCCAAAAGAAATGAAAAATATTTATGGAAGAGGTTATGAAATTATGAGACAACTTGGTTATAGTAAAAAAGGATGTGGTGCTAGAGAACAAGGTATCCATATCACTATAGAGCCTAACATGCAAGAAACAACTCATGATCTTGGTTATTTTTCTTTGATATATATAAAACCATCAAACAAGCCTTCAAAAGTAATATCCACACTCTCACAAAGGATTCTTCTAAGCCAACTTTAACATTGGCTCATCCAAAATTGAAAGACACTAGTGGTCTTGGTTATTATCCTTCACACCAACTGAAATAAATAGTGATATCTTTGCTTAAAACATAAATGTCATCATACAAAACACTAATGATTCGAATTTGATATATTTTACACCCTCTTGTAAAGGAGAGTACAACTCACAATCTAACGAGTCTTGTGTAAGTATGACATCTTGTACTAAGCAAGAGATATCTTTGTTACTAAATTAATGAAAATATTTTGCTATTGATCAAGAGAGTATCTTGTCGAGACTCCTCCAAGATCATTTGATATCTCTCCTTCCAAGAATGTGAAAGAAATTTTACTACAAAATTTCATTTTGTGCATATCATAGAGTTCATGGCCATTCTACTAATGAATGTAAGGCTTTGGGTAATGAAATCAACATCTTAAGCATTGTGGTGCTCAAGATTCCTTGTGTTTTAGCACTTAGTTCCTCTAATTGATATTGATTTTTGTGGCTCACCCTTGTCCTACACTCAATGGGGGTAAGGGGTTAGGTAGTGGGATAATTTACAGCAAAGATAGATGATCTACACCAATATTTAGCTTTGTCCTCATATGTTACTTGACGAATGTATCTTTTGTCTAGTTTATCACCTTCCATGTATATGTAAGAGAAAGCTTGGGAAGTGACTGGCATGCATTAAGTGGGCCCGCCTATGACTTACTGAGTTATTGCATTTTGGGTGCAAACCCTTCCTTCCTATTTCATGATGCTGCTTTATTTTGGAAACATATGACTTTGCATAGGGTTTTTCGAGGAAATATCTCATGTCTTAGGAAAAAAAATTGGCTACTATTGGTGTAATTAAATGTTTTGTACCTTGTCCTAGGTCATAATTACACCTTAGTTAAGTTTACTTAGGGACCACATAGGAGTTATTGGAGAATTTCCACCTTTGGTGGGCTTATCTTCTTATTACTTTATTACCTCCACCTTTCATGGACATATAATGTGATTAGGTTTCCACCTTTTGTGGTAGATCCACTATTTGTGTTGGTTATCACATTATCACCTTTCCACTTTAGGTGGAGTGATAGATTTTCATTGTTGTCTCATATCATAAGATTACGACACTTTTCATAATCTTATGCACTCCTATGTTCTCACCTTGGCTATATAACCAAGGGGTCTCTACTACATTTGTATATTGAAGCATTCTCATATCATTGACATAGAATACAGTTTATTCTTGTCAATTATTTTCTCTCTTCTTGTGCTTTCCATTTGGTCCATATATCTTGGCATCCATAGCCAATTCTAACATGGTATCAGATCATGTTTAATTCTAACGGCTACTTTAAAGCAATTGCTCACAGCAATGGTGTTACCAACCACTTTAAAGTGGAAGCACAGATTGATGACATTTTTGGCATATTTCATGGCACGGTTTTTCTTTTTTCTTATGACATGTCCTTTTCTTGGTGGTGTCACTGGGTTTGATTTCCTCCAAGAGTGTGATATTTCTAAGCATACGATCTCCCTTCATGGCATGATGCAAATAAGGCATCCCATAAGCGGTGATATGATATCCTTGACTTGTCCTCTGTTAGAGAAATTAGGCACGATGTTCCCTAAGAAGAAGACCTTACATGAACAAAGAAAAATCCCATTTTACAAAAAGCTTTACAATGTGGCACCTTATCAAATTTGTGAGGAGCATAACTTTAGTATGATATGAGAGGCTAATATGATTCTCTCATTTGCCACCTTGTTGGGATAGCTCACCTAGTGGAAAGATTAAGGTTCCACTATACCAAAGTGAGCATACATATTTGGGACAACTCACCTAGTGGATAGACTGAGGTTCCACTACCCCAGAGTGAGCATCATATGTTACAGAAAAATAGCCTCGTTCCACATCACGTTGGAATGGTTGTGCTTGATCCTTTGTTTTTGTTGTTTTTCTTGGCCTTTGATAGGGTATGGTTATGTATCTTTGTTATCGTTGCATACATACATGTGTCTTGAATCTCTACTTTAGTGTGAGTTTTTTGTGGGGAAAATCTCTCACTAAAGTGGGGGCTGAATGTAGTAATAGAAAGAGTGTCCCTTTTACTTAATTTAGGAATAATTGATATAATATTAACCTAATTATACCTTGATTCAATGTTGTAATGTGTTTTACACATTCACATTAGTCTAGGGCCCTTTTTAAACTAAATATACTTAATTTGTACCTTATTTATGGTAATCTAAAGTGTTGTAGTACACTTTCACACTTATCTAGGGTTTCATTAATTAATTGTGGTTAATTAGAGCTTAATTGGCCCTTTAATTCAAATTCAATTCCTCTTTCCAAGGATCTATCCCGACACCCAATAATGATATTGTATGACATTTAATTTGGAAAATTTGGTGTCCTAAAAATGCTACTAGGACCCATTAGCCTTTCCTAGAAAATGAATTCTCCCCACATAGGACACCTCTTTCTTAGCATATTTGTGGTGGGTTTTTGATGTTCATTCACCCTCCTAAAGCAAGGTCCTGGAAATGTGTGTCGAGACCCACTCACCTTTAGTGGCGAATGGGTCCACCTTGAGTAGAACACCCATTTTTTAATTTAATTTTGGTGGGATTCTAATGATTTTCCATCCTAGATCTGGTGTTGGCTTGAATTGTTTGAATTTTGGGGGTAGTCTCTAGATTTAGTATAAATATGGGGTTAATTCACATAGTTTCATCCTAGAACTTAATGAGAAATCAAGACCTCTTACATAAGAGTTCCCAAGAGAATTTTAAAGGCATTAAAGTTCATATTTTTGAAGTTTTATTGTAGAAATTCAAGGTTATTTCATCATGTCAAAGGCATAATGCATCAAGCATGTTGTTGAGCTAAAGTTTATTGATGTAGCATTGAAGATTCAATTACAAGCATTGTTTCACATCTAATTTGAGATCAAGATCTACATTCTACATGGCCACTTCATGTTAGTTTGTAGATTTGCATGCCAAGAAATCATCCAAGGCATCATCATTTCAAGTTTCATGTTTCATGTCCTTATTTCATTGTTTCATCATTGGGTTTAATTACCTAAAAGGGGTTTGATTGAGGAAAACCCCTATTCTCTAACAATCAACAAGTTTTTCTCCTCTTGAATGTGTGATTGCAAGTTTTTACGTTGGAGAGCAAGATTTGGAGAAAATTTGTCAAAGTTGAAATGTTGCAAAAGTTGTCATCTACATTGCAAGATCACAGAAAGAGCCCTACAATTTTTTTTTTAGAATTTTGGGAGCTGAAAACTTGTAAACTAAGAGTGCAAAAATTGAATTATAAAACCCAAAAGTTTTTTTTTGAAACCCTAAAAGGACCCATTCGCCACTAGAGGTGAATGAGTCCTCAGTGAGGCCTAAAGTAGTTAAAACCTAGGATTTGGGGGTGTAGACTAAGAGGAATAAAACCCAGATGTCACTTTTCAAAACCTTGATAGGGACCCATTCACCACTAAAGGCGAATGAGTCCTCTATGAACTAAAAATAGTAGGATTCCTACAAGGTATGCATTATTTCAAGCTCTCAAAACTCCCCTTTTTGTTTCTATAACAGTTAGGATTAGTTTTTAACTATTATTTATGTGTTTTGGCCTTCATAATTGAGTGAAACATCCTTAGAAAAATCACCAGTTTATCATCTTGTTTGTTCATGGTGGTAAACCCTATTTTTTATGTTCCATCATGTACAAGATTTAATCTTGGCTATCCGATTGTGAAAATTGGGGATCTGGGAGTGTAGACATAGAAAAAGAGAACCCATAAAACCTTTTTTACAGAGCCCTAGCAAGGACCCATTCGGTATAGGGAAAATGAGTCCTTAGTAAGCTTAAAAAAAAGCACTTTTGGTGACTGGTACACATCATTTTCCCTTTCTTAGATCTATATTTTGATTTCTAGTTCCATCAAAATTAAACTTAATCTATTAGATACACTTTGTAGATTGCAATTTGGAATTAGTTTTCTATTTTTAATCTTTCTCTCCAAAGTGTTCCTTAATCAAGACCCCTGTCCTTACATAAAAAGGAAATCAACAGATCCACACCTTGACTTAACTCACCTTAAGGCTGACAATCCTCTTATTGTGTGGATCTCATTTCCTATTGAAATAAAGTAGAATAGCTCCATCTTATATCAATTTGGGGGAACCCCTCTTTCTCTCTGAACCTATTTTCCATTGTTTCATTCTAGTGAACTTGAGTTTGATCATTGCATTTTTTTGATTTTGGAGTTATTTTCACCCTAGATTTAGATCTTGCATTTATTTTCATTGAATTGCAATTAATTGAGTCTCATTTAGGATTTTTTAGCTTGCATTAGTTTGCATTTCATTTAGGGGTTTTAGGATTGCATATTTGCATTATTTAAATCTAGAAAATATAAAAAAATCAGTCATTTTGCAAATCATTTACATAGTATTGCATTATCATTCACTTGCATTTTAAAATTGAAAAAAATTGCACATAAAATTAGGTCTCCTAGTTTATCATTTTTTCATATTTTGCACTTGCATTCAACATTAATTTCATAGAAAATTCAAACTGTAACTTGCTATTTCTAATAAGAATCTAGAAACCATTAGAATCATCTCTAAACTCTACAAAAACATTTAAAAAAACCCTAACCTAAGACCCATTTCACCCCTGGGTAAATGAGTCCCTAATCAAGGCCATTTCCTAATTTTATAGGTATTAAAACCTTTGTTTCTACATTTCATTTTTCTTTTTTTAGTTTTATGTTGTAGTTTACATAAATTCTATTAAGTGTAATTGATCATATTTAGCTTAATTTGATAAATTTAGTGCATTGTGTGATTTAAAAATTGTATTTATAAGACATCATTTTTAGGTTTTGCATTGTGTAATCAGAAAATTCACTTGTGTGAAATCTAAAAATTGAATTTACATATTGCATTCTAGGCCATTGCATTATGTATTTCACCCTCTTTCCATTTTGGGTTTACATTGAGTTTGTTAATATTTTATGAACTTTACAACTTGGTGTCCTATTAGAAATACTATTGTGAGACATAGTTCAATACTCATGTCATCCCAAGACACACCATCCATCATGGATCTTGGGTTCTCCAACTATTTTACTAATAGTGTTGATAATCACCCTCTATGGATCATAGCCTGTATACCACATTTTTGATGACTTCACTACCTACAAAAAATGTGCATGATGTTGAAACAATGATTGCTAATATCCCACAAGAAAACATAAGAAGGATAGATGAAGAAATAGAATAATTGAAAAAGCTTATGAGTCTTGATGTAGTTCCTATGCTAGCTAACATAAGAAAGCTCCTTAATAATGAACAAGGAATACAATTTTTCATAACCTCTTTTACATCCTTAACATGAACTTAAAAAAAAATAAAAAATGATAATATTGTGTAGGAGAAAATTCGCACCCCTTGGGAAAATTCCCCTTTCACATACCCTCACTTTAGAAAATCATGTTTGAAGGCGAAATTCCACATCACCCACCTTCCTTCTATCCACTTGGCATTTGTGTTGTGTGTTGGTGAAAGAATATTTGTCAAGGACACATTTGCAAAATGTGGACATCTGTGCAGCACACTCCCATCCCTAATGGATTCCTATGTCTGAAGCTCATAGAGGCGCTACACACCTTATTGGGGCCGAATTGTAACATCCCTCTTTGACCAACCCACCCAAAAATGGCTTACTCCTCATCCCACCTTTAAAAACATTATTCACTCATTTATTATAATCTCTACACATTCATTCACTTCATTCTTCTTGCAAAAAATTCACTTCTTCACTCTCAAGCAACATTCCAGTATTCCATTGTGAGCATTGCAGCAACTTTGAAGCTCCATCACCTCCACATTGCAAGTGTGAGGCAAGCCATAGAAGTTGTGGGCTTGGAGTCTTGCGAGACCTCCCTTCATCACTGTTGCTGTTATGGTGAATTTTCCAAGTCCATACCTTGAATTCTCCCTCCATTCACTAGTGAGATTTTGGGTGGACGTGGTAATGTTTCACTCCTTTCCTTTGTGATTTGATAGAGTAGAATAATATTTTTTCTAGTGTTCATTGCTATCTTTCTAATTTATTTATCACATATTCTACTATGTTTCTTTCTGGATGTCCATGGAGGTGGAAACACCAAAACGAGGGTCTGATTGAGGCAAACCCCTATATAGCCCCAACAATTTTCCCCTTCTTGTTTGTGTGTAGGCGACAATGTGCATGGAGCTAGCTGGAAAATAGGAACTTTTGTGAGATTATCCTCATCACCCTAGCTTTCATTTACTTGCTTCATCATCTTTGTCTTTATTTTTTGTACTTTCTCATTCTATTTTTCCCATCAAAATCACCTTGCTAGGACGTCAATAGGTTTCTTGGTAGTTTTTACTGTACTTCATGTTTTTTGGTCATACAGACGCCTACATGCTAGATAGATGCCAACATGTTACACTGTCATCCTAGAACTGAACTACCATCCTCAGACAGAGAGTTATCCAAGGTGCAGTATTGACTCCAAAAGCTAGCTCGCCTAGCCTAAAATTGAAACTCAGATCTGTTGGGTGGCAAAAGCACTTCATAGTGCTCTTCATTCTTGATCCTCATCCCTTTAAAGTGAGGTAAGTTAGGGAATCCCTCAGCTCTCGACTCTTTATGACTTGGAGCCTTGACGTGGTTGGTCCCCCTCTCTCACATTCTTGGTGAACCTGATGTGAATATTATTTATCCATTCAAGTCAGCGTTGAAGCTTTTCCCTAATACCTTGTGATTGTTGTAACCCTGAGCATTGTGAAGGTTTATGAGCATTACAACCCAGACCATGACTTATGGGTACATTGTTAGAAGTGTGTGACACCTACCAATGGAGAAGATGAAGGTCACCTCTAGTTTCACCGCCATTTTTTCCACTAGTTTAGCTAATGAGTTTACCACTAGTTTTCCTACAAACTATGCTGATGAGATGGGTTTCATGGAATAAATAACTTGTGTGCTTACTACTCTCGCATCCCCTACAGCTTCATCCGTAGATGAGGATGATGTAGTGCACATTCTTGTGGAAAAGCTTATGGCATTAGATAATACATTACTAGACCTTGTAGATCACTTAGAGAAGGCACCAAACATCGTGAGAGCCGCTAGGCTTACAAGTGAGGTGAGAGAGTTTCTAGGGAAAGATTGAATAGGAGTAGAATTTCTAAATGCCCTTGTCGATCTAATTGAAGCTTGTGTCCCTTCATATAGGCCCAGATTGGGTACTACCTGAGGAGAAGTGCTTGATGCATATGAAAGACAAATAGGCATTTAAATGCACACTACATCTGTTTGAATGGCTAAAATAGGGCCCTCGATCAATGTCTCTTTTTCTTCTCAAGAGCCTTGCACTCTTAAGGTGAGTAAAACACCCCTTGGGTTTAGTTTCACCCCACCTACTGCTCATGGTGGTGGAGACTCAAGTGGAATAAGTGGTGGTGGTTTTGGTAGTGGAGGTGATGTTGGTGGATGTGGCTTTGGTGGGGGCCACAGAGGTGGTCTTGATAGTGGAGGTGGCTCTGGTGGTTCTAGTGGTAGTAGTTCTAAAGGTTCCATTGGTCCTATGTCATCTACTGACCCTATTTTTGAATTTTGTGCTTCATGGGTTGAATGCAAAATCAGCTTGCGAGCCTCTCTCAGGTCTCTGCCTAAACTATCTTTCAACCCTTTTTCCAACATAGCCCATTGTCAATGAAAATAATAATCACTCCCTTCCCACAAGGAATGGAGATTCCAAAATTTGAGAAGCATGACAGAAAAGGGGACCCACAAACACATGTGTCCACCTTTAATGCCATGTGTACAAACTTCCTCCATCATGATGCATTGATGGAAAAATTATTTCCTCGATCTCTTAAGGATACATCACTTCAGTGGTATTATTCCTTACCTGACAATTCTATTGGGTGATCCCACAATAGTGGTTTATAATTTTTGGCCAAACTAGACACTAAAATTATTATTTTTAACTAAATCTTCACATTCAGGCACCTATAGTGGCTAAACCATGAGGAATTTGAAGATGATGCAAACTAGACTCTCATCAAATTTTGTCTGTAGATTCTAAAAATATTTTTTTCAAAATTTTTGGAATCAGATTGCACTTGTTTTTCCATCTCCCACGAAAACTAGTTTTTTTTTCAGAAAATAACATTTTTAAAAAGTGACGCACACCGTATAATGCATAATTTTTTTTTTCCATGAAGGATAAAATTCTAATTCTTTTGAATTTAGATTTGTAACTCTGATATCTACTACTTCCACTTGGTTAGATAGTTTTATATTGAATTTTTTTTCTTTAATCAAGTTTCGAAGTCAAACCAATTACAATTCAGACATAGCGCGTAACGTTTTTTGTATATATTGAAATTCAATTTTATGTTTTTGTTGGATCAAGGACTTCAATATCTAGTGAACTCATATTTTTCAATTTTTTTTTTTGATAATCTGCTATTTTTTCACATGTGTAGAACAAAGACATTCATTTTCGATGAAAAACCTATGTTTAATAAAACCAAAACATTTTAAAATTATATTTGTTGGATAGATCATTCTAAGGACTACTTGACTCCAGTTGGGTTTGTGAATATTCCTCCATTTTCATCCTCAACCTGAGCTTCGAAGTGCCAAAATTTAGGTTTTTCTTGTGTCTCAAGGGGGGTTCGTATGAACCCCTAGGGGTTCAATTGAACCACCCTTCCATAAGGGATTTTGTTGTGTTTTTGGGTGGGAAAGAATTAAAAGAGTTCACTCAAACCCTAGTTCAAACGAACCCCTTATGGTAAGGGGTTCGTTCGAACCATTAAGTTTGTATGAACCCCTAAAGTCAATTTTTTTGCCATGTATTCATTTTTTGTTAGTTTTCCTTCCTCACTTGAATTGTAAACCACTATTGTGGCTTCACCCTATTTTCTCATTTGATCAACTTGTAAATTAGTTTCTTTGATAGTTCAACTTGTAAATCATTTTCTCTGATAGTTCTAAGACAACATTAGATTGAAGATGACTTTTTCGGATCTCATCCGATGTAAACAAGGGGATAATGAGAAAATAACTGATTTTATAGCATGATATCAAGTTCTCTTTTCATAGATCTCATATCCACTACTTGATTCTGATGTACAAAAGGTGTTCATAGGTAACCTGCTGAGACCTTGGCAGGAAAATTTTTCCCTTATGAAATACCCTTCTTTGATGCATTTGTGTGTTACATTATGAGAATACCAGTAGATGATAGTTTAGTTCGGGGGATCCTCCTCATGCTCCCATTTAGAAGGTAAATCCATTGTATCGATCTTAGGAAAAGGCAAGGTTGTTGTGAATGTAGTAGCCACAACGAATGATAATGGTCTTAGATGCAATAGAAAGTTCACAAAGTTAGAAAAATCCTATTCTTCCATCTTTCAGAAGTTGTTGAAGGATAAGATCATAACCTTGGAGAAACTTAGACCTCTCAAGGAACCTTACCCTAATTGGTACAATACAAATTTCTTTTTTCAATACCATTGATTCAATAGACATGATACTGAATGTTGTATCTGCCTGTGTCACAAGATACATGACCACATTGAGGATGACACTATTCATCTTGATGGGAGTAAACAAAATATAAACAAATCAGTGGTGAAAAAAATAGTGAGTTGTAGATATACACGGACCCATTTCTGTCTCATTCTGCTAACTTAATTATTGATCCCTCTACTTCTACCACTCAACCCTCGGCGTACATGAACATGGTTATGGTTACTCCTTCTATGCATCCTATGATTGGCTCACCAGATGTGACCTTCACCTTGTAGGACATGCCCTTGAACAATAATTCCTCTCCCCTCTACATTCCCGCTTGTCTCAATGGGAACATTGTGACAGGGGTCTTAGTTGACCTTGTGAGTCGAGTGAATGTCATTACCAAGGAGACATTGTGGTTGAATTCATTACAGAAGGAGGAGTACAAAGAAACAAAGTCTACCATCTGTATGCATGATGGTCTTTATCTCAAGTCATATGGCTCAATAACTCTATATGTCCTAGTTGGAACTAGGGCCATAGACACAACCTTTGATGTTATTCTAGAATCGGGTTTGTTTAGAGTGAAGTTAGGAATACCTTGGCTAGCTTCCATGAACATAATCACTTCCTTCATTCATAAATGCTTGAAATTCTCCCATGAAGGTGTCGTGCACATAGTGCATGGCACTAGATACTAGTCATTGGTGTCTCATGGGGGCTACTCATTGCATCACTTTTGTCTCACCCTAGTCGATCTGCTTCCCCCAAAAATGGACCTACTTTACTAAAGCTATTTGAAGTATAAGACCAGGGGAAAGGGACAACCAAAATTGACCCTTCGAATAGTGTAGCAGCAAACTACCTCCTCTTCTTCAAGGGGAAAGGAGAAGTCTGCCTATCCTCAGGGTGCCTCTTTCACTCCTCTTTTTGAAGAAGAGTTTTGGATGAATACTCCCAGCTTTTACCTAAGGAGTCTAATGATACCGGCTTGGTGAAAAACCAAGATTCGAGTATCTGATCTTCCCTCTATGTCTCCTAGACCCTGGCTCTACTTGTATGGTAGTAGGAAGGTTCCCCATGGGGAATCCTCTACGTCTCATCCTCCATGGTCTCCCAGCACTCTTGATCCAAAAGTAGTAAATGGGAAGAGGCCCATCGTCAAGGCGCTATTGAGAAATTCCCCCCGTTGTCTCTCAATCACTTCCTCTTGCTCCCCTTCAGGACTCTGTCCCTCCAATGGAAATGGTTGTGATGGAAACCCCTATGACTGAGAAAGAGCCTTTTATCCCTTTGTAGCTCCTGACCTCTAGCTCAAAGAGTCATAGAAACCACCTTGCATGTGAGCGCAAGCATCGATGAAAGGCTCCAATGGTTGAGTAGGCCGCTTTACAAAAGAAGGAAGAGGGGATGACCACCCAAAATTTAGGGCCTCCTATCGTGTCCTCCTCTCTCCCCCCTCTACTCCCATTCAATCAAGTTTAGTCTCACTCCCGGCTCCTACAGTGGGCACAAGTGTGCCTAACCCAAAAAAGGTGTAGGTCTTTATCACTCCTTTGGTTGAGCCACCCCTTTTGATGTCCCTTCCAGACATCCCACCATTCCCTAAACCCGTGGACATGTCAAATACCTAGGTGGTGTCTATTATAGTTTTCTCCTCCTTTGCGCCTCTTGACTCATCTATTGGGAGTTCACATCCCCCAACAAAGCAAAAGGTAGAGGTTGGCTCTTCCAGAAATGGAGGGTGTAAGAGGAGTCCACCTTCTCCAAAAGGTGGTCCTATGCTAGCTTGTTTTGTTCTAGTGACGAAGCAAGTTCTAAATTCTCTTGAGTTTGTCACCGCTCCCGAGTCACCTAGTGAGACAAGCGGTGAATCTTGGGCATTGTCCTCCCAATCCATTGAGGTATGACATGGGGGTATGTGCAGGATCATGATGGACCAAAAAGTGGTGATATGTAAGTGATATGATGGCCCATGTGGCTGACAACTTTGTTTTTACCCAACATTGACGAAATGAAAAGGGTTTTTAAAGGAGATTCTTAGCTTTCTACCAATATAAATTATGCTTTACTTTGAATTTAATAAATAATTATTATTCATTTTCTATTTGAATTACGACTAAAGTCCTGATTGATAGGTTGATTGAAAAAAATCTATAGCTTTCAAACGGTATCACATTCTTTGAATCCAAAACATGCGTCACATTCTATGCTTCACATACTGTAGGATTAAATAAAAAAAATTGAATTTCATGAATTTTTGACCAAGTTAAGGTGGTCAGACATACAAGTTTTTATATTTAATAAAAGTTGTAATAAAAAATTCATAATTAATTATTTACTTGGAAAAAAATTACAATAAAATATGCATCACATTAGGACATGATTCCTCTACTTATATCTAAAATCTTATAAAAAAATATTATCATTTTATTATGGTTAGGGTGGTTAGACAGACACCTACTTCTTATTTTTTCCCTGAAATTTAAGTACTACTGCATTAAAATTTCAAATTTTCACCAAATAGATTTTTCTTTTTTTAAATAAACCTAGTAGTTTAGAAACTAAATTCAATTTGCTACAAATTCTATTCTTACATATTTTTGATATAACTTAGATAACTTATTCAAATTTTTATGTCAAGTTGCCTAACTCTGATTTTCTAAGTTTTCATCACCACTTAAGGGCCTTCTTTTTCCATGATGATCCTGCACATACCCATGGCACTCATGTAAAGTCAATGTTCAACTCTCTAGATGAGGTTCAGGCCTTGTCAGTGATCTTCATGAAATTGCTGACCATAGCTCTACAGTAACTGAGCAAAGAAGACCTTATAGGGCCTTCTTCCTTCGCTCGTCTTGCAAGAGGGTCAGAAGCTCGTCCCATTAATATTCCACCACTACAAGCTTGTCTTCCTTCTCCTTATAATGGTCTAGATTAGGAAATGGATGACCTCTTGGTCGATGAGTGCTAGGGGGAGGCATGTTCTTTACCTTTAGATTAGGTGTGTGTTTGTTGTGATTTGTTCCCTCGTTCTTGTGTTATGTGCTCTTGGATGACCCTTGTCACCCTTGTTGGTGCTTGTATATAGGAGTGATTATGTGTTGTAAACCTTCTTCTATTTGTATCATCATTCTTCCTCTATTATGTTTCTTGGATTTTGGAAAATTGGGGATGATGCAATGTTTTGGGGGCATTTAGGATTCCCTTCCATAACCCAATTTTTTATTTTTACTTTGTCTTCTCGTGCATTTGTCATATGGTTTGATAAAGTAGGGGGTTGATGATAGTTCATTTATATACTATTATTATACTTATATATTTATATGAGCAACTCTGAACCTAAAATATCAGACCACCCCTATTCCCTTTGTTTGTAATGTGTTTGTTTCTTTTGTGCTTTCCTTATCTTTCTCTCTTCTTTTCTTGACTCGTGATGTTGTGGCACCTATGTGTTATCCCTTGTATGTGCAACAACATTACTTTTTCAGTTATTTCTCTTCTCTACTTAGAACGTAGTGTGCCTATACATTCAACACAAACCACCCTAAGGGAGGTTGTTAAATCAACCCTGATTTTCGGAAAACACATTCGTCGCTAACAAATATTTTCATGAAAATCCTTGCAAGATTTTTTTGAAAATTGCATTCTCGAATTGGACCCCTAATAGAATGTGTTTCCTTCATCATGGGTTCGCAAAGAAAGAATCTAAGAACTTTCCTTCGAGGATGGCACAATTTTTTCTTGTGGGAGAAGCCTCAACCTTCCCCTCATAAGGGGGCAGTTTCTTCCTTTCGAATTCCTTGATGAAGTGAATATCTTTCGAAAGGATTCCTTGATGATGAATTGATTTGAGGAAAAAAATCTCTTTTACACTTTCAACCAATGCATCCCTTGAGTGGACCCCTCTTCCTTTGAAGGGTTCCTGAGGGACCCCTTTGAAAGCCTTCCAACTTATCGATGGTCTACATGACAGTTTTATTTTTTTCCTGCATGGCTACTTCATTTTTTGACATGTTTTATCTACGGATTAACATGTCACTTTGCAGGTGTGCCTATAAAGCCACTTTCCAGTCTGACTCTATGGAGTCCCCTTCATCTGGGCTTCCTTCATGAGAGAGAACTTTGGGGTTTACTTCTTGCAGGTCTATGTGCCTATAGGGCACTTACTTCTCTGAGATTCCTCCATGAGAGAGAACTTGGGGGTTGCCTTCTTCAAGGTCTGCTAGCCTGTGAGATGCTTACATCCTGGGAGATTTGTCCATCATTGGTTTGAGGTCCTTTGATGTTCTTTGTGCAACTTCATAGTTATGTGGGGCTATGTAATCCTTTTGTTTGAAACTCCCTAGGGAGAGTACCTATGGAGTCATTTTCCTTGTGCTTTCGAGTTCCCTGGATCATGGTCTGCTTCCTCAACGGTTTAGGTATACATCTCTAACTCTTCGATCTACTTTATCTAGAACTCATCGATACTCATGTTGACTAAAGTGAGGGGAAATATATAGGAATGAATTTGCACCCCTTGGGAAAATTCCCCTTTCATATACCCTCACCTTAGAAAATCAAGTTCGAAGGAAAAATTCCACATCACCCACATACCTTCTATCCACTTGGCATTTTTCTTGTGTGTCGGTGAGAGAATATTTTTTGGGGATGCAAGTTCGTTGCATGGATGTCTGCATGGTGCATTGTCGTCCTTGATGAATTCTTACTTCCGAAATTGGCAGAGGTGTTACAAACCTGATTGGGGCCAAATTTTAACATCCCTCTTCGACAAAATGACCTAAAAATGGCTTATTCCTTCTCATCTAACCTTCAAAAACATTTTTCATTCATTCATTTTGATCTCTACACATTCACTCACTTCATTCTTCTTGCAAGGAATTCACTTCCTCACTCTCAAGAAGCATTCCAGCATTCCATTGTGAGCATTGTAGTAGCTTTGAAGCTCCATCAACTCCACATTGCAAGTGTAAAGCAAGCCATAGAAGTTGTGGGCTTGGAGTCTTGTGAGACCTCCCTTCATCACCGCTGCAATTGTGGTGACTTTTCCAAGTCCATACCTTGCATTCTAACCCCATTAGATAGTGAGATTTTTGGTGGAGGTGGTAACATTTCACTCCTCTCCTTTTTGATTTGATAGAATAGCATAGTATTATTTTGTAGTGTTCATTGCTATCTTTCTACTTTCTTTATTGCATATTATACTATGTTCCTTTTCAGCTATCTATGGAGGTGGAAACACCAAAACGGGGGTCTGACTGAGGCAAGCCCCTATATAGCCCCAAAAATTTACCTCTTCTTATTTGTGTGTAGGTGAACGTGCACATGGAACTAGCTAGCGAACTAGCGCTTTTGTGAGATTATATTCATCACCCTAGCTTTCATTTACTCGCTTCATCATCTTCTTATTTATTCTTTGTACTTTCTCATTCTATTTTTCTTGTCAAAATCAACTAGTTAGGTCGTCAGTAGGTTTCTTGCTATCTTTTACTATACTTGGTGTTTACTGTTTGTATGGATGCCAGCACACTAGAGAGATGCCAATGTGTTCTGTTGTCATCCCAGAACCACGATGTCATCCTTGGATAGAGAGTTGTTCGAGGTGCAGAATCAACTTCAAAAACCATCTCACCTAGCCTAAACCTGAAACTCAGGTTGTTATGCACTTCATAGTGCTCTTCATTCTCGATCCTCATCCCTTTAAATTGAGGTAAGTTAGGGAAGCCCTCCACTCTTGGCTCTCTTTTCCCTAGAGCCTTGATGTGGTTGGTCCCTCTCTCTTACAAATATACATGCCATTATCAACTTTATTGATGCTAAACCTTGTAAGGGCCTATTTAAAATGTCACATGATATTGCTTTCTCACAACAAGACATACATAAAAATGCACCTGATGGTCCTCTTTACATAGTTGGAAGAATCAATGACAAGCCTATTAATGGGATATTAATTGATCTCATCTATGTAGAGAACATGATCACATAAGAATTCTTATTTGTGCATGAGCTTTATCAATATACATATGAAAAATTGAAAGAATGAATCAAAACACATAATGGTTTTGCTTTTCCGATGATTTTGTCGATAAATATCCCTCTAAACATTGGATCAAAAACATTAAATGAATCATTCACCATCATCCCATCGTCGGACCAAATTCATGTGAAGCTAGGCTATCCATGGCTTCACTGCATGAATTTTGTCTTGTCAGTTCTGGATAAATACATGTTTAAAGTTTCCATTTGGCAATGAGATATTTACTCTACATCATAGTGGCTTTAATATCGTGTCTTCTAGTGGGAGATTTTTATTCAATTTCTTTTGGCCTGAGCATATTGAACCTATTAGACCCCATGAAGACTTCTTTTTCAAATCCTATCAAAAGTTTAAGGCAAAGCATATAGGAGAATTATCCCTTAGAAAAATGTCTCAACCCATGATTGAACCAAAAGCCCTTTGAAACATCCAAGATCATCCTATGAAAAATCCTTCACCCATTTCATTTTAGAGACCAAGAGATAACCAAAAAAATCTTGTTGTGCCTCCTAAAGTCAAACAAGTTTACAAATTCATAGAGAAAGTGGTTGAAAAACATCCAATGGTTCCCTCCATTCCTCCTTTAAGTGAAGAAAAGAAACCTATGGTTGATAAACCCACTCCTACACAAACCAAATTTGAGAACAACATGAAAATAAATCAAAATGCTAGAGAGTGTAGGCATAAATGCTATGCCATGGATCATTCATTACAAGAAAATGAAGAAAAAAACAACATAGAAAATCAAAACCCAAACTTGTCTCCAAAAATGCATGATGCCTCTCCTCCCTTGCTGCAACATAAACAAACTTCTATGGATATTGTCATTAGACCTCCCATTGTGATTAATCTGGATGATGACATTGAAATTGCTAAGATTAATGAGGAAGTGCATAATGAGATAAATCTATTTTTTTCCTCTTCTATGAACTTTAATTATGATTCTACTAATAAGAGTGTTGGACTCGGTTCTTTTCCTAGTTCGACACTTGATGTTTTCCCTTTGGCTAGTTGTCTTCCTTCCAAATATACTAAATAATATTGGGATGCAGAAAACCTACTATAGGTTGACTTGCATGTTCCTTACTAGCATTTTTCTTCTTTTTTGCATGTTCTTTGTGTTATTGTATGTGCATAATGTGCCACCCCCATACTATTCTATTTGATGTATCTCTCTTTATGTGCATTCCTCTATTTGTACTTACATTATTCTATATGTCATAAACATTTATCTTTTTTGTCTTTTGTTTTCCTTTTTGGGATGATGCAAGGCATCAAGACATTTAGGTCTCTTCCATGTTGACCCGAAATCTATTTCTTTTTTTTCACTCGCTGTGTGTCATTCTTCCTATTATGTGAGTATTCGAGGAATGATGATGATTTAAAGCTCTATAATCACTTTATAGAAAATATATACTAACCTTGAATTTGTAGATCCCTTACATGTTTTTGGGGGAAACCCCTTCACCTTTCATGATGTAGTTTCATTCAAGAACATATGACTTGGCATAGGGCTTTCTGAATAAGCTCTCATGTCTTCCCTATAGTTAGCATCAAATATTTGCTACTTAAAGTTGATTGCTCACATCAATGGTGTTAGAAATTACTTTAAATTGGGGTCATACATCAAGACTCATGTTTCTTTGTATGATTTTGTTTCTTATTGTGATGTGTCCTTTTCTTGGTGGTATCATTGGGTTTGATGTCCTCTGATAGTGTGATATTTCTTAGCGTATAACTTTCCTCTTAGTGGTGATGATATGTATTGCATTCCCTAAGTTGTGATTCTCTTGTTCTAGACTTTTCCTCTCTTGGGGACATTAAGCATGATGATCCCTGAGAAGAGACTTTAGATGAACTAAGTGAAGTCCCTTTGAACAAACCTATATATATAATGTTCATATGTTTTTAGCATAATACAACTTGTTAACCTTGTCAAGCTTGAAACCCTAAATTTAAGGCCACCAAGCATAACACACCTTGATTTCTAGTAGAGCCTTTCCCATGTTCATGAGTACTTAGCATAAAATATCTTGTTAGGCCTTATGAAGCTCAAAACCAAAATGTGTGTGGCACACTGTTAGATTTATCAAAAGGATACCTTTGGTATGGTAAGTACAATGAGAACTTAGATAGAAGCATGAATTTCTCACTAAGCCACTTTCCTGGTGGCTTACCTAGTGGATGGCCTGAGGTTCCATTAGCCCATGTGAGTGTGTGTGTTATTTGCATAGTGGACATCGAGTTCTTCTTGTGAATTTATTGGAAAAATAGCCTAGACTTGATCCACATAGAGTTGGAAAAATAGTTCAGGCTTGATTCGTCTCCCTTTCTTCTATACTTTCATGTTGTATGATTGAGTATAGTTATCATTTCTACATACATATGTGTCTTTAATGTCTACTTTAGTGTGAGTTTGACATGGGGTCATACTCTCACTAAAGTGGGGGCTAAATGTAGTGTAGGAAAAAGTATCCCTTCTTGACACTTAATTTAGAGAATATTAATATCAAAATGAACTAAATTATGCCTTAATTTAGTTTAGGGCCCTATATAATAAAATGGACTTAATTGTGCCTTATTTTTGGTGTTGTAAGGTGCACCTTTACACTTTCATACTCATCTAGATCTTTACTAATTAATTGAGGTTAACCTACCTTAATTGGCCCCTTTAATTCAAATCCAAGCCTAATTAATTACAATTTCCGAAGAGGAAAACCTCACATTCATTAATTTCATAACATAAAATTTATCATTGGAGAATGCATGTCCTAGGTAAGTGACCTAGGACCCATTCACCCAAGGGTGAATGGGTCCTCACTTAGGCCTAGGACCTAATTTTTTTTTTGTAGTATTTCAATGATTTCAAATGTGTATTCACATGTCGGTTTGTGTTATTTGTATTTCAGGAATTAATGTTAACATATATATAAATATATGGTCAATTCACTAAGTTTCACCTAAAAAATTTTCCTGAGCACCTAAAGCATTCAAGTGAGTATTATCAAGAACATTTCGAGAGCATTTAAAGGAATTCAAGAGTAGATTTATTGAAGAATTATTGCAGCAATCAAGATCCATTATCATGTAAAAGTCTTCTTGCATCATGCATGTTATTTGAGCTAATATGTTGATGTAGTGTTCAAGATCCATTCTAGCATTGAAAGGAATTGTTTCAAATCAAGTTTCAAGATCAAGATCCACATCCATTGAATCCATTTCATTCTATTTGTAGATCTACATTCCAAGTTTCAAACAAGGGTTTGGTGAGTTGTGACATAGGCTTTTTCATTCATCATTCCTTTTATGCTATTTCATTTCATTACAAGGTTTAATTACCAAAATAGGATTTGACCAATGCAAACCCCCATTTACCAACAAAAAAACATTTTTTCCTCTTGATTTGTGTTTGTATATTTTAGGTGGAAGATCTCTTGAAGAGAAAAATTTCAAAGTTGTACAAGTTGCATTTGTTGTCATCATTCTTGCAATTCATAGAAACTCACCTACAATATTTATTTCTAGATGACTGGTTGTGAAAATCAGGGATTATGGAGTGGAGAAACAATAGAAGACAACCCATAAACCTTTTTTATAGAGCCCTAGCCAGGACTTATTCACCATAGGGTGAATGAGTCCTTACTAAGCTTCAAAAAAGCACTTTTCTCGACTGGTACACATCATTTTCCCTTTCTTAGATCTACATTTTGATTTCTGGTTCCATCAGAATTGAGCTTAATCTATTAGATGCACTTTGTAGATTGAATTTTGGAATTAGTTTACTATTTTTAATCTTTCTCCCCAAAGTGTTGTTTAATTAGGACCCCCATCCTTGCAAAAAAGGAAATCAACAGATTCACACCTTGACTTTACTCACCTTAAGGTTAACAATCCTCCAATTGTGTGGATCTCATTTTCTAATGAAATAAAGGAGAATGGGTCCAACTCATATTAATTTGGGGGAACCCCTCTTTCTCCCCCAACCTATTTTCCATTGTTTCATAATCAAATAAAGACCTTAATTGTTTTAAATTTTTTAGTTGGGTAAAATAGGTTTCAATGCATGGTTCTTCATAGAAGATTTCTAATTCTTTATGAATTCTTACCAATTGATAATTTTTCCTTGTTTGTCACTCATCTTCAATTGGTACCATTGCTTATTTTCTAATTCTAAATATAGTAGAGTTATGTAAACCATGGAAATATTTGGTATATTTTGAAGTTTAAATTGTTGTTCTATGCCGCTTATCCATGAAATTATATTTCTACCATTAAATTTATGAGTGTTTATTTTTGGTAGGTATAATTGTTGACCTCGAAAAGGTTTTCCTATTCCTTGATTTGGTTTATTAAGGTTGTTCCAACCTTGGTGGATTTTTTAGGACTTCAACTCTAATAATAATCACTTCATAAGCCTATGTAAACCCTCATTTAATGATTTTACAAATGGTCCAAACAATTTATCTTTACTGAAATATATTGTTGTTTCATGTCCTTGTGGAATTATTTCCTAAATTTTAGGTGGTGAAAAATAAAATGGGTCCTTCTATTTTTCATGTGTAGAAATATCCTCTAATCCTAAAGATGACATGGCATAAATTATGTTTCTATTTTAAGGTTTATTGATTAAGGGAGACTCTCCCTCAAACACACCTTATATAGAAAATAGCATTCAAGAACAAAAAATATGCAAATTTATTATATTCTCATAAATCATCTACATAGATGCATCATGTTCATTACAACTATCTAGTCATAAGACCACTATTACAAAAATATGGGCTACAAATACATGCAAAAGATTAGACATGCAAGTCTCTTAATGGCAATAATGGCCACTAAACCCCAATCTTTGTTCTATGCTTAAAAGAAAGTATTTAATCTATCTTCTCATAAAAAATGAATCCCCTTTTCTTTTTAACCACTTTATAAGATTTTTTCACTTTCCAATGAGTTTTTGCTTCTAGTTTTGGCACCCGACAAATTTAGTTACCCTTTTCTCAGAATTTAGACAATTCCTAAATTATAGTCCAACTTTTGGGAGCCATAACTTTTGACATAGACGTCAGATTGAGAAATTGTCTGCACCATTGGAAATATCTCATTGGCCACATGGTCCTCAATGGTATATTTCTAACATACCATATTTTTCAACCATTTTGTAGGCCCATACAAAACCTCTAGATACGTCAAAAGTGACTTTGAATATTTTAAAAGGTATATTTAAGAAAAATATCAATATTTCACAAATGACAAATGGAATTGAAGTGATTTCATCACCATTGTCTTCATTTCACCATTATGGAGCCCTATGCAAGATTTAATTTTATACATGCACAAGTGAAAACGTATTAAAAATAGAAATCCTGTTATTTTTAGCTCACGTAAATTTTTTTTAAAAACAAATTGGGATGCAAGATTGCTCTTATACCCTGGATGCTCATGCATCATTTATAAAGGTAGGAAATTATTTGGTGTGAGAGAGAATTTGATGTTTCAATTTAGACCAAAATTGAACCACTAAATTAAAGAATATATTTTTTTTCAAAAAATATATTTTAAAGAGATAACCCTACATAATTTTTGATAATCTTTTCAACACTATAAATTATTTTTAAAAATTCCAAAAATTATAGCCTATAGAGAAAATTAGTGAAATTTTTGACTAAACTTTGACCACTATATAATGAAATTATTTTAATTCTAATAGTGAATTACAAAGAACTAACCCTATACATTTTTTGATAAAATTTTGGTAACATTAAAAAAGGGAACCCTAATTTTAGTGCCTAAACCTAATATTTATTTTTTCTCCTTTTTTAGAGGTACATTAGAATGCAACTAAACAAGGTGTTTAGATTGACTTTCAACCATTATGGTGAGTAATTCGAACCTATATCTGATCCAAATTTGAACCTTAGAAATGGACTAGAATTGATTTCTATGATTAACCTAATTCAGCTATGTTCTCGAATAGGAAAATTGCAATATTCTAATGATTAACAAACTAAAACAACAACTTGTAGGCAGATCTAGGAAGTGTTGAGTTATGTTCATCTATCACATAAATTTGGATCTAGCACGAAAAGGAGGATAAAGTCTCCTAGGGGTGCATGGGTCCTTGTAGGCCTTTTCTAAAACTTCAATTTTGATCCTATAGCTCTTTTTCTAATCTCTAATGCCTACCCTACAAACCTTTTGTTGAGGCATAAAATTGCACCCTAGTGCAATTTCCCACAATATACCCTTACTTTAGCCTTATAACATTGATAATGCAAAAACCCACAACTTTAGAACCTTTTTCCTATCTATGCTTTAGTGTTTTCTATCGATGGAGGGAATTTCATCAAGGATGCTTCCATGCCACACACACATCCCTAACAAATTCCTAGGTCGGTGGGCATTGAGGTGTTACATTTTTTGGTATCTGTGAGTTGTAACATCTCCTATGACTATAGACCTACCTCAAAACATCCCTTTTGCCTCCATATCCTCATTTTAAACTCACATTTTTCAAGGGAATCCACTCTCTCACTTTCTCACTCAATCTACTAGACTCTTGAAGTTATTCGCTTCATTCTCTCCATTCCTGCTTCTTCCTACATCACTTTCTTGTCTCCTCTGAGTCTACTTTCTAAGATAGTAATTATTTTTGAAAAGAATGAAGATTAATAGTTTAAAATGTTGGGAATAGGATGCCATTTAATTGCAATACTAAACATATTTCATGTATCTCCTAAGTCCTTGGAAAGTGTTCCCCAACACTAGGATTAGAAAGAGATTAAATTCAAATGAAATGAACATGTAAATTGACATTTGTAATTATTCCTAAATAATAGGAACATGTGGGGGCGTCCAAGATGAGTTCCTAAATAATAGGAGCACATGTGGCGTCCACATAGAAGGTGGAACACACCTTGTTTCAGTTAACTATTTGGAGGATTGATAACACTTTAGTAATGCATGTTTAGGTTCCTACAAAATAGTGATTGATATTTACTTGTGTGAAGTGGCACTATTAATTCAGTATCAATTTAGTTTAGTTCAATTTAGTTCAGTTCATTTCATTTCATTTCAATTCATTTATGGCTCAGTTATCTTTAGTTGCATGTAGTTATTTTGAGTTGTATACTAGTTGACTTGAATAATGACTTCAGTTGCATGAAAAATAATAGGTGGATACTTTGAGTTAAGTGGGGATGATCAATCATGCATATTATTTGCATAAATTTATGGAGAGATATGTTTAAGCTAACTTTGATTGACTTGGGCCCACCTTAGGTGCCCAAGTTGGCATCTTTCAGTTAACACCTTTTGCGTGAGAAGATATTTACAAGGCTCAGTCAAGTGGGACCCATTCTTGGGTGCCAACTTTGAGGTGTATTTTATAAGATATCTTCGAGACCAAGGTTCAATTTGGGGCACCAACTTGGAAGAAGACTTTGGTTTGACTTCTGTTTAGGAGGTGGAACTCTACTTGCCAAATCTAGGCATAGGTTTTTGAGGGGAGCTTTATGCTTTGTAATTGACAACTCTTAGGAGTTTAAAATTCTCATAATTTCCTATATATTGCAGCAAGTTGAAGAGAGCTTAATATGGGTGTATTGCAAGTTGTGAAGAAGCATTGTTGAAGAAAACAAAAGCATATCAATCAAGGTTAAATAATACAAGCACTATTGGTTCTGGTGGATTTTTTTCCCAAAAGGGTTTCTCCACGTATATGTTGTGTCACTTCTATCTTCTATCTACATTCTTCTACAATCTTCTGTCTAGTTCTACAAATGATAAAATTGATTTAAACAGAATAAATCATACACAAAGAATTGATCTAAACAAATTAATCATGCATAAATAATTGTGACAAAGAATACTTAATTACATCTACAGTCACATAGTTTTACAAGTTTTAAGCTACAAATTTACCTTCATTTTAAACATTTGGTATCAAAGCTAGTGGTTGGGTAGAGTTTGGGACGCCTTTCTCTTAAAATTTTGAAGGTTTTTTGGCTGTAGTGAAAGATTTTACTATTATATTATTGCAGATTTATAAAAGAAGTGTGTTGCAATGACTTCTACTTCTCGTCTAGATATTGAATTATTCAATGGATCTAGTTATGAGATGTGGAAACTAAAAATGGAGGATCTCCTTGAAGAGAGAGATCAATGGTTAGCTGTTTGTAATGAGACAAATCCATCTACAATGATGTCAGATGAGGATTGGGCTAAACTTTATAAGAAGGCAATAGGAACCAAAATATTATGTCTTGTTGATGATGATATCTTGAATGTTTTAGATGAAACTACTGCATATAAATTATGGAAGAGAATAGGTTATATCTATCAAATCAAAAGTCTTACTAATAAGTTGTATCTGAAAAGGCAGTTGTATTCTTCAAAGATGAAAGATGGTGATTCTATTGCACATCATTTAAATGCTTTTAATTTGATTCTAAGTCAGATAGAAGATGAAGATAAATGCATTTTGTTACTTTGTTCTTTACCAATCTTGGGAAAATCGAATTGTTGCTATCAGTGGTAGTGGTGTAGATCCTAAGATGGATAATATAATTCCTACTCTCCTATTAGAGGAGATGAGGAGGAAGTCTAAAATGGGATCCCAAGATGCCTTCTTTGTAAGAGGTAGGCCTAAGGGAGACAAGAAAGGAAAGGGTAAGTCCAAAGGATGGTCTAAAACCCCTGGTAAGAGTAAGGTAAAGTTTTGGAACTATGGGAAACCGAGACATGTAAAGAAGGATTGTAAGAACAAGAAAAAGAGTTTTGATTCTTCTACAGAGAAATCCTTGGATGACAATAATGATGCATTGATTATTTCATGTAAAAATTTTAGTGCTGACTCTTGTCTTATTGATTCAGGTTGATCCTATCAGATGACTCCTAACAAGGCGTGGCTCACTAAGTATACTAAATATGATGGAGGCAATGTCTTCTTTGGAGATAATGGCACAACAAAGATTGTGGGGAAAAGAGAGGTAAAGTTGTGTTTCAGTGATGGTAGGGTTAATACCCTTAATGATGTTTTACATATTCCAGGACTTGCTAGAAAACTACTTTCCATATCTAAGTTTAATGATTCTGGAATGCATGTGACATTTGATAAAAGTGGTTGTAGATTGGTGAAAGGGAATATGGTGGTTGCTAAAGGATCTCAGATTGGGACTTTGTTTAAGCTGAATACCTTTAATTTGAATAAATCAGCCAATGTAACTGAAGCTAAAAATACATGTATGTTGTGGCACCATAAATTGGGCCACATCGGTGAAAAAGGTCTTAAAACCATCCTTAATAAGAAATTTGTTGATGGTATTCCTGATTATAAGATTGGAAAAAAATGATTCTTGTGAGCATTATGTGTTTGGAAAGCAATCTACATCTTCATTTCCTAATGGAACAAATAAAGATAAAAGATTATTAGAGATTATTCATTAAGATGTTATGGGTTCGATGGATAGTGAATCTATTGGAAAATCTAGATATTATGTCATATTTATTGATGATGTCTCAAGATACACTTTGATTTATTTTATGCATAACAAATTTGATGTGTTCAATAAGTTTAAATAATTTAAGGCTTTGGTTGAGAAACAATCAGATCATAAGATAAAAGTGTTGAGATCAGATAATGGCGAATATTGTTCTAAGGAATTTGATGATTATTGTAAGCATGCGGGAATTGTGAGACAAAAAACTACTCCACATACACCTCAACACAATGGAGTAGCAAAAAGGATGAACCGAACCTTAATGGAAAGAGCTAGGAGTATGTTAAGTAGTGCTAAGCTAGATTGGTGCCTTTGGGTTGAGGTTATAAGTACTTCTTATTATTTAATTAATAGATCTCCTAGTTCATCTATTGAAGATAATACGATCCCTTATGAGATGTGGTTAGGTTGGAAACCTAGTGTTGCACATTTAAGGATCTTTGGTTATGAGGCTTTTGTTCATGTGCCTAAAGAAAAGTGGTCTAAGATGGATCCAAAAGCACATAAGTGTATTTTCATAGGTAATGGTGAAAATGTAAAAGGTTACAAGCTTTGGAATCCTCTAACCCAAAAAATTACTTTATTTAGAGATGTGATTTTTAGGGAATTTAGAGCTTATACTGGAGAAGAACAACCAAAGGAGAAGAATACTTCTCGAACGATGCATTTTGAGGTAAAAACTAAGAAGCATGAAGATGCACATTTTGAAGAGTAATTGGATGGATTGGATGAGGAGAGTTCACAAAGTTCTAAGGTAGATGCTCCAGATGAGCATATTGAGGAACAAGAAGAACCTTCTTTGAGAAGATACACAACACAACAAAATCTCATTGATAGGTATGGCCCACCTGATTCCCATTGTATATTTTCTTTGATGAGTACTAATGATGAACCTAGTTATTATAGGGAAGCTTTGTCTTCATATGAGAACAAGCTTTGGTCACAAGCTATGCATGAGGAAATGGTTTCCTTGGATGCTTGTGACACATGGGATCTTGAGAGTTTGCCCAAAGGAAGAAAGGCCATTGGTTGTAAATGGATCTTTAAAAAGAAAATTGGAGTTGATGGTAATATCGAAAGGTACAAGGCTAGATTAGTAGCCAAGGGCTACACCTAGAGAGAGCGAGTTGAATTTAATGAAATATTCTCTCATGTTGCTAAATTAATTTCTACTAGATTATTTTATCTATTGCCACTGCTTATGATTTTGAGATAGAGCAAATGGATGTGAAAACTGCTTTCTTGCATGGGGATCTCGATGAGGAGATTTATATGAGGTAACCTAATGGTTTTGTTGTAAAAGGAAAATAATATTTGGTTTGTAGGTTAAAGAGATCTTTATATGGATTGAAACAATCACCAAGAATGTGGTACCAAAATTTTGATTTGTTTGCATTAAAAATTGGTTATGTTAGGAGTGAGGAAGATCATTGTGTTTACATGAATTTTATTGATGATTAGATTTTAACTATTATCTTGTATGTTTTTGATAAAAGGGCAAAACAGGTTTTACGGGGACCTGAAACCATAAAGTTTACAAGATAGAGAAAGGACCACCAATGGTCCACCAAAAAAAAATAGCAGCAAACGGACAAAAAAGACCAGGAGGGTCAAAAAGAAAAAGACAACAAAAGAACACAGGATTATTTCAGAGACCAAAGGACAGTCTCAGTCTCTGCCTCCAACGCCTGCATATCAATGACCCCCTGTTTAAAAGTCTTCACCATTTTCGGGGTTAAGGGAGCCTTCCGCTTGAAATTAGGTCTGGTTCTTCTAGATATACCACCATCAGTTTCCTGGCTTTTTTCTTCAGTGTCATCAAGATCCACCACCAAGGAACCCTGCTGGGCTTTATCAAGTTTTTCGGTCATAGCGTTGATTATTATTGCATTGTGTCTTGCTATTCTGTGGTTCTGTTCAACAATAGTTTTGATGTTGATTCTTAAGCGCTCAATCTCATTATTAGTAATCCTATAGCTGTGGACCATATCTTTCTTGCCCAAATCCACAACCTTGACTGCCATTTCCTCAATTTTGCTTTGTAGGGCCCAGTTTTTGATTTTAAGCTTGTTAATTTCAGAGAGAGTCCAATCCAGGATTTTAGAGTGGGTTTCGGAGTTGGTTTTAGCCTGATAAAGGAAATCCAAGGATGGCTCTTTACCAGCATTAACAGGGGAATCGACATTTTGTAAGACAGGGGCAGGGCCCTCACAGTGCTTAGAAGTATAGGTAGTGGCTTCCTCCGGCTCAAAAGACTCTTCAGAATAAGAAACAAGACTTTTAGCATGGGTGGACTTGCCCGCATGACTGTTCTTAGGAGGAGGACAGATGGGCTTAAGTGCACTCTAGGTTTTACCCGGGTTCCTAGAAGGGCCAACTTGTAGACTAGGGTCTTTAGGCCTAGTTTTAGGGCTAGGCATATAATCCAAGCCATTGGGCTTAGTATCCTCACTATCAATATCAAGGTTGGCTTCTGAGGTAGCAGGGGCGTGCTCATGCAAATAATCAACAATGAGCCTGATTAAACCTGTATGGAGGATAGGGAATCTTTTGGGATTCTTTTCGTTATCCTCCAAGCTTTTCTTTAGAGAGCAAAACAGATAGTAAGGAATAGAAACCCTAACCTTATGGCGAAAATGGTTGAGGAGGGCGAAGTGGTACCCGTAGACTTTAGTGAAGCGGCCATCCATAGTGATATATTCCATGATGGCCCGAAGCACCTTCTGCCATATAGACTTGATGGAATCAACATCAAAATAGTTGTTCGCAATTTTAATCAGGTTTTGCTTCTCATTATCATTTTTTGAGAATCTGATAACAGCTTCATCCGAATAAGCCTTGTCCCTGAAAAAATTCTTACCATCCGTAGGTAAACCAGTGACTTTGGCAATTAAGTCTTCGTTGAGCTCAACATTACTGCCAAACAGAGTCAGATTTCCATCATACCAGTTCTTGGCAAAGAGCTTCGTAGCCTCCATATCAGAACCATGAAGCTTCTCGAGAAAGGGTAACAGACCTCCGCTTTTTATCTTGTTCCATACCTTTGCATTTTTCATGTGGAAATCGTAGTTGTCTAGCTCAGATCGCTTTCTGTCCCCACCCATATTGGCCGACAAAGAGAGAAAGAACCAAACACAGTCCTTTCTAAAAATGGCCCCGCCAAATCTAAACACCCACAAAGCGTGTGGGGTAAACTTACAATTTACTCCACCGGGCTCGGTACCATAAAATCTAATGCTTGTAATGTGAGATATCCGACCTGTCCTCATTGAAGGGCTAGCATGATGCCTTACCATGTGATCTATCATAATTTAATAGGGCATAGAATTCAACATTTAGATCGCTATAATTTAGCCAAGTACATAAATCATCACGCTTAACTCCTTCATTAGCAAAAAAATCCACGACAACATCGGCTTCTCTGTAGGCGTGTGTTATTTTAACTTTTTCAAAACTGTCCAATTTCAGTTTAGCTTCATCTATCCAAGATTTGATGGTCCACGAGGGAGGAGACATGCCACGGAGGCAGTCAATTATGTTTTTGGAATCACCTTCCAACCATAAATTTTTAATATTGAGGCTTTGGGCTAAGTTTATAATATGGTAGGCTCTAGCCGCCTCCGCCAAATGATTAGTTTGAGAGCCAAGAGGAGAGGCCATTGCACCCATGAAATTTCCATAGGTATCCCTTATAACTCCACCATAGCCCGCCACCCCCGGATTACCTTTAGCCACACCATCAAAGTTAGCTTTGATCCACCCATCGGGCGGAAAAGTCCAGCAAACTCCCACTCTGTCCTTTTTAATCTTCATTGTAAAACTAGACAGAATGGGGAGTATGTTCCAATCCTTAGCAATGCCAAGATCATAGTTCGAAAACTCAAAATTCAAAATCTTTCTATCCTTCTGGGCCACAGCACTGAGATTTTCCTTTAGATTCCTAACAATATTATCAAAGACCTGATCTACAGGGGCTTCTTTGTTCCTAAAAATTCTATTGTTGCATTCTTTCTAGATACCCCAAGCAATATGAGGAAAAGAAAGCTCCCAAAAAAACCGAAGTAAAGGGTTCCTTGTCGATGTTTCCATTGGATGAAGAAATCTTCTATGAGCCAAGGAAAAACCCAGGAGAGATTCCATAAACTGTTAAACTTATCCCAAATAGAGGCAGCGAAAGAGCAATGAAGGAATAAATGATTACCTGACTCAGCATCCATCTTACAAAGACATCATCTATTGGGGATTTGAAATCCCCGTTTGCACAAGTTGCCAATCGTTAACAACTTATTTTGAAGTAGAATCCAGAAAAAGATGTTAATTTTAGGAATCGGATTATTGCACCAGGCTTGAGACCAAAAGGGAGGATGATCTCTAGAAGACGTGAACTTAGCAAAGGCAGAAGACACTGAAAAATTACCTGAAGGGTTGTCGAACCAGACCGCACGGTCTTCCAACTGCTCCGAACTAAGTTTAATAGCCAATAGGGAAATCTGGATCGGGGCCAGAGCTTGACTCACTCTGCATAAGTCAACCCATATACCATTCTCACTGTAATCTTTCACAAAAGTACCAAACCTAGCCTTATAGATCACAGCCCAATCTCTGAAGGGATTGATATTTATCAAAGGATCCTTGAAAAGCCATCTGTCTTCCCAAAATCTAGTACTATTACCATTCCTAACATGCCAACCAAAGCCTTCCTCCACAATATTTTTTCCAATAATTAAGTTGTTCCAACATATGGATCCTTTTGGAAGAAGGTGGGGATCCATATTAATAATCGAAGAGCAATTGTTATCCAAATATTTACCAGCCAAGATATCAATCCACTCCCGGGAGGAAGAGAAGATTCTCCAAATTTGCTTAGCCAAAAGGATTTTATTGATAGATCTAATTCTTCTTAGCCCAAGTCTGCCATTGTTTTTAGATCTACAGACCAAATTCCAATCAATTAAAGGAATTCTTTTATTTTCCTCTACACCTGACCAAAGAAATATTTTTTGAATTTTTTCAATAGTATCAGCATATTTGGTAGGGATCTTAAAAAGGCTTAGAGCATAGATAGGGAGGTTCTGAAGGGTGGCTTTGAGGAGCTGAAGCTTACCAGCTTGGCTAAGTAGAGCACCTTTCCAACCAGCAAGCTTTTTGCTAAATCTATCCACCAACAAAGACCAGAAAGCATCAGGATGTTTTAAACTTAAAGGAAGACCCAGGTAGGTGGTAGGAAGGGTATCCACCTTACAATCCAGAATCCTGGTGATTTTAGTCTGACGATGAGCCAGAGTGTTGTTAAAGAACAGCGAGCTTTTTTGACTGTTGATCAGCTGTCCTGAAGCTCTCCCATACTTATCAAGCAACTGTTTAATAGATTTAGCTTCAGTCACAGAAGCCTTACCCATAAGCATAGTATCATCAACAAATTGTTTGTGAGAACACACCAAGTTGCCCGAGCACGGTCTAAGCCCAGAGAGAACATTACAGTCAATCAATTTTTTCAAGTTCCTACAAAGGCTTTCAGCCATAATAGTGAATAAAATAGGAGATATAGGGTCACCCTACTTGAGACCTCTGGTGCTCTGGAAAAAGGAGGTCGGGGAGCCATTGATCATAACCAATATGGAAGCTATGGACACCAGTTGTTCCACCAATTGAACCACCCTATTATTAAAACCGAAGGCCTTCAATATTTTAAATAAAAAGACCCAATCCACTCTGTCACAGGCTTTTGAAATGTCGAGCTTTAAGAGAAAACCTTCAGTCTTCGATTCAACAAGGGAGTGAATGTTCAATTGAACCAAAACAATAGAGTCGAGAATTTTTCTACCAGGGACAAATCCATTCTATTGAGGGGAGATCAAGGAAGGCAAAAAAACTAAGATTATAGAGGTTAAAACCTTAGAAATGATCTTGTAAACAAAATTACAAAGACTGATAGGTCTAAAAGCCTCAAAGTTGTCAGCTCCAGGTTTCTTGGGAATGAGGACCAAGAAAGTAGCATTAAGTTCTTTTAGAAGACATCTAGCTCCGAAAAATTCCTTAACAACATTAACCACATCCTCTTCAACCAAATCCTAGAACCGTTGAAAGAAGAATAGAGGAAAACCATCAGGCCCCAGAGCTTTATTCCCATCAAAGGAAAAGACAACCCTCTTAAATTCGTCGTTGGTGGGGATAGCAGTCAAAAAAGCATGTTGATGACATGTTGTTTATTGGTAACAACAAGGTAATGATCAAATAATTGAAGCACAACTCTTTAGCACATTTGAGATGAAAGATCTAGGGGATGCAAAATATATCCTTGGTATGGAGATCAATAGAGATAGAGGTAACAAAAAGATTTTCTTAAGTCAAAGAAACTACATGTTGATTCTATTTTAAAACGGTTTAACATGAAAGATAGTAAACCAATTAATATTCCTTTACTAGTTGGCATGAAGTTAAGTTTAGACATGAGCCCTAAATCTGATTTTTATCATCAAGAAATGTCTAAAATTCCATATGCTAGTGCAGTTGGTAGTTTGATGTATGCAATGGTCTATACAAGACCAAATATAGCCCAAGTAGTGGGAGTTCTAAGTAGGTTTATGTCTAACCCTAGTAAAGAACATTGGAATTATGTTAAGAGGGTTTTTAGATATTTACGAGGTACTTTTGATTACTATTTGGTTTATCATGGTGTCAATGATATTGATATTATGCACAGATCATTGGAAATTTAGGGTTTTGTTGATTCAGATTGGGCAGGAGACTTGGACAATCGGAGGTCGATAAGTGGTTGTGTTTACTATGTTTGGAGCCGCAGTTAGTTGGATGAGTAAGAGGTAGCCAATAGTTGCTTTGTCCAACACAGAAGCAAAGTACATGGATGCTACACATGCCTCTAAAGAGGTAGTTTGGTTACAAAGACTTGCGAAAGGTACATTGGTTTTAATTGCAAGAAAATTAGACTTGAATGTGATAGTCAGAGTGCTATTTGTTTAGCCAAAAAACCTATATATCATGCTCATACTAAGAATTTTGATGTTTAGTATCATGTTGTGTGAGAAATGGTTGAGTGGGAAGGTATTGATTGAGAAATTTGACACTTTGATCAGTGTTGTAGATTATCTTACAAAACCAGTTCCTACAGATAAGTTCTCTTGGTGTAGGAAGACCATTGGCCTTAAATCTTGTACTTGATTTATAATAATGATTCCTTGTTTAGAATAATTGCAATGCATAATGTCAAGTGGGAGAATGTTGGGAATAGGATTCCATTTAATTGCAATCCTAAACATATTTCAGGTATCTCCTAAGTCCTTGGAAAGTGTTCCCCAACACTAGGATTAGAAAGAGATTAAATTCAAATGAAATGAACATGTAAATTGACATTTGTAATTATTCCTAAATAATAGGAACATGTGGGGGCATCCAAAATACTATTTTGAAATGGTTTAACATTCAAGATAGTAAACCTATTAATATTCCTTTACCAGTTGGCATGAAGTTAAGTTTAGACATGAGTCCTAAATCTGATTTTGATGATCAGGAAATGTCTGAAATTCGATATGCTAGTGTAGTTGGTAGTTTGATGTATACAATGGTTTGTATAAGACCAGATATAGCCCAAGCAGTGGGAGTTCTAAGTAGGTTTTTGTCTAACCCTAGTAAAGAACATTGGACTTATGTTAAGAGGCTGTTTAGATATTTATGAGGTACTTCTGATTACTGTTTGTTTTATCATGGTGCTAATGATATTGATATTATGCATAGATCATTGTACATAAATTGTTTTTTTAATTTAGATTAGGCAGGAGACTTGGACAGTTGGAGGTCGAAAAGTGGCTATGTGTTTATTTTGTTTGGAGTTGTAGTTAGTTGGTTGAGTAAGAGGCAGCTCCTAGGGTTGCTTTTTCCACCACAGAAGCAGAGTACATGGCTGCTACACATGCCTCTAAAGAGGTAGTTTGGTTACAGAGACTTGGGAAAGGTATTGTTTTTAATTGCAAGCAAAATAGACTTGAATGTGATAGTCAGAGTGCTATTTGTTTAGCCAAAAATCTTTTGTATCATTCTCATACTAAGCATGTTGATGTTCAATATCAGTTTATGCGAGAAATGTTTGAGATTAGAAAGGTATTAATTAAGAAAGTTGACACTTTGAACAATGCTACAGATTATCTTACAAAACTAGTCCCGACAAATAAGTTCTCTTGGTGCAGGAAGGCTATTGGCCTTGAATCTTG
>CM021108.1:100673513-100766860 GCA_007115665.2 Sequoiadendron giganteum
CCATACAAAACCTCTAGATACGTCAAAAGTGACTTTGAATATTTTAAAAGGTATATTTAAGAAAAATATCAATATTTCACAAATGACAAATGGAATTGAAGTGATTTCATCACCATTGTCTTCATTTCACCATTATGGAGCCCTATGCAAGATTTAATTTTATACATGCACAAGTGAAAACGTATTAAAAATAGAAATCCTGTTATTTTTAGCTCACGTAAATTTTTTTTAAAAACAAATTGGGATGCAAGATTGCTCTTATACCCTGGATGCTCATGCATCATTTATAAAGGTAGGAAATTATTTGGTGTGAGAGAGAATTTGATGTTTCAATTTAGACCAAAATTGAACCACTAAATTAAAGAATATATTTTTTTTCAAAAAATATATTTTAAAGAGATAACCCTACATAATTTTTGATAATCTTTTCAACACTATAAATTATTTTTAAAAATTCCAAAAATTATAGCCTATAGAGAAAATTAGTGAAATTTTTGACTAAACTTTGACCACTATATAATGAAATTATTTTAATTCTAATAGTGAATTACAAAGAACTAACCCTATACATTTTTTGATAAAATTTTGGTAACATTAAAAAAGGGAACCCTAATTTTAGTGCCTAAACCTAATATTTATTTTTTCTCCTTTTTTAGAGGTACATTAGAATGCAACTAAACAAGGTGTTTAGATTGACTTTCAACCATTATGGTGAGTAATTCGAACCTATATCTGATCCAAATTTGAACCTTAGAAATGGACTAGAATTGATTTCTATGATTAACCTAATTCAGCTATGTTCTCGAATAGGAAAATTGCAATATTCTAATGATTAACAAACTAAAACAACAACTTGTAGGCAGATCTAGGAAGTGTTGAGTTATGTTCATCTATCACATAAATTTGGATCTAGCACGAAAAGGAGGATAAAGTCTCCTAGGGGTGCATGGGTCCTTGTAGGCCTTTTCTAAAACTTCAATTTTGATCCTATAGCTCTTTTTCTAATCTCTAATGCCTACCCTACAAACCTTTTGTTGAGGCATAAAATTGCACCCTAGTGCAATTTCCCACAATATACCCTTACTTTAGCCTTATAACATTGATAATGCAAAAACCCACAACTTTAGAACCTTTTTCCTATCTATGCTTTAGTGTTTTCTATCGATGGAGGGAATTTCATCAAGGATGCTTCCATGCCACACACACATCCCTAACAAATTCCTAGGTCGGTGGGCATTGAGGTGTTACATTTTTTGGTATCTGTGAGTTGTAACATCTCCTATGACTATAGACCTACCTCAAAACATCCCTTTTGCCTCCATATCCTCATTTTAAACTCACATTTTTCAAGGGAATCCACTCTCTCACTTTCTCACTCAATCTACTAGACTCTTGAAGTTATTCGCTTCATTCTCTCCATTCCTGCTTCTTCCTACATCACTTTCTTGTCTCCTCTGAGTCTACTTTCTAAGATAGTAATTATTTTTGAAAAGAATGAAGATTAATAGTTTAAAATGTTGGGAATAGGATGCCATTTAATTGCAATACTAAACATATTTCATGTATCTCCTAAGTCCTTGGAAAGTGTTCCCCAACACTAGGATTAGAAAGAGATTAAATTCAAATGAAATGAACATGTAAATTGACATTTGTAATTATTCCTAAATAATAGGAACATGTGGGGGCGTCCAAGATGAGTTCCTAAATAATAGGAGCACATGTGGCGTCCACATAGAAGGTGGAACACACCTTGTTTCAGTTAACTATTTGGAGGATTGATAACACTTTAGTAATGCATGTTTAGGTTCCTACAAAATAGTGATTGATATTTACTTGTGTGAAGTGGCACTATTAATTCAGTATCAATTTAGTTTAGTTCAATTTAGTTCAGTTCATTTCATTTCATTTCAATTCATTTATGGCTCAGTTATCTTTAGTTGCATGTAGTTATTTTGAGTTGTATACTAGTTGACTTGAATAATGACTTCAGTTGCATGAAAAATAATAGGTGGATACTTTGAGTTAAGTGGGGATGATCAATCATGCATATTATTTGCATAAATTTATGGAGAGATATGTTTAAGCTAACTTTGATTGACTTGGGCCCACCTTAGGTGCCCAAGTTGGCATCTTTCAGTTAACACCTTTTGCGTGAGAAGATATTTACAAGGCTCAGTCAAGTGGGACCCATTCTTGGGTGCCAACTTTGAGGTGTATTTTATAAGATATCTTCGAGACCAAGGTTCAATTTGGGGCACCAACTTGGAAGAAGACTTTGGTTTGACTTCTGTTTAGGAGGTGGAACTCTACTTGCCAAATCTAGGCATAGGTTTTTGAGGGGAGCTTTATGCTTTGTAATTGACAACTCTTAGGAGTTTAAAATTCTCATAATTTCCTATATATTGCAGCAAGTTGAAGAGAGCTTAATATGGGTGTATTGCAAGTTGTGAAGAAGCATTGTTGAAGAAAACAAAAGCATATCAATCAAGGTTAAATAATACAAGCACTATTGGTTCTGGTGGATTTTTTTCCCAAAAGGGTTTCTCCACGTATATGTTGTGTCACTTCTATCTTCTATCTACATTCTTCTACAATCTTCTGTCTAGTTCTACAAATGATAAAATTGATTTAAACAGAATAAATCATACACAAAGAATTGATCTAAACAAATTAATCATGCATAAATAATTGTGACAAAGAATACTTAATTACATCTACAGTCACATAGTTTTACAAGTTTTAAGCTACAAATTTACCTTCATTTTAAACATTTGGTATCAAAGCTAGTGGTTGGGTAGAGTTTGGGACGCCTTTCTCTTAAAATTTTGAAGGTTTTTTGGCTGTAGTGAAAGATTTTACTATTATATTATTGCAGATTTATAAAAGAAGTGTGTTGCAATGACTTCTACTTCTCGTCTAGATATTGAATTATTCAATGGATCTAGTTATGAGATGTGGAAACTAAAAATGGAGGATCTCCTTGAAGAGAGAGATCAATGGTTAGCTGTTTGTAATGAGACAAATCCATCTACAATGATGTCAGATGAGGATTGGGCTAAACTTTATAAGAAGGCAATAGGAACCAAAATATTATGTCTTGTTGATGATGATATCTTGAATGTTTTAGATGAAACTACTGCATATAAATTATGGAAGAGAATAGGTTATATCTATCAAATCAAAAGTCTTACTAATAAGTTGTATCTGAAAAGGCAGTTGTATTCTTCAAAGATGAAAGATGGTGATTCTATTGCACATCATTTAAATGCTTTTAATTTGATTCTAAGTCAGATAGAAGATGAAGATAAATGCATTTTGTTACTTTGTTCTTTACCAATCTTGGGAAAATCGAATTGTTGCTATCAGTGGTAGTGGTGTAGATCCTAAGATGGATAATATAATTCCTACTCTCCTATTAGAGGAGATGAGGAGGAAGTCTAAAATGGGATCCCAAGATGCCTTCTTTGTAAGAGGTAGGCCTAAGGGAGACAAGAAAGGAAAGGGTAAGTCCAAAGGATGGTCTAAAACCCCTGGTAAGAGTAAGGTAAAGTTTTGGAACTATGGGAAACCGAGACATGTAAAGAAGGATTGTAAGAACAAGAAAAAGAGTTTTGATTCTTCTACAGAGAAATCCTTGGATGACAATAATGATGCATTGATTATTTCATGTAAAAATTTTAGTGCTGACTCTTGTCTTATTGATTCAGGTTGATCCTATCAGATGACTCCTAACAAGGCGTGGCTCACTAAGTATACTAAATATGATGGAGGCAATGTCTTCTTTGGAGATAATGGCACAACAAAGATTGTGGGGAAAAGAGAGGTAAAGTTGTGTTTCAGTGATGGTAGGGTTAATACCCTTAATGATGTTTTACATATTCCAGGACTTGCTAGAAAACTACTTTCCATATCTAAGTTTAATGATTCTGGAATGCATGTGACATTTGATAAAAGTGGTTGTAGATTGGTGAAAGGGAATATGGTGGTTGCTAAAGGATCTCAGATTGGGACTTTGTTTAAGCTGAATACCTTTAATTTGAATAAATCAGCCAATGTAACTGAAGCTAAAAATACATGTATGTTGTGGCACCATAAATTGGGCCACATCGGTGAAAAAGGTCTTAAAACCATCCTTAATAAGAAATTTGTTGATGGTATTCCTGATTATAAGATTGGAAAAAAATGATTCTTGTGAGCATTATGTGTTTGGAAAGCAATCTACATCTTCATTTCCTAATGGAACAAATAAAGATAAAAGATTATTAGAGATTATTCATTAAGATGTTATGGGTTCGATGGATAGTGAATCTATTGGAAAATCTAGATATTATGTCATATTTATTGATGATGTCTCAAGATACACTTTGATTTATTTTATGCATAACAAATTTGATGTGTTCAATAAGTTTAAATAATTTAAGGCTTTGGTTGAGAAACAATCAGATCATAAGATAAAAGTGTTGAGATCAGATAATGGCGAATATTGTTCTAAGGAATTTGATGATTATTGTAAGCATGCGGGAATTGTGAGACAAAAAACTACTCCACATACACCTCAACACAATGGAGTAGCAAAAAGGATGAACCGAACCTTAATGGAAAGAGCTAGGAGTATGTTAAGTAGTGCTAAGCTAGATTGGTGCCTTTGGGTTGAGGTTATAAGTACTTCTTATTATTTAATTAATAGATCTCCTAGTTCATCTATTGAAGATAATACGATCCCTTATGAGATGTGGTTAGGTTGGAAACCTAGTGTTGCACATTTAAGGATCTTTGGTTATGAGGCTTTTGTTCATGTGCCTAAAGAAAAGTGGTCTAAGATGGATCCAAAAGCACATAAGTGTATTTTCATAGGTAATGGTGAAAATGTAAAAGGTTACAAGCTTTGGAATCCTCTAACCCAAAAAATTACTTTATTTAGAGATGTGATTTTTAGGGAATTTAGAGCTTATACTGGAGAAGAACAACCAAAGGAGAAGAATACTTCTCGAACGATGCATTTTGAGGTAAAAACTAAGAAGCATGAAGATGCACATTTTGAAGAGTAATTGGATGGATTGGATGAGGAGAGTTCACAAAGTTCTAAGGTAGATGCTCCAGATGAGCATATTGAGGAACAAGAAGAACCTTCTTTGAGAAGATACACAACACAACAAAATCTCATTGATAGGTATGGCCCACCTGATTCCCATTGTATATTTTCTTTGATGAGTACTAATGATGAACCTAGTTATTATAGGGAAGCTTTGTCTTCATATGAGAACAAGCTTTGGTCACAAGCTATGCATGAGGAAATGGTTTCCTTGGATGCTTGTGACACATGGGATCTTGAGAGTTTGCCCAAAGGAAGAAAGGCCATTGGTTGTAAATGGATCTTTAAAAAGAAAATTGGAGTTGATGGTAATATCGAAAGGTACAAGGCTAGATTAGTAGCCAAGGGCTACACCTAGAGAGAGCGAGTTGAATTTAATGAAATATTCTCTCATGTTGCTAAATTAATTTCTACTAGATTATTTTATCTATTGCCACTGCTTATGATTTTGAGATAGAGCAAATGGATGTGAAAACTGCTTTCTTGCATGGGGATCTCGATGAGGAGATTTATATGAGGTAACCTAATGGTTTTGTTGTAAAAGGAAAATAATATTTGGTTTGTAGGTTAAAGAGATCTTTATATGGATTGAAACAATCACCAAGAATGTGGTACCAAAATTTTGATTTGTTTGCATTAAAAATTGGTTATGTTAGGAGTGAGGAAGATCATTGTGTTTACATGAATTTTATTGATGATTAGATTTTAACTATTATCTTGTATGTTTTTGATAAAAGGGCAAAACAGGTTTTACGGGGACCTGAAACCATAAAGTTTACAAGATAGAGAAAGGACCACCAATGGTCCACCAAAAAAAAATAGCAGCAAACGGACAAAAAAGACCAGGAGGGTCAAAAAGAAAAAGACAACAAAAGAACACAGGATTATTTCAGAGACCAAAGGACAGTCTCAGTCTCTGCCTCCAACGCCTGCATATCAATGACCCCCTGTTTAAAAGTCTTCACCATTTTCGGGGTTAAGGGAGCCTTCCGCTTGAAATTAGGTCTGGTTCTTCTAGATATACCACCATCAGTTTCCTGGCTTTTTTCTTCAGTGTCATCAAGATCCACCACCAAGGAACCCTGCTGGGCTTTATCAAGTTTTTCGGTCATAGCGTTGATTATTATTGCATTGTGTCTTGCTATTCTGTGGTTCTGTTCAACAATAGTTTTGATGTTGATTCTTAAGCGCTCAATCTCATTATTAGTAATCCTATAGCTGTGGACCATATCTTTCTTGCCCAAATCCACAACCTTGACTGCCATTTCCTCAATTTTGCTTTGTAGGGCCCAGTTTTTGATTTTAAGCTTGTTAATTTCAGAGAGAGTCCAATCCAGGATTTTAGAGTGGGTTTCGGAGTTGGTTTTAGCCTGATAAAGGAAATCCAAGGATGGCTCTTTACCAGCATTAACAGGGGAATCGACATTTTGTAAGACAGGGGCAGGGCCCTCACAGTGCTTAGAAGTATAGGTAGTGGCTTCCTCCGGCTCAAAAGACTCTTCAGAATAAGAAACAAGACTTTTAGCATGGGTGGACTTGCCCGCATGACTGTTCTTAGGAGGAGGACAGATGGGCTTAAGTGCACTCTAGGTTTTACCCGGGTTCCTAGAAGGGCCAACTTGTAGACTAGGGTCTTTAGGCCTAGTTTTAGGGCTAGGCATATAATCCAAGCCATTGGGCTTAGTATCCTCACTATCAATATCAAGGTTGGCTTCTGAGGTAGCAGGGGCGTGCTCATGCAAATAATCAACAATGAGCCTGATTAAACCTGTATGGAGGATAGGGAATCTTTTGGGATTCTTTTCGTTATCCTCCAAGCTTTTCTTTAGAGAGCAAAACAGATAGTAAGGAATAGAAACCCTAACCTTATGGCGAAAATGGTTGAGGAGGGCGAAGTGGTACCCGTAGACTTTAGTGAAGCGGCCATCCATAGTGATATATTCCATGATGGCCCGAAGCACCTTCTGCCATATAGACTTGATGGAATCAACATCAAAATAGTTGTTCGCAATTTTAATCAGGTTTTGCTTCTCATTATCATTTTTTGAGAATCTGATAACAGCTTCATCCGAATAAGCCTTGTCCCTGAAAAAATTCTTACCATCCGTAGGTAAACCAGTGACTTTGGCAATTAAGTCTTCGTTGAGCTCAACATTACTGCCAAACAGAGTCAGATTTCCATCATACCAGTTCTTGGCAAAGAGCTTCGTAGCCTCCATATCAGAACCATGAAGCTTCTCGAGAAAGGGTAACAGACCTCCGCTTTTTATCTTGTTCCATACCTTTGCATTTTTCATGTGGAAATCGTAGTTGTCTAGCTCAGATCGCTTTCTGTCCCCACCCATATTGGCCGACAAAGAGAGAAAGAACCAAACACAGTCCTTTCTAAAAATGGCCCCGCCAAATCTAAACACCCACAAAGCGTGTGGGGTAAACTTACAATTTACTCCACCGGGCTCGGTACCATAAAATCTAATGCTTGTAATGTGAGATATCCGACCTGTCCTCATTGAAGGGCTAGCATGATGCCTTACCATGTGATCTATCATAATTTAATAGGGCATAGAATTCAACATTTAGATCGCTATAATTTAGCCAAGTACATAAATCATCACGCTTAACTCCTTCATTAGCAAAAAAATCCACGACAACATCGGCTTCTCTGTAGGCGTGTGTTATTTTAACTTTTTCAAAACTGTCCAATTTCAGTTTAGCTTCATCTATCCAAGATTTGATGGTCCACGAGGGAGGAGACATGCCACGGAGGCAGTCAATTATGTTTTTGGAATCACCTTCCAACCATAAATTTTTAATATTGAGGCTTTGGGCTAAGTTTATAATATGGTAGGCTCTAGCCGCCTCCGCCAAATGATTAGTTTGAGAGCCAAGAGGAGAGGCCATTGCACCCATGAAATTTCCATAGGTATCCCTTATAACTCCACCATAGCCCGCCACCCCCGGATTACCTTTAGCCACACCATCAAAGTTAGCTTTGATCCACCCATCGGGCGGAAAAGTCCAGCAAACTCCCACTCTGTCCTTTTTAATCTTCATTGTAAAACTAGACAGAATGGGGAGTATGTTCCAATCCTTAGCAATGCCAAGATCATAGTTCGAAAACTCAAAATTCAAAATCTTTCTATCCTTCTGGGCCACAGCACTGAGATTTTCCTTTAGATTCCTAACAATATTATCAAAGACCTGATCTACAGGGGCTTCTTTGTTCCTAAAAATTCTATTGTTGCATTCTTTCTAGATACCCCAAGCAATATGAGGAAAAGAAAGCTCCCAAAAAAACCGAAGTAAAGGGTTCCTTGTCGATGTTTCCATTGGATGAAGAAATCTTCTATGAGCCAAGGAAAAACCCAGGAGAGATTCCATAAACTGTTAAACTTATCCCAAATAGAGGCAGCGAAAGAGCAATGAAGGAATAAATGATTACCTGACTCAGCATCCATCTTACAAAGACATCATCTATTGGGGATTTGAAATCCCCGTTTGCACAAGTTGCCAATCGTTAACAACTTATTTTGAAGTAGAATCCAGAAAAAGATGTTAATTTTAGGAATCGGATTATTGCACCAGGCTTGAGACCAAAAGGGAGGATGATCTCTAGAAGACGTGAACTTAGCAAAGGCAGAAGACACTGAAAAATTACCTGAAGGGTTGTCGAACCAGACCGCACGGTCTTCCAACTGCTCCGAACTAAGTTTAATAGCCAATAGGGAAATCTGGATCGGGGCCAGAGCTTGACTCACTCTGCATAAGTCAACCCATATACCATTCTCACTGTAATCTTTCACAAAAGTACCAAACCTAGCCTTATAGATCACAGCCCAATCTCTGAAGGGATTGATATTTATCAAAGGATCCTTGAAAAGCCATCTGTCTTCCCAAAATCTAGTACTATTACCATTCCTAACATGCCAACCAAAGCCTTCCTCCACAATATTTTTTCCAATAATTAAGTTGTTCCAACATATGGATCCTTTTGGAAGAAGGTGGGGATCCATATTAATAATCGAAGAGCAATTGTTATCCAAATATTTACCAGCCAAGATATCAATCCACTCCCGGGAGGAAGAGAAGATTCTCCAAATTTGCTTAGCCAAAAGGATTTTATTGATAGATCTAATTCTTCTTAGCCCAAGTCTGCCATTGTTTTTAGATCTACAGACCAAATTCCAATCAATTAAAGGAATTCTTTTATTTTCCTCTACACCTGACCAAAGAAATATTTTTTGAATTTTTTCAATAGTATCAGCATATTTGGTAGGGATCTTAAAAAGGCTTAGAGCATAGATAGGGAGGTTCTGAAGGGTGGCTTTGAGGAGCTGAAGCTTACCAGCTTGGCTAAGTAGAGCACCTTTCCAACCAGCAAGCTTTTTGCTAAATCTATCCACCAACAAAGACCAGAAAGCATCAGGATGTTTTAAACTTAAAGGAAGACCCAGGTAGGTGGTAGGAAGGGTATCCACCTTACAATCCAGAATCCTGGTGATTTTAGTCTGACGATGAGCCAGAGTGTTGTTAAAGAACAGCGAGCTTTTTTGACTGTTGATCAGCTGTCCTGAAGCTCTCCCATACTTATCAAGCAACTGTTTAATAGATTTAGCTTCAGTCACAGAAGCCTTACCCATAAGCATAGTATCATCAACAAATTGTTTGTGAGAACACACCAAGTTGCCCGAGCACGGTCTAAGCCCAGAGAGAACATTACAGTCAATCAATTTTTTCAAGTTCCTACAAAGGCTTTCAGCCATAATAGTGAATAAAATAGGAGATATAGGGTCACCCTACTTGAGACCTCTGGTGCTCTGGAAAAAGGAGGTCGGGGAGCCATTGATCATAACCAATATGGAAGCTATGGACACCAGTTGTTCCACCAATTGAACCACCCTATTATTAAAACCGAAGGCCTTCAATATTTTAAATAAAAAGACCCAATCCACTCTGTCACAGGCTTTTGAAATGTCGAGCTTTAAGAGAAAACCTTCAGTCTTCGATTCAACAAGGGAGTGAATGTTCAATTGAACCAAAACAATAGAGTCGAGAATTTTTCTACCAGGGACAAATCCATTCTATTGAGGGGAGATCAAGGAAGGCAAAAAAACTAAGATTATAGAGGTTAAAACCTTAGAAATGATCTTGTAAACAAAATTACAAAGACTGATAGGTCTAAAAGCCTCAAAGTTGTCAGCTCCAGGTTTCTTGGGAATGAGGACCAAGAAAGTAGCATTAAGTTCTTTTAGAAGACATCTAGCTCCGAAAAATTCCTTAACAACATTAACCACATCCTCTTCAACCAAATCCTAGAACCGTTGAAAGAAGAATAGAGGAAAACCATCAGGCCCCAGAGCTTTATTCCCATCAAAGGAAAAGACAACCCTCTTAAATTCGTCGTTGGTGGGGATAGCAGTCAAAAAAGCATGTTGATGACATGTTGTTTATTGGTAACAACAAGGTAATGATCAAATAATTGAAGCACAACTCTTTAGCACATTTGAGATGAAAGATCTAGGGGATGCAAAATATATCCTTGGTATGGAGATCAATAGAGATAGAGGTAACAAAAAGATTTTCTTAAGTCAAAGAAACTACATGTTGATTCTATTTTAAAACGGTTTAACATGAAAGATAGTAAACCAATTAATATTCCTTTACTAGTTGGCATGAAGTTAAGTTTAGACATGAGCCCTAAATCTGATTTTTATCATCAAGAAATGTCTAAAATTCCATATGCTAGTGCAGTTGGTAGTTTGATGTATGCAATGGTCTATACAAGACCAAATATAGCCCAAGTAGTGGGAGTTCTAAGTAGGTTTATGTCTAACCCTAGTAAAGAACATTGGAATTATGTTAAGAGGGTTTTTAGATATTTACGAGGTACTTTTGATTACTATTTGGTTTATCATGGTGTCAATGATATTGATATTATGCACAGATCATTGGAAATTTAGGGTTTTGTTGATTCAGATTGGGCAGGAGACTTGGACAATCGGAGGTCGATAAGTGGTTGTGTTTACTATGTTTGGAGCCGCAGTTAGTTGGATGAGTAAGAGGTAGCCAATAGTTGCTTTGTCCAACACAGAAGCAAAGTACATGGATGCTACACATGCCTCTAAAGAGGTAGTTTGGTTACAAAGACTTGCGAAAGGTACATTGGTTTTAATTGCAAGAAAATTAGACTTGAATGTGATAGTCAGAGTGCTATTTGTTTAGCCAAAAAACCTATATATCATGCTCATACTAAGAATTTTGATGTTTAGTATCATGTTGTGTGAGAAATGGTTGAGTGGGAAGGTATTGATTGAGAAATTTGACACTTTGATCAGTGTTGTAGATTATCTTACAAAACCAGTTCCTACAGATAAGTTCTCTTGGTGTAGGAAGACCATTGGCCTTAAATCTTGTACTTGATTTATAATAATGATTCCTTGTTTAGAATAATTGCAATGCATAATGTCAAGTGGGAGAATGTTGGGAATAGGATTCCATTTAATTGCAATCCTAAACATATTTCAGGTATCTCCTAAGTCCTTGGAAAGTGTTCCCCAACACTAGGATTAGAAAGAGATTAAATTCAAATGAAATGAACATGTAAATTGACATTTGTAATTATTCCTAAATAATAGGAACATGTGGGGGCATCCAAAATACTATTTTGAAATGGTTTAACATTCAAGATAGTAAACCTATTAATATTCCTTTACCAGTTGGCATGAAGTTAAGTTTAGACATGAGTCCTAAATCTGATTTTGATGATCAGGAAATGTCTGAAATTCGATATGCTAGTGTAGTTGGTAGTTTGATGTATACAATGGTTTGTATAAGACCAGATATAGCCCAAGCAGTGGGAGTTCTAAGTAGGTTTTTGTCTAACCCTAGTAAAGAACATTGGACTTATGTTAAGAGGCTGTTTAGATATTTATGAGGTACTTCTGATTACTGTTTGTTTTATCATGGTGCTAATGATATTGATATTATGCATAGATCATTGTACATAAATTGTTTTTTTAATTTAGATTAGGCAGGAGACTTGGACAGTTGGAGGTCGAAAAGTGGCTATGTGTTTATTTTGTTTGGAGTTGTAGTTAGTTGGTTGAGTAAGAGGCAGCTCCTAGGGTTGCTTTTTCCACCACAGAAGCAGAGTACATGGCTGCTACACATGCCTCTAAAGAGGTAGTTTGGTTACAGAGACTTGGGAAAGGTATTGTTTTTAATTGCAAGCAAAATAGACTTGAATGTGATAGTCAGAGTGCTATTTGTTTAGCCAAAAATCTTTTGTATCATTCTCATACTAAGCATGTTGATGTTCAATATCAGTTTATGCGAGAAATGTTTGAGATTAGAAAGGTATTAATTAAGAAAGTTGACACTTTGAACAATGCTACAGATTATCTTACAAAACTAGTCCCGACAAATAAGTTCTCTTGGTGCAGGAAGGCTATTGGCCTTGAATCTTGTACTTGATTTATAATAATCATTCCTTGTTTAGAATAATTGCAATGTATAATGTCAAGTAGGAGAATGTTGGGAATAGGATGCCATTTAATTGTAATCCCAAACATATTTCATGTATTTCCTAAGTCCTTGGAAAGTGTTCCCGAACACTAGGATTAGAAAGAGATTAAATTTGAATGAAATGAATATGAAAATTGACATTTTTAATTATTCCTAAATAATAGGAACATGTGGGTGCATACAAGATGAGTTCCTAAATAATAGGAGCACATGGGGTGCCCATATGGAAGGTGGAACCCACCTTGTTTCCGTTAATTATTTGAAGGATTGATAACACTTCAGTAATGCATGGCTAGGTTCCTAAAAAATAGGGATTGATATTTACATGTGTGAAGTGGCACTATCAGTTCAATATCAGTTCAATATCAGTTCAGTTCAGTTTAGTTTAGTTTAGTTTAGTTTAGTTCAGTTTAGCTCAGTTCAGTTATGGTTCAGTTATCTTCAGTTGCATGTAGTTATTTTGAGTTGTATACTAGTTGACTTGACTAATGACTTCAGTTGCATGACAGATAATAGGAGGATACTTTCAGTTAAGTGGGGATGATCAATCATGCATATTGTTTGCATAAATTGATGGAGAAATATGTTTTAGTTAACTCAGATTGACTTGGACCCACCTTGGGCGCCCAAGTTGGAGTCTTTTAGTTAACAAATTTTGTATGAGAAGAAATTTACAAGGCTTGGTCAAGTGGGACCCATTCTTGGGTGCCAACTTTGAGGTGGAGTTTAAAAGATATCTTCAAGACCAAAGTTCAGTTAAGTGTTCAGTTTGGGGCATCAACTCTGAGGAAGACTTTGGTTTGACTTTTGTTTAGGAGGTGGAACTCTACTTGCCAAATCTAGGCATAGGTTTTTTAGAGGATTTTTATGCTTTGTAATTGAAAACTCTTAGGAGTTTACAATGCTCATAATTGCCTATTTATTGCAGCAAGTTGAAGAAAGCTTAATATGAGTTTATTGCAAGTTGTGAAGAAGCATTGTTGAAGAGAAAGGAAGCATATCAATCAAGGATTGATACAATATTATTGTAATCTTGTTCTAAGGTTAAATAATACAAGCACTATTGGTTTTGGTGGAGTTTTTTCCTGGAAGGGTTTTGTCCACGTATATGTTGTGTCACTTCTATCTTTTGTCTACTTTCTTCTACAATCTTCTATCTAGTTCTACAAATGATAAAATTGATTTAAACAGAATAAATCATACACAAAGAATTGATCTAAATAGATTAATCATGCACAAAGAATTGTGACAAATAATACTTAATTAGATCTATAGTCACATAGTTTTACAAATTTTAAGCTACAAATTTACCTTCATTTTCAACATCAAAAAGGGGGGCCATCGAAAGTGGTTCTATTTTTATCAAAAAAATAACATAACATTTGTTGTGGCCTCTTTTTTTCGTTAAATTTTTTTTTAGAATTTCAAAAATCTAAATGGTGAGAAATTAGCTAACACCATGTAGTTTATCCCAAATATTTCTACTAATTTTTTAATGAATATATAATATTTTATGAATTTTCAAACTGGACATATCCTAAAAAGCTGAAATTTGAGCATGCTCCCCCCTAATTTTTTTGAAAACTAATCAAAAATTATTATTTTTCATTATGGAAGAATGGAGTATTTTATAATTTTTTTTTTTTTTCAAAATTCGATGAACAAGTAAAAATCTATAAATAAACTAGGACATTTGGTTTTTGACAAAAAATGGAGGCACTAACAAGAGAATTTATGGATGAAAACCCTAACATAATCAAAATGTTCAAAAAAAAAAAATGGTTATATAGGTAAGAGGGAGCTTAATGGCATCATGGTTTTTTATAAACTTACATTAAAATATGTTCAAACTTGATGGTTAGCATGGTCTAAAATGTGTGAAATTTTGTTACCGTTTCAAAAAATCACATCCTTGGCATGAAATGAGCATAGGGAAAATTCCAATCCTTTGGGTGGGTATTTCCTAATGTAGCACATTTTTTGATCAATATATATGTTGGGAAACATATATGCTTGAAATGCACCAATATATAAGTGCAACATAAAAAATTGACCTATTACAATGCCATCAATTTATTCCAAAAATACAATGAAAAATTAAATGATTCCCCCTATGATAGTACATAATAAGCACTCAAGCATAACAAAAGTCAACCCACATTTGTCCCATGAATTGATAATATTGCATTTTTTGTGTGGGAATATTTCATAGTATCTATTTATTCAAATTAATTTTTATTTAACATAAATAATATATATTTTATCTTCCAAGGTAGATTTGTTTTACTTTTCCAATGAGAACAATCAATTAACTAAGAAAATTTAATTATTTATTAAATCTATTTAGTTTAATTTTATTTTGACTATTATTTAGTAGTTCCATTATACTTAAGCCCTAGCCAATAGCTAGATGCAAGCATTTAAAACAACAATTTTCGTAATGTTATCATATTGAGAATGAGTGTCTTGTTTTATAATATTTATTTGTTCTAAAACTAAAAATTTCAAGAATGGTCTTTATTAACCATCACACAAAATGTTACAAATTTAACAAGAACTTTGTTTACAATATAAGTTAAACTAATAACATATATTTAAAATAAAAATTTAATTTTCATGATTTTTTCCTAGATCTCTAAACTGATAAAACAAATTTCCATTTAAATATTTCAATAAACAATTAGAATCCTACTCTTATATCATAATTTGATAACAATTAAACTATTAACTAATTAATAATTATTTATAAACATTTAAATTCATAATTTATATCTGTAGAAAATAATAATTAATAATTACCTAATTATTAACAACATTTATTATTATTATTTCTTCTTTTAAATAGAACTAATCACCACATAAATTTCACACTAATGACCTAATCTATATATATTCACTTTACTTTTACCTTCAAACAAAATTTATATAGAAAAAGAAAAAAAAAAATTAAAATCCTCGTTTTAAAAACGACGTAGACATTGAGCATAGTTATTGAATGTTTTTTTATCAAACATCTACATTTTTCTTCTTAAATAACGACAGTTTGTGGAAGATAAATTACAGTTTTAACCATTCATGCATGCTTAGAAACAAACTGTTTTGATATTCCTGCAAATTCAATGTTCACCACGTATTCGAAACGTTTTATGGGTTACTTGAGTTGACTCAAAAAGCTTAAAATCGCTCTAGTTGGCCAAGGCAGAGATACTTTCCTTATGGAGAGCGAGCTAAGTATGAAGAAATTGTTTCAGTCCTGACCTGTATGGGTGCATTTCCTTGTTCAATACGGCAAACGACTACTTGATTTAACCATTCACACATCCTTAGGAAGCCCCTTGAATTCAATTTGGCATCAAATTGTACATGTAACATTTGTATGGATCAAATGGATCCCACCATCTTGTTAGATAAAATCATTTATAAATTGTACAATAATATCATGTTTTTAAATTAATTGACATTATAGATTATTAATAATCATATTGGATTTTTACTTCAGGTTTCTTGTATACAATATATTTTAATAGCATACATATGTATCATTTAATATTTCAAAATATATTGTTCAATTAATAGATTTATTAACTCTAAAATAAATAGATAAAATATTCGTTTTATAATTTTTAAAATTATAGAAAACATTAAATTGATGATATTCTTAAGAGTAATTGACTAATCAAATTATAATATATGAGGGATATATTCTACTAGAGTATTCTTCTTAGTCTTGTAAGTGTCATTATTTGTCCTTTTATTATCATACTATCTATTTGAATACAAAATATCTTTAGTTTTCTATAGTTATGTAGGTGGTTTTAGGTTGTCAAAACTATGGGCACATTTTCCTTTGAGTTCAAACTTCATCGATTTAATAGTTGATACTAGTGTTGAAGATTTGACAATGTATGATAATAGCTCCACTAATTTAGTGATCAAGAAAGTTCATCCCGAAGATGTTTCAAAAGATATGCATTTCGAATCACCTTCAAATGTGGTTCTCACTTTTTAGATTGTTGGTGTCACCTATAACTAACTTAAAGTAGAATGTTTTGTTGGGAGGATCCTTCTTGAAAGCATGCTAAGGGACTAAATTCATAAAGCCTAGGTCTTGCCTGGGATCCACTTTGAGTTGTGCTAAACTTCACTAAGAGGTTTTTCCCTTTCTACTCTGTTGAAACTAGTCATGTGGAAACCATCCTCAAAAATTATTCTTAATTTATTTGTGCTTCTTTTCTTGTTTTCATAATCTATGTTATGTCTAAAAAATATCTTTACATCCTTGTTTAAATAAGTGATAATTTAAAAAAACCTTCAAATATATATTAAATCCTATAAATCTCAACTTCAATTATAATTTTGTAATAAATATATATCAAAAGTTATAGAAAAAAAAATTAACAAACAAAAGTTTTTGTTTTCAAAATGATGTAGAAATTGAGCATAGTTATTGAGAGTATTTTATCTAATATTTGGGTATGTGCAGGATTATCATGGAAAAAATAGGCCCTTAAGTGACAATGAAAATTCAGAAAATCAGAGTTAGGCAACTTCACATAAAAATATGTATAAGTTATCTATATTATTTCAAAAATATGTAAGAATAGAATCTATAGAAAATTTAATGTAGTTTCTAAACTACTAGGTTTATTTATTTTTTTTAAATATCTATTTGGTGAAAATTTAAAATTTCAATGCAGCAATACTTAAATTTCAGGGAAAAAATAAGTAGGTGTCTGTCTAACCACACTAACCACAATAAAATGATAATATTTTTTTATAATATTTTAGATATAAGTAAGGGAATCATGTCTCGATGTGATGCATATTTTTTTGTAATTTTTTTTCAAGTAAATAATTAATTGTAATTTTTTTATTACAAATTTTAAAAAATATAAAAACTCATATGTCTGACCACCTTAACTTGGTCAAAACTTCATGATTTTTTTTTTTTAATCCTATAGTATGTGAAGCATAGAATGTGATGCATATTTTAGATTCAAAAAATGTGGTACCATTTGAAGGCTAAAGTTTTTTTTAATCAACCTATCAATGAGGACTTTAGTCGTAATTCAAATAGAAAATGAATAATAATTATTTATTAAATTCAAAGTAAAGTATAATTTATATTGGTGTAAATTTGAGAATCTCCTTTAAAAGCCCTTTTTATTTCATCAATTTTGGGTAAAAAAAAGTCGTCAACGACATGGGCCATCATATCACTTACATATCATCACTTTTTGGCCCATCATGATCTTGCACATACCCATCTACATTTTTCTTCTTGAAAAAACCTTCACCCTACTACTTATAAAATCAATTTAAACAAGAAATGGTTTGGTTTTGTGTGATAGATAATAATCGATGAAAATTTAGATTGCAAAGACATTATGTACATTTACATGGGAAACAAAGATACTATTCCAAAGTTTGAAAAAATAGAGTTCACATTATGGAAAATTCCCTGCTAAATACCTAAAATTACTACAATTCATGGAAGATAAGTTATAGGGGAGAGGACCCAATACCTGAGCATGTTTGAATAGTTGCACATGATAGTAGTTGTTTATATAATGCCCAATATTTTTATCAATATTAGACCAATAGTTGTGACTTTAAAGTTAGTGATGATGATGACTACCCATAATTAAACAAAATGTATTCCTTTGATCTAAAAAGAAATCAATCATGTGATTCCACATCAGCACTCAATAAAACATGTTGTGAATGCATGAGTATTGGTCTCAATTTTTTTTGGGTCCTTTCTGGACACCTTGACAAAAAGCATGTTGTTGTGGCATCATATTTGATGATGTGGCCCTGAAACCTTAGTTATAAGCAGTGGAATTGCCAAGTAAGCTAATGTAAAAAATTGGGAGTGATTTGAAATTTCCATGTAGGATAATTAGAAACGCAAAGTTAGGGTGCTCAACTACTGGGTCCTCTCCCCTAGATCGTGCCCACTCCCACTCCCACTACTTGATTCAACCATTGAAATTGACTATTTTGGCATGTATGCAAATTCAATGCTTAACACGTATTTGATTTTTTTTTGTTTACTTTACTTGAAAGGACTCCAAAAGTTGAGTGTCATTATTATTGGCCAAGGTAGAGAGACAAACTTTAGTTAGAGCAAGTTGACTATCAAGAAATTATGTAGTGTTGATCTAACTATTTATTTGACCATATACACATAAAACATTCCCAATGTTGAGTAAAGGTGTGACATGCAAGATTGTAGGAAAGAGTTCCAAAAATTATGTGTCTACATTTTCTTAGTTGATAGTTTATATTTCATTAATGTACTATTATCTTTTCTTTCTTTCTCGATTTTTGTATTCATATTTACAAAGCCTCTTCAAAGCTATTTGGCATCCAATTACTTCACATCATTTTTCCAACTCATTTGACTTTATATTTTTTAATTAACAATGTTACATTTTTTCCTTAAAGTTTCCTACTCTTATATTACTTCACAATATATTTTAATAAAATGCATTCCTATTATTTAACACTTCAAAATGTATTATTCAATTAATAGTTTTCTTAACTCTATGATATATAGATAAAACATTTATATTATAATTTTAAATATTATAGATCTAAGTCACATTAAATGATGATATTCTTAAGAGTAGTTAATTAATCAAATTATAATATATAGAGATATATTTTATTAAGGTTTCATGCTTATCCTCTCTAGTATCCATTTATGTCTTTTTGTTATCATACTATCTATTTGAATAACAATCTTATTTATTTTCTACATTTATTTTAATCACCTTTAGCTTGCTATACTTGTTTTTTTTCTCTTTTTAATGTATTGAAACTTCACCAATCTAGTAGTTGATACTAGTGTTTAAGGTTTTATGGTACATGATAATAGCTCTGCTAACCAAACAACGTAGGACAAGAAGTTCACCTCCAAGGTTCTTCTAAGGTATGTATTTTAAATCATATCTATATGTGGTTTTACTTGTATGGAAGTTTGATAGGGCCTATAAATGACTTAAAATGGAATATTGTGTTGGGAGGAACCCCTTGAAAGCATGCCAAGAGACTAAGATAATAAGGCCTATGTCTCACATGGGGACCACCTTAAAAGTTAAGTGATCCTTGCATAGATAATGCCTAAAGAAGGTGCAAATATAAGGAAATTTTTCATGGTCATTTAACACAAGCACTATTTCCAATATTCATTATAAAACAATAAAAAACCCACCTTAGATTTACATCATTATGAATTGCATGATTAAAGCATTACAATAGCACATCTTCACATAAAAACACACACTTTATTCAAATAGTGGAAGAATCTTGTTACATTAGAACATATTAAGAAATTTTTAGTAGAGTTAGTGGAATTCAATGTTGGAAAACACATATGTTTAAAATGCACCATCAATCTACACAAAAATACAAAATTATAACATTAAAAAATCAACCTTTTATAATGTACCCTCAATTTACACAAAAATACAAATGAACAATTAAATGATTTTTGCTTGGATAGTACACAATGAACACTCAAGAATAACAAAGTTTGATCAATACCCAATCCCAAGCATACATGTCAATATTTCATTATATCTTTACAATATCACTCCACACCACATTTGTTTTATGAATTGATAATATTGTGTATATCCATGGCTTATAGTATCTATTTACTTAAATTAATTTTTATTTAACTTCAAATAAAGATTATTTAATCTTCAAAGGTAGATTTATTCAATTTTCCAAATGAGAAGAATGAAGCAAACAAGATAATTTTATTTATTTTTTAATCTATCAATTTTAATTTAATTTTAACTATCGTATAGTAGTTCCATTATACTTAAGCCCTAGCCAATACCTAGATGCAATAATTTAAATCAATAATTTTTATCATGTTATCAAGTTTACAATGACTATTGTCTTTTATAAGAATTATTTGTTCTAAAACTCGTTTTTTCAAGCATGGTCTCCATTAACAATCACACAAAATTTTGCAAGTTTAACAAGAACTTTGTTTACAAATGTAATTAAACCATTAACCTATAATTAAACTAAAAATTAAATTATTATAAGTTGATTGCTTGGTCTCAAAATTGATAAAGAAAGTTTAGCTTTAAATATCTGAATAAACGATTAAATTCCTATTCTCGTATCATAGTTTAATAACACAACCTCTTAACTAGGTAATAATTATATATAAACATTTGAATCAATAATTTTTATCTTTAATAATAGAATTAAAAAATTAATTATTTATTATTTATTAAGAAAATTTATTACCATTTTCACTTTTAAATAAAATTAATTACCACACAAATTTAACACTAATGACTATATATATATATAAGAACATAAAATTTATTTTACATCGAAGGTGCCGAAGGCGTGTCCCTATTTGAGTTCTACGAGCTCATTTTGTCTATGAATGAAGGAAATTACCCGAGAAGCCTGACAAGGTGGTTAATCCAATCTTATTCGTTCATAGTTTTTCACCACATTTTAAGCTAATTTTCACCACCTTTTACTGCTTCCCCCACTGCAATTGGTTTTCGCTCCTCCAAAATCTTCCTCGCTGGTATTGACCTTTAACTCCTCCAATTTGGTGAGTTGCAACGGTTTCGGCGAGGGTTTTAGTGTATGCTTTTTAAAATTAAAATTACAACCAAGATCCTAATACTGAGCACATTTAGGTTTTAACGTTATGGCATCCTTTACCCTACATAATTAACTATATATTAGCATAAATAATATAATGTAAATTTTACATTTTTAAAAAATGAAAATTACAGCAAAGATCCTAATAATGAGCACATTTAGGTTTTAACATTATGGCATCCTTTACCCTATGTAGTTATGTATATATTAGCATAATTAATATATTGTAATAAAAAATAATTATAGATATATAATTATATTATTTATTACTATTATTATATATTATATTCTTTAACAAAACTATTAAATATATATATATATTTTTTATAATTATTAATTAATAATTATTATATTCTTATATTCTTATTTAATACAAAATAAAATTAATATATTATATATTTAATATAATAAAGATTAAACTATATATAATATAATTATATTTATTATTATATATATTATATTATTACTCTATATTATATTCTATAATACAAAATATTAAATATAACTAGGAAATTATTATAGTTAATAATTAATATATTTCTATATTAATCAAATAAAATTAATTTATAAGAAATCTCATAATTTAATTGATCTTTGGATAGATTCAGAGAAATAAAACTATATGTACTACATAAAATAAAATTAAAATATAAAATTAATAATAATAATAATACCTAGCCAATTGACCTCATGTATTACATAAATATATGCCCGAAAAAACCATATATTTTTCTAATTGACCTTCCACACACCTCTTTGGCATACCCATTGCATGCTAAGGTGCGATTGCTAGTTATGCCGAGAGGCATAACCTTATAATGGCAATAGCCCCTATCGGAGGCCAATGAAAGTAACAGTCTAAGAAAAGAGAAATGATTTGTATTATGATAGCGAATACAACCGATGGAAGTGGACACCTTCAATGAGTTGTGGGAAGAAACTTATATGTAACTAATGAGAATACCATGCATCACCCAAATGTGTAACACCCCTCTGTTTTGCTCTTATGTTAGATTAAGATGCTTTATTATTTTATCATTTCTTATTGAGCAATACGAACTATGTGTGTTATGAGATGTAATTTCCTTGATGTTATACTTGACATGCTTTGATTAAAACAATGTTAGTTTATTATGACATGATTATTGTTTATAAGTTTTATTAATGATGGAAGTGTCAATTTGGTGATATTGTATTAGTGAAGGGGACATGATTTCATCACTCGCTTGCGAGCGCCCTCTGATTCTGTGATTTCCTCTTCATGGTGTATTTTATAATGATTTTATATACATGTGCTATTGATGCCTTGGATACAGGTTTGTAGGTACATGGCATTGACTCCACTTGGCTTCACAGGTTTGAGTGTGTCGACACAATAGTATGATGATTGGGAGATAGTAGCTAGGTTACCTGTGTCAAGTCTACACCCTAGCCTTAGTGGGTCATCAGTCGAGTCAATCGTGTCTTTGTGGTGCTTGTTTTAATATTATTTAATTCTGAAGGGCTCTTGAGTATGGAAATTAATACTTAGAATTATTGCTTTAAATATTGTTGATATTTATTTAAATTAAAATTATACATTGTGGATAGAAGTTTTTATTTAAATGATTAATTAAATTTGATTTATTTAATTAATTAAATTTAATCCAATGGGTTGAATTTAATTATTAAATAATTAAAATTAATTAATTAAATATGTTGCTGAGAAAATTAAAAGAAAAGGGGAAATTAATTTAATTTTAAACTATAAATTTCAATTAGAGTTAATTAATTTCAATTTGGAATTAAATTGTAATTGGAAATTATTTTAAAATGAAAAAGGTTTTGAGAAAATATTGGTGGTTGTTGTAAAGATATTTTTAATGTGACATGTGTGAGAAGAATTAATTATTGACTCTTGGTTGAGGAATTATTCACGAAGGGAATTTAATTGGATAAAAAGAAAGAAGTTACTTCACGGGAATGAACAAAGGGATATTTTGGTGTGGAGAGGTTTTGGTTGAAAATTGAAGGAAAAAGAGGGGTTCTCAAGAATTTTGGTGGCTTCTGTATATTTACATCTTCCTGGAAGTGGTGATTTTGGGAAAAGCTTTGGAAATTGATTTCTGAAGGGGAGGCTCTGTTCCAATCTTCATCTTCTTCAAGCTTATGGAAAATAGGTTCTTTTAAACTTTATTTTATTTATTTAATTATTTGAGAAAGATTGTTTGTAAGAAAATTAATTCTGGAGAAGCTTTGCTTGAAATAGTTTAATTGAGATTGAAAGATTGTCTGTGCAAGAAGTTTTTGTGTTTTGTTTGTAGAAGCTTTAAATTGTTTTCAAAAAATTGTAAGGCTTCTTTATTGTTGAATTGCTATGAAAAAAATCAGAAGAAAACAATCTGTGATTTAGGAATTTATGTTTAGTTTTAAAAGCCTCTGTGTAAATTTAGAGGGAACTGATTTTAAAAATCTTCTAGGAATTTGTTTAATTTTTTTTGTAGAAGTTTTGTTAAATTTTATTATGAAGAATTTTGTGCAACTTTTCTTTTAAAAGATTGAAATCAAAACCCTTTCATAAATTTGGGAAAATGGTTATTGTAATTTTGAAAATTCCTCTGAGGAAAAATTGGTTGCCTAGTTAAATATTTTCCTATAGATGGATATTTTGAAAAAGAATTCCTCCAATTTATTTAAGTTGTTGAAATCTTTATTTATATATATATATTATATACATATATATATTTATATATATTATATTGCTCATATATATATATATAATATAATTATTAATTATTTGAAAACTGTTTATATACTGTTTTCGCCATCCGTACGGTGTCCGAATTTTGACGAAGTTAAATCGCTGTTTGTAATTTTCTTAGGGTTTAAGGTTAGTGGGGAAGGCTTGGGAGGTGCTGCATCCACAATTTTGCAATACATGCAAATTACAAAAACTACAGAAATTCCCCTTTGCGTAGTATGTGATCTTCTTCCCCAAAAACCACTCAAAAATCAGAAACTAGCCCATAAATAGCCCCGTTTTCTGATTGGAGCCAAAACCAACATTCTAATTATGAGGTTTGGCGGTTTGGTGCCCAAAAGTATAACTTGAAATTCAAAATTAAAACTACCTTAAAAAATTAGCACATTATGAAAATGCACCAACTTCCGGAAGCCATCGCTTTAGATCTGACTGTCAGATCTTCAATCATAATACCTTTTTGGAAAGCTCTTGAGAAAAAAAGTTCTTAAAAGTGGAGCCTAAAGGCTACTTTTGTTTTTTGCCAATTTTCGGGCCTATCCGAAGCCTCTAAGGGCCTCAAAATTGACTTCGAAGATTTTATAGGGAAAAAAGGAGAAACTGAAACTTGAATAACTTTCAAACTGGGAATGATCTTGACCCGATTATTTCATCAAAGTGCTTATTTTTCTACCCCCTCACGCCTTCAAATTCACACCTGCTAAAGATAATAGTTGAGTAGAAAAAGAAAAAAATCAGTTTTGAAAGTTGGGAATTATTCTTCAACAAAAAGGGTATCCAAAAATGCAAAAACATCTACAAAAAGCTAAATGAAGGTAAATATATTTTTGGGTGATGCAGGCTTGCCCTTAGACCACTAGATTCTCCTGTATCAATAGAGTTAGTATGTCTAGGGTGGGAAACCTATAGTAGTAGGTAGGTTGCATGATTCTTGTCTATGCGATTCTATGTGAGATCCTTACTCAATCCATGTGTTGAAATGGTACCCTTAAAAGGGACAAACTAAACAAAGTTTGGCTCTTCTTTTCTTCTTGAACTTGCAATAGGGTTAATCATTTACCATATGCGAGATTTGTTTGTTTCATTATGTTGATCTATTTGTTTATTATGGTAGATACATTCCCATTCAAATTATTCTCAGATTTGTGATGATTGAATGTGGTACTACATTCTCTTAAATAGATTAAGCAAGCTATAAAATTCAAGGGCATGTTTGTTGGTGAAAAGGGATCAGCTGCTAAAATAATACTATGTCTATTCCTAATGTTAAAGATCATGCATTATAGATATTTACCATCTAGTTTTCATGACTATGTGAACCAAATTTTATGTTTGTGGCATATTTTTTGTGAACTAGATTCAATGTTTGTGAACCAAAAAATATGCCTCAAGAAATATGGTCACACAGGGTAGGATATATGAATGCATGAAGGACGATTTCAAAAACTTTCTTGCAAATTTGGATTGCAATTGAAAAATAAAACAAAGAAACGTAAGAACTTTGGAATACGTTATAGTCACCCGACAGAGTACAAAGGATTATAAATGCAAGCATATATGACTGAATATTCATATTCGAGTAAAACAAAAGGAATGCATAAGGATTTCCCTATTAGACATGAAAGAAATAAATAAAAAGAAAGATTGCAAGGACATGACATCAAGGTTGCTTGGTTGAAGCCTCGAGGAAATGAAATGAACTAGAAGACAACACGCCATTGTTGCAGGTTAAGATCAAAATGGATTTGTTGAATAGGCCTTAGAAACTTTGAATAAAAACTTAAAGGTTTGAATTCATCCATCATCATAATGGAAAATGATTTTTAGTTGGATGTTATAGCTGGAAACAAAGAAAACACATTAATTATTCGACAAAATTCCCCAAACAAATGGTCCTATTAATGTGTAGCACCAAATTCTAGACAAGAATCTTCAAAGATATGTGGGCTCATGAAATACAATGATAGTTGCACTTGCAATTGTGGAATGATAGATGCATGTTGATTGGATTAATTTTTTCTATGGGTAGTTTTTGTCATTTAATCGAAAGTAAGCACATAAATTATAAATTATTAAATTATAGTATATTAAATAATTTTTATATAAAATGTTAAATATTAAATATTGATAAAAAAAAAATATTAAAATAATACCTATGTTTTTTAGTAGTTTCTGAAACAATTTCATTATTTTCAATTTCGTAATGATTAATTTTAACCCTAACCATAATTTTATACCTTAACCATAACTATATAAATGTAATCCTAATCCTAACCCTAAACTTAATCCCGCCACTAACACTAATTATAATTGTAACTCTAATCGTAACCCTTAGTGAAACCTTAAGCCTAATTCAAACCCTAATTAAACTATAAACCTGGTCGAATCCTAATTGGGGTTAGGATTATGATTATGATTAGGCTTATGATTAGGGTTAGAGATAGGGTTAGGATTAGGGTTAGTGTTAGGGTTAGAGATAGAATTAGGATCAAGGTTAGAAATAGAATTAGAATTAGGGTTATTGTTAGGCATAAAGATAAAATTAGGATTAGCATTGGGGTTAGCATTACAAATAGGGTTACGATTAGGGTGATGGTTAGAGATACGGTAAAGATTAGGGTAAAGGTTAGGGTTAGAGATAGAATTAGGTTTAGGGATGAGGTTTTTGTTATGATTAGGTTTAGGGTTTTGGCAAGAGATATAGTGAAGATTAGGGTTAGGTTACAATTTGAGATAGAATTAGGGTTAAGGTTAGGATTAGTTGGGGTTAGCTTAGAGATACGACCAACATTAGGGTTAGGGTTAGGGTTAGAGATATAATTAGGATTAGGATTGAGGTTTCTATGAGGGGAGCTCAATGTCTTACAAAGTTAGGGCTAGAGTTCAATTAGAGTTAGGGTTATGACACAATTAGGGTTAGGGTACAAATAGACTGAAGATGGTTTAATTAGGGTTAAGGTTAAAGTTAGGGCTATGATGGAGTCAACATTAAATTAATTAGGGTTAGGTTTAGGATTAGGATTAGGGTTAGGGTTAGGGTTAGAGATAGAATTAGGAAATTGGGGTTAGTATTAAGGTTAGGGTTTGGGTTTAGGTTTGTGATATAAATAGAATTAGGATTGGGGTTGTAGTTTGTGTTCAGATTAGGGTTAGGGTTAGGGTTAGGCTTAAAGATAGTGTAAGGATTAGGGTTAGGGTTAGGGTTAAAGATAAAATTAGAATTAGGGTTACATTTAGGGTTAGAAATAGAATTAGGATTATTGTTACAATTAGTGTTAGTGTTATGGTTAGGGTTAGAGATAGAATTAGGATTAGGATTGGAGTTGGTGTTTATGTTAGGATTATGATTAGGCTTAGGGTTAGAGTTATAGATAAGGTTAGGATTAGGTTTAATATTAGGGTTAGAGATAAAATTAGGATTAGGGTTAGAAATAGAATTAGGATTAGGGTACAGGTTAGTGCTAATATTAGGGTTGGGGAACTAGGATTACAAATAGGGTTACAATTAGGATGATGGTTGGAGATAGGGTAAAGATTAGGGTAAGTGTTAGGGTTAGAGATAGAATTAGGTTTAAGGTTGAGGTTTTTGTTATGATTAGGTTTAGGGTTAGGGTTTTGGTTAGAGATCGAGTGAAGATTAGGGTTAGGTTACAATTAGAGATAGAATTAGGGTTGGGGTTAGGATTGGATGGGGTTATGTTAGAGATAGGGCCAAGATTAGGGTTAGGGTTAGAGATAGAATTAGGATTAGGATTGAGGCTTTTGTGAGGGGAAAAATATCTTTAAAAGTTAGGGCTAGAGTTCAATTAGAGTTAGGGTTAGGGTTCAAATATACCTAAGATAGTCTAATTAGGTTTAAGGTTAGGGTTAGGTTATGATGGAGCCAACATTAAATTGATTAGGGTTAGGGTTAGGATTGGGATTAGGGTTATGGTTAGAGATAGAATTAAGATTAGGGTTAGTATTAAGGTTAGGGTTAGGGTTATAAATAGTGTTATGATTAGGGTTTGGGTTCAGGTTAGCGATAAAAATAGAATTAGGATTAGGGTTATGGTTTGCATTCATATTCGAGTTAGTGTTAGGATTAGAGATAGTGTAAGGATTAGGGTTAGGGTTAGGGTTAAAGCTAAAATTAGAATTAGGGCTATAATTAAGCTTAGAAATAGAAATAGGATTAGTGTTGCAATTAGTGTTAGGGTTAGGGTTAGGGTTAGAGTTAGAATTAGGATTAGGATTGGGTTTGGTGTTTATGCTAGGATTATGATTATGATTAGGCTTAGGGTTAGGGTTATAGATAGGGTTAGGATTAGGGTTAGTGTTAGGGTTAGATATAGAATTAGGATTAGGGTTAGAAATAGAATTAGGATTAGGGTTCATTTTAGTGCTAATATTAGGGTTCAGGTTAGGCATAAAGATAAAATTAGGATTAGGGTTGGGGTTAGCATTACAAATAGGGTTATGATTAGGGTTATGGTTAGAGATAGGGTAAAGATTAGAGTAAGTGCTAGGGTTAGAGATAGAATTAGGTTTAGGGTTGAGGTTTTTGTTATGATTAGGTTTAGGTTTCAAGTTTTGGTTAGAGATAGAGTGAAGATTAGGGTTAGGTTACAATTAGAGATAGAATTAGGGTTCAGGTTAGGATTAGTTGGGGTTAGGTTAGAGATAGGGCCAAGATTAGGGTTAGGGTTAGTGTTAGAGATAGAATTAGGATTAAGATTGAGGGTTAGGTATGTGTAGGATCATCATGGAAAAAATAGGCCCTTAACTGGCAATGAAAATTCAAAAAAATAAGAGTTAGGCAACTTGATGTAAAAATTTGAATAAGTTATCTATATTATTTCAAAAATATGTAAGAATAGAATCTGTAGAAAATTGAATGTAGTTTCTAAACTACTAGATATATATATATATATATATTTATAAATCTATTTAGTGAAAATTTGAAATTTCAATGCAGTAGTACTTAAATTTCAAGGAAAAAATAAGAAGTAGGTGTTTGTCTGACCACCCTAACCACAATAAAATGATAATATTTTTTAATAAGATTTTATATATAAGTAGTGGACTCATGTCCCGATGTGATCCATATTTTTTTTTTTTCCAAGTAAATAATTAATTATGGATTTTTTATTACAACTAAAATATATAAAAAATCGTATGTCTGACCACCTTAACTTGGTCAAAACTTTATGAAATTCAATTTTCTTTTTTTAATACTATAGTATGCAAAGCATAGAATGTGGTGCATGTTTTGGATTCAAAAAATGTGATACGGTTTGAAAGATATAGATCTTTTTCAATTAGCGTATCAATCAAGACTTTAGTCATAGTTCACATAGAAAATGAATAATAATTATTTATTAAATAAAAAAGAAAGCATAATTAATTTTGGTAGAAAGTTGAGAATCTCCTTTAAAAACCCTTTTCGTTTCATCAATTTAGGGTAAAAAAAAAGTCATCAGCCACATGGGCGAAGTCTAGAAAAACAAGGTAAGCTGTTAAACACGTTTTTTGTGTTGACTTCTTAGGATTGGCATGTCCTAGCCAAATTCTGAAGCAAACCTGAGGCTAATCCCTAGGTTGTAGGTTTTGTGTTAGACATATCGGATATCCAATTTTTTTTATATATAATTTTAAAAAATCTAATATAGTTTTTAATATATGATTTAAAAAAATTGAAATATTCAAATCAGATATCCAATTTGAATCAGATATCTGATTTATTTTATATATAATTTTAAAAAATCTAATATATTTTTTAATATATGATTTAAAAAATTACAATAAATAATTTATAGTTTATTTTAATATATCTAGTTGAGAATATACAATATAGTTTATAATTCAATATATAATTTATAATTTATGATAATCTCTTATGGAATTATTTATAATATATAATATATTATACTATTATGTATAATATTTATATATTATTTATATATTCTAGTTAATGTATAAATATTTATATATATATATTAAGTTAATATAAAAAATATTATATAACTAATTAATATTACATCTCTCTCTCTCTCCTCTCTCTCTCTCCTTCCTCTTCTCCCTCATCTCTTCTCCTCCTTCTTCCACTCTTCCCTCTCCTATCTCCATCTCTCTCCCCTTCTTCCCCTCTTCCTTCCCCCTCCTAATTCTATCTCTCTCCCTCTCTTCCCCTCTTCCTCCTCCTCCTAACTCTCTCTCTCTCTCTCTCTCTCCCCACTCTTCCCTCTTCCCTCTCCCTCTCTCTCCTCTTCTTCCTCTTCCTTCTCACTTCCCTCTAATTCTCTCTCCCTTCTCTCTTCTTCCCCTCTCCCTCCCCTCCTATCTCTCCCTCTCTCCTCTTCCCTCTCCCCCTCTCTCTCTCTCTCACCTTCTTCCCCCCTTCCCCTCGCTCTTCCACCTCCTAATTCTCTCTCTCTCCCTCTCTCTCTCTATCTCCCTCTCTCTCCCCTTCTTCCCCCTTCCCCTCACCCTTCCCACTCCTAATTATCTCTCTCTTTCTCTCTCTCTCTCTCCCCTTCTCTCCCCTTCTTCCCCTTCTTCCCCTCTTCCCCTACCTGATTTGAATTTCTTTAAAATGACCTTTTTTGGCTTTATATTAGCTGACCCAAATTGGATATCTGATTTATTTTACTTTAAGTTAATATTTAAATATTTAAATATTATCTCTTTCCCTCTCTCCCTCTCCCTCTCTCTCTCTCTCTCCCCTCTTCCCCCTCTCTCTCTCTCTCTCTCTTCTCCTTCTTCCCCTCTTCCCATCTCCCTTCCCCTTCCTTCTTCTCTCTCCCTCTCTCTCTCTCCCTTTCCCTCTCTCGCTCTCTATCTCTTGTCCACCCTACACCTCCTAATTACTCTTGGGTCTATGTGTGCCACAAATTGGATATCCGTTTCAAATCGGATATCAGATTTGTGAAACCAAAATTTTACTGCCACAATACATTTTTAAATGTTTTCAAATATCAGATATCCGATTTTTTTTTACTTTTACAAAATGGATATCCTATTCAAAATGGATATCCGATTTGTAAAACTTAGGCTTGGGCATTGCTATGGAGCAATGCACTAACACCCAACCCAAAATAAATTCAACTCGGGATTTTCGCATTTTTTGGCGAGTGAAAAACGCTACTTTTTCCTATTGCTATTTTTTGGCCCATCATGATCCTGCACATGCCTAGTTTTGTGAGGGGAGAAATGTCTTTCAAAGTTAGGACTAGAGCTAAATTAGAGTTAGGGTTAGGGTTCAAATACACTTAAGATAGTTTAATTAGGGTTAAGGTTAGGGTTAGGGTTATGATGGAGCCAACAATAAATTAATTAAGGTTAAGGTTAGGATTGGGATTAGGGTTATGGTTTGAGATAAGCTCAAGATTAGGGTTAGGGGTAGAGATAAGGTCAAGATTAGGGTTAGGGATAAGATAGGTTTTAGGGTTTGGGTTAGGGTTAGGGTTAGGGCTATGATGGAGCCAACATTAAATTAATTAAGGTTAGGGTTAGGATTGGGATTAGGGTTATGGTTAGAGATATAATTAGGATTAGGGTTGGGTTAGCATTAGGATTAAGGTTAGGGTAAGGGTTAGGGATAAAATTAGGATTAGGGTTAGGGTTTGAGTAAGGATTTGGGTTAGGGTTAGAGATAGGGTCAATATAAGGGTTAATATTAGAGATTGAATTAGGATTAGGGTTAGGTTTAGGGTTACAGATAGGGTTAGGATTAGGGTTAGGGATTGTCTTAGAATTACGGTTAGGGTTGAATTTTTTGTTATGATTGAGTTTAGGGTTAGGGTTTTGGTTAGAGATAGAGTAAAGATTAGGGTTAGGTTACAATTAGAGGTAGAATTAGGATTAGGGTTAGGATTAGTTGGGGTTATGTTAGAGATAGGGCCAAGATTAAAATTAGGGTTAGGGTTAGAGATAGAATTAGGATTAGGATTGAGGTTTGAGTGAGGGGAGCGATGTCTTTCAAAGTTAGGGATAGAGTTCCATTAGAGTTAGGGTTATGGAACAATTAGGGTTAGAGTTCAAATAGATTTAATATGGTTTAATGAGGGTTAGGGTTATGATGGATCTAACATTAAATTAATTAGGGTTAGGGTTAAGATTGGGATTACGGTTATGGTTAGAATTATAATTAGGATTAGGGTTGGGTTAGCATTAGGATTAGGATTAGGGTTAGGGTTAGAGATAGGGTTAGGATTAGGGTTAAGATTAGAGATATAATTAGGATTAGGGTTAGGGTATGTGTTATAGTTAGAGATAGGGTTAGGATTAGGGTTAGTTTTTTGTTAGAGATAGAAATAAAATTAGGATTAGTCTTAGGGTTTGTTTTAGGATTAGTTTTAGGGTTAGAGATAGTGTAATAATTACGGTTATGGTTATGGTTAAAAATATCTAATTAGGATTAGGGTTAGAAATAGAATTAGGATTAGTGTTGTAGTTAGTGTTAGGATTAGGGTTAGGGTTAGGGTTAGAGATAGAAATAGGATTAGGTAACCCTTTTTAGATATGTTAACCCCAACCCTAACTATACCACTCATCTTAAACATAATCCTAAACCTATCCATATTCATAATGATAACACTAATGCTAATCATAATTCTAACCCTAACCCTAACCACAATATCATAAATTTAATCTAATCATAATATCATAAATTTAACCTATCCCTAACTCTAACCCTAATCCTAACAATAAAATTCCTAATCCATAATCTTAACCATAAACCTATCCCTAACCCTAACCATGTAACTGAAACACTAATTGTAACTATTAAACTATCTATGTCACCAAAAAGTGTAGTCTTTGGAACTTTTTCACTCGTTTTGGCCTTTTCCCTTAGATTTTGGTCTGTTTTACTTTGATTGAGTCTTGAAATATTGCAAATCAACAACATTCGAATGGTGTTTTATTAAGGTTTTGTGAAGTGTTCTAAAAAATTTCCTCACTTTTCTAAGACTCTTTCAACATAATTCACCTAAATAACCCCTTTTTACCCCTTCCCAAGCCTTGTGACAAAGTGTTGTAATGCATTTTCACACTTTCCTAGGCTTGTCACCACTAATTTAACCCTTTTCAATGCTAATTTTTCTCCCTTAATGTAATTTTAGGCCTGATTAAAGTGTGTTTTGGGAGGCAAGGCTAATAAACCTCGTTAATCACTATTTTATTCCCAACCACCACTTGGATTTTCCCAAGTGGACTAGGTCACCATTTTGGGCGACGTAGTCCTTTTAGGCATAAAATTCAAAATTCAAAAAATTTCTTAATGAGAATTTACCTCCTAAGCCCTAGTGTCGGCCTATCATGTTGCATTTAAAAAAAAATTAGGGTTTTCACCTTCATTTCCCTCTCTCTGAAGCTAATCTTTTTGCATCTCTTCAGAAGTACTCTTGCACTCAAGCTTCCCAAGCAAGCAATCAAGCATGAGGCATCTCAAGCAACCTCCATTGGAGCTAGTTCTTGCATGTTGCAGATCTTCAACAACAAAGGATTTGGTAAGTGTTTGCATTTTCTTTGTCATTCAATCATCCTTTCATTTCCTTATTTCTCATTTGGATTTGATTATCATCAAAGGGGTTTGACTAAAGAAATCCCCTATTCTCTAACCCTAACCCTTATATCCTCTTTGCATGTGTGATTTGCAGGTGTTTATATGTAGGTTTGTCAAGAAGAAATGTGCTAGAAAGGTGTCCTCAACCCATCAAATCAATTCAAGTCAACAAAGCCCTAGTTGAAGCTTGGAGACCTCTTTCGGCCTGTTCTTTGTAGAATCTAAACCTGACACCTGTCAAGACCTGGAGTGTAGATCGAAGGCCCTAATCTCCACTTCCAGATTCTCAAGAATCCAAAAGAGGAATAGGTCACCAACAATGGTGACCTAGGCCCTTGGGGCCTATGTTTTAGGGATTTTCACATTTCAGAGTACCCATTTGACAGAAGCCCACTTTGACAGATTTTCCTGATAAGAGGACCAAGTCACCCAGCTTGGCTTAAGTGTCCGTGTGAAGATTTTTGATAGATTCCAAAAAATTCTAGGACTCCTCATCTGCAACTTCCAATACCAAGGTGCACAAGTTCTGTTATTTCCAATTTTCTTTCTGTTTGCAAGTATTTAGGTGAATTATTTCACATTACATGTAGTTTAGATTTACATTTGGTTGATGTTTCATGGTTATTTTATTTCATTACATTGCAACACTCAAACACACTTTATCACACACAACACAACCATATTCAACCCCTTCCTTTGAATGAACCTACCCAAAAGGCATATCACCAAAGTGGAAAGAGAGTCATCCCTAAACCAAGAGCTTCTAGGGTGAAATACAATTCTTACAATTGCCTAGGATACATTATTTTAGAGTATTTATATAAACCTTTTTTTGTACTAACTGAAAAAAGTAGGATTTGCCCTTATATTCTTAAAATGATAGGGAATAGGCTGAAATTATAAGATGAAGTTCTAATTACAAAATCAACTTGATCATTAAATTAGAGTTCATTATGTACCATATTAATATACATTTTTATTCTCATAAAATGTTGTTCAAACATGTGTAAATAAAATTATTTGTCAAAAAAGCAATTGAGCTGGCTGAAAAGGTAGATGTAGAAGGTGTTAAAATAAAAATTAAAGGTCATCTTAACAAAATTGAGAGAGCTCGTAAATAATCATCTATGCAAGGTAGAGTGCCCCTACATACCCTTCGAGCTAAAATTGATTATTGTTATTATGCGGTTCAAACCATCTATGGAGTATTGGGGATCAAAATTTGGATCTTTGTTTAAGATGAGCAATATCCTTCTATAATCTGACCAATTATAAATCTTAAATTCTATAAGATCAAATTAAAAGAATTAAATATCTTGGAGCAATGCTATGCTTAGTGCGTGACTCATTGAGATCAAGATTTTGGCTTCTTTTCTAAAATGATAGAGAAGTCGAAATAAAAAAAATTGGTCTCTAGTATATTTGTTTTTATTAATTACTAAGAGCCTTTTTTCTACCCCATTTAGAAAATTTGGAATGATGGGTATACTAGAAAAGAACGAGACTTCTTTAATTCATTTTTAATTTATTTAATCTTATCTATCTGTATTGTCCATTAATTATAATTTTATGTACCATTTTATGGTATAGAAATGGCTAATAATCCGAAGTCTATTTCTTATTGAAAATTAGAAACATAAATTAGAATTAAATTGGTTAATCTGAATTTATACTTATTATAATAAAATAAACATTTTTTAGTTCTGCTTTATCATAGCATCCATGGCTGAATGGTAAAAGCACCCAACTCATAATTGGGAAGTTGCAGGTTCAATTCCTACTGGATGCACAATAAAAGTTATTGTGCTCTACTCACACTATCTTTAAAATGAAAGAATTGCAAATAGTGAGGTTCTCTCAATTCAGTCGATTAGATTATCTATGAGCCACATGGATGCAAAGCAGATAATGGTAGGACCACCATACATGTGTGTTCAAGGGAGGCTTAGGCAATTTTAAAGAGCATAGGATTAATTGGTTCAATCGGTCAACAAGATAAAAGGAGTCAATGAACACACAATGCCGAAGACATGCATATGTAACTTAGAAGCTCACTACAAGCTAGACAAGGGATTAAAATATAAAGTGCAGACCAAATGCCAAGGGTTTATGGTTTTAGCTTGAATGAATAATTGTTTTAGGAAATACATTAAAATCCTACAAAACAAACTAATTTGAATAGGAAACTTATTTATACTTTTGAAATGTAGAAGTGGGGGAGATACACAATTTAATTTTTTTGTGTACATCTTCTTGACTTTTTCATTTTAGAATAAATTATTAAAAATTCTTTGCCATCAATAATTTACAAAAATATTACTTCTTACATCAAATTGGAGTTCTTCTGAGTGTAATAGTTCATTTCTTGATATTGCATGGTTTTAAATATCAACACACATTTGATTCTAGTGATTCTACTAATGGATATATCTACATGAGCATCATCACTTTAGCCTCAAAAATTATGAATGATTGCTCCTTGAAATTTTCCTCCCTAACATTGTTCTTTGATTAATTTGAGTTACTTTGAATGAGTTTGAATTACTTCCTATACTCACCATTTTTTGTGTGGAATAATTCAACCATTGTAGGAATTTAATCTTTTACCTACACACAAAAATGTATAACCTCTAATGCACTTTGGTACAACAATGCTATCATGAAATTTATAACTGGTTAAATTCGTATGCGAAAGTGATTTGATATCAATTTGGTAAATTTTCATTATGATCACATTGGTTTGGTAGAAACTCATTAAAAAATGTATCTTTATATAGGAACAAGAAATTTCTAATATTCATTGCTAGATAATACCTAAAGAAGGGCCAAATACAAGAAAAGTATAGCAATAAAAACCTATAAAATATTTTAATGTAGCATCAATATGTTTATAAAATATTATAATGTAGCATCAATTTGTGCAAAAATATTAATTAATAGTTAAGTGATCCTTGCTTGAATAATACCTAAAGAAGGGGTAAATATAAAAAAATTGTCATGGCCATTTAGCCCAAGCATTGTTACTTATATACATTGTTAGAAAAACAAGAAACTACCTTGTATAGAATACACTATAGAATGAAATACATTTAACTAAATTGTGCATCATTTCTTAGAGATGTAGATCATTATGATATATATGATGCAAGTATCACAACAATAATCTTTACATAAACACACTTTATTCAAAATAGTGCAATAATCCTTTTACATCACAACATATTTAAAAAACAATTAGTAGAGCAATTGAATTCAATGTTGGGAACAACATATGTTTGAAATGCACTGAGAAAAGAGTGCAACATAACAAATTGATCTATTACAATGTACCATCAATTTATGCAAAAAAACAAATGGACTATTACACAATCTCCCCTTCCATAGTACATAATGAGCTCTCAAGAATAACAAAATTCAATCAAATTTTCTATCCCAAGAATACATGTCAATATTTCATTAAATCATTATGTTGCCATTCCACACCACATTTGTCCTATGAATTGATAGTATTGCATTTTTTTGTGTAGAAATGGCTCATAGTATCTATTTATTTAAATTAAATTTTATTCAACCTAAAATAAAGATTATTTATTATTCAGAGGTAGATTTATTTTATTTTTTAAATAAGAACAAATAATTAAACAAGAAAATTTAATTATTTATTAAATCTATTCTGTTAATTTTGTTTTTACTATTATATAGTAGTTCTGTTATACATAAATCCTTGCTAGTAGCTCGATGCAAGAATTTAAATCAACAATTTTTACAAGAACTATGTTTACAATATAATAAAAATATTAACATATAATTAAACTTAAAATTTAATTATCCTGATTTTGATTGTTTGAGCTCTAAATTGATAAAAACAAGTTTACTTTAATATTTTAGTGAACAATTAAATTCCTACTCCTCATATCTTAATTTGATAACTGTTAAACTCTTAACTAATTAATCATTATATATAAACATTTGAATTAATAATTTTTTTAACAAAACATTAATAATTAATAATTAACTAATTATTAACAACATATATTATTATTTCAACTTTTATGATCACACAAATTTCGCACTAATAACCTAAACTATATAAATTTATTCTACTTTTACATTGAATCAAATTGTATGGAGAGACGATTTTTTTTTTTTAAATCCTCGTTTGTTTGGTTGTGTACGAGCAGATAAGATATGATAATTTAGATTGGATAGAGATATGATTTACATTGAAGAGAGAGAGAGATGAATGAATTTCAAAGTTTGAAAAGCATGCCATAATAGTTTTCCATCAGAACTTAAAAATCAGAGTTCACATCGTGGTGAATTCGATTCCACTGTTCATATTTAGGAACCCTCTTCAACTCCTGTTTGCAATCCAATTGTACATGTAACATGTGCAAGGCTCAAATGGATCCCACCATCTTGCTGGGCAAAATCATTTATGAATTGTACAATAATATCATGTTTCTGATTTAATTGACATTAGATTAGATTTTCACTCATGTTTCTTGTATGTAATATATTTTAATAGCATACATACCTATCATTTAATACTTCAAAATATATTCTTTAATTATTTTATTAACTATTAAATATCTAGATAAAATATTCATATTATAATTTTCAAAATTGAAAATCTAAGAAACATTAAATGATGATATTCTAAAAATAATTGACCAAACAAATTGTAATTTATAGGAGATATATTCTATAAAGGTTTCATTGTCAATCTTGTTAGTGTCATTATGTGTCTTCTTATTATTATACTATCTATTTGAATAGGAAATTTCTTCATTTTCCTATATTTGTAGTGGATGGTTTTAGGTGTTACAATTGTGGACATATTGTGTTTTATGGGTGTAAATTTCATCAATTTAAGAGTTGATACTGATATTGAAGATTTGACAATGTATGAGAATAGCTACACTAACAAAGTGACTAAGAAAGTTCATCCCTAAGATGTTTCATAAGGTATGTATTTTGAATTACCTCCGAATATGATTCTCCCTATCTAGATATTTGGTGTCACCTATAAATAGCTTAATGCAAAATATTTTGTTTGGAGGATTTCTCTTGAAAGCATGCCAAGAGACTAGATTCATAAAGCCTATCATTACCACATAAAGGGGGGTTTAAGACAATTTTTGAGTAAATTGTCTTAATTTGAGACAAAAAAACTTGTGTATTATCTTTAATATTATCTTTAAGCGAGTGTCTCAAATTATTGTTTTAAAAAATTATCTCTGTAAAGCCAATATAAAATAGAAGTATTTTTTTCTCTTTAGAGACAATTTCACTTTTTTCTCTTTAGAAAAAAATAGTTGGAATTAAAGACATATTGTCTTGAGACAATATGTTTTCAATCCCAACTATTGTCTCTATAAAGACAATATGAAAAAACGTACTAAAAAAAAAAAAATTAAATATTTTTTTATTGTGGTTTTCAACATTCAATGTTTCTAAACTCTTTTCGTCCTCCTATTTCTTGAAATTTTTATTTATATTTTTCCAAATGCATTGGAAATTTGATATGTGTATTGAAAATCATCCTCATTTACACAAAATAAAGAAGTTGAGTAGGTCCAACTAGATAGTAGCATAACTCCATCAATTGTACCACCTCTTTTGCAATCTAAAGCTCAGGAAATAGTAAAGAATATTTTAGATGAACAAAGTTGTCGAAGGGAAATGGTAATAGAAGGGATTCATGGTTATATGTACCATCAATCTACCTTTCCAGGAGAAAAAATGAACACTATGTTGGAGAACCAAAATAAACAAATTCTAAAAAGGCGGAAGATCAACAAATGTAAACAAGCTCAAATAGAAAGTTAGTCCTTAGAACCAGCTACTATCTCTCTTATTATCACTCAATATTGTGCCCTTGCTAAGTTGTAGAACTTAGCTTATTGGTGAAACATGGAGACTTTTCCAGGCTGTGGGTCACCTAAAGGAAAAAGAACCTCTAGAGAGGGCTAGTTCCCTTGGTGTCTCACCTAGATTAAATAAACTAAAGATTTACTGAGAAAAGGGATAGGAGGATAACATAAACTAAAATATAACTATTTGAGGTGATGGACCATAATGTTTTCTCATGCTTTATACTTTTGTTTTGACACATAAAACACCAATAACTCAACTATTTCTACACAAATAAACTTAAACATACTCATGTATCAACGTTTCATAGAGAGGTTGAGTGTTTTTACTCCTTAAAGGAAGAAAATTGAGTATTCTTCACAACTTGAAACTATTTTTCACCTAAACACAGAATATAACCTACATAAAATATGCTTTTCTTGTTCAAAGGTTCTAAAATAAGATATATATTCAAGGATTCATGCATGAAATCATAAAAAATGGATCGATTACTAGCTACACACAATAGAAACAAGTCCTTGAAGGAATAAATTGATATATTTATTGTTGAAAATGTGTTTTACAATAGTACATGCTTGGAAATGACTAATTTGTTCTCAAAATCTAGAAAATTACATTTATTTTTAGTCACAATATGATTGATTTTTGAGTTATAGTATAATGGTTTGTTGGAAGAACTTTTCAGAAGTTACAACACCACAAAAATTTGCAAGAACTAAATAACAAAGTGAGCCTAGTTTCTTGTTTGGCTATCCTATGTTGGAGAGAAAGGACGAAAACATCAAAGACTATTAAATGACTCCTTCATGATTATTTCTATCTTTTTGACTTTATCTTGGTCGCTGGAAAAAGGTCTTATCTTTACTTGACTACTGGAAAATCTGTTGAATCTTCTCTCAACCTTTCTAGATACTTGCAACTATCCATTCCTATTCAAACTACCTCTTAGATGCCCTCAACTTGTTGTCCAAATCAACAAATTACATCCCTATATCTCTTCAACTACTATCCTTGTCACTCTCTTAACCTTATCTACCTCTTAACTACTCTTTGCTCCATGAAACTACCTTAACCGCTCTATGCTTGATAATAGGGCATGTTTCTTGAATGAGTGTTGAGGGGAAAAATAAAAAAGGACTCCTTGATGTTGAAAAAGACTCTTTCAATGCATATTCAACCCTTGATGGTGATTCATAACATGTTTTGTCATGTTCATCTCTTGATCAATAAAAAATTATACTTTAATCTTGTGCAATGTTGTGCCTACCCATTGTATTCACTATATATACTCTCAACATAGCCTACTATTGGTTCACCTTTTAAAATTTTGAGAACACCCTATAAGACCATGTTGCTATCCTTTCATTCCTTTCCACTATCATAGCATATTTCCCCCTTAAAATAACCATCCTTCCATTGTTTGAACATTAGTTTCTTTGCTTACTATCCCTTCTCATGGTGGTTTGTCATTTGACAAAGAGAACTGTCCTCTAATTTTGCATACACACAAATTTTTGTCCTCTTATTCTTGTATCTAACTATGGCTGCTCTTTTCCTCAAGGAAATTACTATCTTTTCACCATTTTTATTGAAGTTTTGACACCACTATTTATTGCTATTGACAACACTTGAAAATTTTAATATGTTTTTCCTCCTTCCTTAGACTGCAAAAAATTTGCAAACACTAAATTCTCATTATGTTCCACCACTTTATTCACTATGATTTGCTCATTTAATCATTGTCCATAAAAAATCTTTTTGTCCATAGGAAAGTCGCCTTGGTTTTTAACTCCTTGACACTATGTGACAATACTCTTTCTTTGTTCTCATGGCTTCTAGTTTCTAAATCTGTACTTTATAATATCTACCCACTATACTATTTTTTGTGTATATTCTACTATAAAATCTATATGTTCATGTATCTTGTCTTGAATTCCTTTAAGACCCTTAAATCACCACGAATAGCCTCATGTTCATTTATGTTATGTGCTCCACTCCCTTGAAACTGTGCTTGATGAACCTCTACTTTAACTCCACTATCATCATAGATTGGAATAGATGCACTTAGGGTAAGTGCACCAATTTGTGACACAATTTTGATGCAAAATTGGAAAAATTGCAAAAAAAGGGCCAAAATTGAGCATTTGGTGTGTGCCAAATGTAAAAGTAAATTAAAATCCAAAAAACACATTTCAAAACTGCATTTCATTTCAACCCATGTCTTGGCTTGGAGGATTTGAGCTCTGCAACTCGCGCTCACCAAATCTCATCCATTTTTTGCACTCTTACCTTGTGATTCTTCATGAGGATGTCAGCAACATGCCAGAGAGGTCAAAGATTGTGAAGAGGTGTGCATTTTTATTCTATTTATTTTGAATTTGATTTAGAATGCAGATTGAAATAGGTTTTTATAATAAAACTTTATTCTAATTCTCAAGGAATGAATCTCCATGTTGAAACATTAAGAATTCACAATCAGCCCCTCATGAAGATCCTCCTATACAAGAACAACTTGAAACCCTTCCATCAATTCATAGGCATCTTCAAGGAGCACAAGAAAATATTCTAAATCAAATTGAAAACAATAAAAGAGGCATTGAACAATTAATTGGAAGATTAACCGAGCATGCCGAAACCCACCCTTATAGGAGAGGGATTGTTGAATCATTGAAGTCAATTGTATCTCATGTAGGAGAAATGAGCGAGAAAATAAATTTTTGGTCAAAAAAGAGGCATGAGATAAGACAATTTTGTGCTAGTGTTTTTTCATATGTAGATGTGAAAAAACAAAAAATTAGAAATGCCAACTTGTGTGCCCTATTTATAGACCCGAGAACCAATGCACCTTTGTCTCATGCATACAGAAGGTTCCCCATCCATTGGTTCCACCAGGAGTTAATTAAAAATAAATTTTGGGAGCAGTGGTGGATGGTATTTGACCAACCTCCATGCAATAACCATGAGGTACCACAATACTTTTTGAGGAAACTCTATTGTGAGTTTTTCCTCAATAGGATGCCAAATTATGTTGAAATCGTAGACTTTTAGGGTAGAGGTTGGGGCTCCACACATGATAGACCTGTTGCACGATGTAATCCACAGTTTGCATCAAGACCCTTAGGCAAACCCATGCTGAAGCATGTCATCGTTCCTTCCATTTTAATGGATAGTGTAGAGGTGGACATGTTGGAGTCAATTGGATCGCTTGCCCAAACCATTTTATAGTGTGTGAGGCCTCTAGTAGAGCCTAATGTGGAGGGGATGTGTAGGCCTTGAGCTCCACCCCACCATTGTGACACTTGTGGTTTTATTTGCACATACGATTTTTAGAGTACTTGGGATGTAACTACACATCCTACATTAGTTGTAGAGGCGATGGCTTTCACAAATGACTTGTTGAATGCAACATTCAACATTAACACTTAGGTAAAATTCAACAAGTTCATTTAATGTTGTTTATTAAATTATATTTTGAAATTTAGGAATAACTAAATTAGTAGAATTTCGATATGATGAAATTTTAGGGTTGGAGTGTTAATGAGATGTGCTCCATTTCTACAGACCCTTATTCATTCTCTATGTTGAGTCAATAGGTATGCAACTAGTATTAAAGATATTATTATTTCATTTGAAAAATTGAATGTTTGTCTCATAACATGCTTTGGATTTCAAACAGTTTCTAGGTGGACCTTCGACCTCCACACCTTGCAAGTCATTTCCTCAAACAACTTACACTCAGGTATCCTTTATTCATTAATGGTGTTGTAAAAAAATGTTAGCTAGTTTTCATAATTTTGCGTATACAAATCTAAAAAATTGATGAGAAACACAAACATTGCATTTGTATTCCTTGATCATGTCACATTATCTTCTCCTAATTCAATTTTTGTTCCTTTATTTCTTCCTAATCAAATCCCATTAAAATTTAATAGTTCACCCTATTTTCCATGATCTCCTCCTAGCCCATCCCCCTAATATCTTCCAATCCATGTTATGTGTCATTATTCCCTTCTACTCCCATCTTATTGTACCCATTATTATTTCACCCTAGATGTTCCATGATCCCCTATGTTCCACCCTATGTTCCTTTATCCATTCTATGTTATACCATCTTTATCCACATTTCATCCTAGACAACTCTTCTTTATTATTTCTACACACAGGTCAAGTTCACACTTCATGTACTATATTCAAACCCTAGAAACCTCCTAATTCACCCTATGTTTAATTATTCCATACTAATCACATCCCATTAACCTCTAATTGTCCACCCTATATTTTGTTATCCCATCCTAGCCCATCCCATCAATCTATACTAGTCCATACTATGTTCCATTAACCCCTTCTATTCATATCCCATTACCCTCTCTTATTTCACCTTATGTTCCATTATCCCCTCTTGGTCTTTTCCCACTATCTTTTCCTAATTCACCCTATGTTCCTTTTTTCCCTCCTAATCTCATCCCATTAACCTCTTATAGTTCATGCTATATTTTGTTATCCCATCCTAGGCCATCCCATTAATCTATTCTAGTCCATCCCATATTCCATTATTGCATTTGACTCCCGTCCCATTGTACCCTCTATTATTTCACCATATGTTCCATTATCCCTTGTTGGTATTATCTCTTTATCTCGTTTATGCTATAGCACCTCCATCCAAATTTTATCCTATACACCATTAGAAGAAATAAATTTCCTTCCACTCAGTATTGACCAAAGTTGTCTTCTCCATTACTATTGCACACCTCAATAGCCAACTTCATGTGCTATAATAAAACCTTAGACACATCCTAATTCATGGTATGTTCCATTATCCCTTTGAAAGCTTCTAGTAACATAATAATCCTCACTTCATTCATGTGAACTTCATCATGGCATTATCACTATGTTGACAACATGCCCTCATTAACATTAGTTCATCAGCGTATGCAATATGAATCTCAATGAGCATTGAACTTTGGCATTTGCAAGAGTTTGGAATATCCTAGTGGACTTAGTACTTTCACGATTCTGTGATCTATAAGAACTATATTGTAGTATCAACTGCCAACCATTTACTCTTTCATTTATGATAGTTATAAAGGGACTACTTGAGATTCTTTATATTACTGTTAGATATGTTGTTCCATTTGTAGTTGTTGACATCTGATAGTCCTAGTGATGTTGGTGGCACGATGGACCAAGGAGTTGTTGTAGCAATAACTAGTTCTAATCCATTGAGAGAGGTATGCAATAGATTAGTCAATTTTACATTATATTTGATCTTTTATAGTCTATTATAGAAAATTGTCATGATACTTTTATGTTGTTTAATTTCTATCTTGATGGTTGCTATAGGTGGTTGTCATTCTAGATCATGGATTTGGTAATGCTGTAAATGTGCATGATGACTATATGTATGTGGTAAGTGATTATATTTTGTTATATGTCATACCATAATTCAATTTCTATATATTAACATGTTTACTTTTTATTGTATCAGTTTAAGGTCTAGAGTGAGGAGAGGAGGACTAGTGAGCGTGTTGAAAAGAAAAGAGAACCAACAAGCACTCCATCTGGCTGAATTTTGAAGGTAGCACGAGATCTATTTCCTTCCCCTAGAGGGAAATGACTATGTATTAGGGTCATTTGTTGTATGCCTATGCCACATTTTGGAACATATGTTTTCTACTTGTAGACACATAAAAATGACTTACGCCCACAGGCTCTTCTTTTAACCTTGGTTGGGACATTTTAATTATGTTTCTAACCCACTTTCAACTATTAATTAAATAATTCATAATTATTTGATTAATTCATACCTATTTATTCATAAGGATTATTAAATAAATAAATTTCAATTATTTATTTAATGCGTCACTAATTAAGTCTTCCCCGTCCTAAAATTAAATAAATTCTTATTTATTTAATCTACCTTCCACTATAATTAAATAATTATATTTAATTATCTAATTATTCATTAGCCTCTTCTCTCATTAATGAAATAAATTTTATTTATTTTGGTCCACTCTCCTAAACTTTGAATTAAATCTTTATATTTAATTTAAAAGGTTCCTTTTGTCACATTCCTCTAATAATTAAATAATATCTTTATTATTTAATTTTCCACCTAAATTAAATAACTTTTATTATTTAATTTCTTCTAAATCTTATTTATTTAAAATAAGTCCCCATTTAAATTCCCTCTTTAGTAAATAATTTAAATTATTTGCTGCCCCATGACCCCACTCCCTTTGGAATTCCAAAGGTCGGCCATGTGAAGGGTCACACTGTTGATTCTGTAACTTTCAATCTTGGTTGTTCACACAAAATTGCACTTTTCTATAAAAGAGCAATTTTGGTCTCATTGTCACCCCCGACTATCTTGTCATTTTTCACATCTCTTGCATTTTAGATAATCTTAGCATTGTTATTCTCATTTGTCATAGCATATTTTATATTTTTCCATTTCATTTAGCATATCTAGATTTTTAGATGCATTACTAATTGTAGTAGTTGCATTACATGACATTTTAGATTAAATCCTTCGATATTTGCTTAGGGCTTGTCTTTTCATTTGTTTTGCTCATCATAAATCTAAGGGAAAAATGCATATTTTCAGTAAATTAAGGTGGTGTAATGGAGGTTAGTCATGGAGGATTGAAGACAATCTGTCAAGATTGTTCATCTATTCCTTTGCACTTCATTACCACATAGGGTTTTTCAAGATTTCACATTTAAGATCCAAGAAGAATTATCCTTTGTTACATTGGTGAACCTGACATTCTACTTAACACATTCTTTCTAGTCATAGTACTGATTTTTTGTCACTTTTTTGCAGGTCATAGTACAGATTTTTTTCGGCATTTTCGCAAGTTGTAGGTATACAAAACGACACATCTGATAGATGAAATGATGCATATGCAAATTCGAGCCACATCTACTTCTCCAAACGACGCATCTGCAACTTTGAGCCACATCTGCATTTTCAAACGACGCGTACGCAAAGATGCACCACATCTAACATACCAAATGCAGCATCCGCAAGGAAACCAACAGTTTATTCTCTGAATGACACATTTGATAATGTCTGTGATGCAAGTGACTTGTCGAGCCGCATCTGACAGACCAAACAACGCATCCGCAGAGCCGAGTTGCATCTAATAGACCAAAAGCTGCATCTGACTTCCTGAGCCACATCTGCCAGGGCGCGCCGCATTTTGATTGGTAAAATTTCACTTTTTGTTAGAATTGTAATCTGGATCCGATGCGACCGTGGCCAGTTTTCCCTTTTGATGAGATTTAAAAAGAACCAACCTTAGGATAGACATCTAATTGGAAATTTATCAATCCTAGGATAGGCACTTCATTTTACTTTTGTTTGGTTAAAATGAACCCCATGTTTTTGTGAAGCAACATCTTCACTTAGAATAAAATTTTTTCATTTGGGTTTAAAACTAAACATTTGTCTACTATGCTTGATTGGGTAATAGGTATATGCTCTCCCCTTTACTGGGTGATCAAAAAACCAGACTTACTCATTTTCTTTATGCATTCATTTTTTATTAAATCCTTTAGAAGGCCTGCCATAGTGGGAAAAAGTACTCACCCTACGGGAATTACCTAAGTGGGAACAACCAAAGCTAGGTTTTCCAACCCACTATAATCAAAAGTGAATTTTGGGGAAACCCATATTCAACGACAGTAGACAGGATAACCATCCCCAAAATCTCTATTCTAAATAGTGGGAGGTCTCTTGAGGGAGTTTATCTATTTTCATGCCGAACAGAAACCTTGACTAAGAACCATAGTGTAGAAGCCAGCCGTGTCAGTAACCAGACATTGTTTCAATAACAATGCAAGGGGAGGGAAGAATCTGCCCCCAAGACACTCACCATATAATCGCCACGGACTGTTTGCTCAGGGGATTCGATATCCACTTTTGTCACCTTGAGTACGCACTTGGAAAAGACAAAAACATGGGCACCCTCTAGGGGGTGACACGACTGTGTGAGTTGACGCGATTTTAAGATGTGGGATGTGATTACAAAGATGACCTTTTGAATTTTAAGAGTGAGTCTATTTGAAGTAATTTAGTTTCTATGTGCTTGACAACTGTTTTCAAACAGCTTTCAAATAGGCTGAACATCAAACAAATCTGGATCAAAAACTTGGTAAATCGACCAAACAGTCTTCTATTTTCCAGAATTTAGTTCATGTGACGTAATTGGTCTTTTGAACCACATTTGAGCTATAAAAAGCCACATTTGAGAAATACAGAGCCGCATCTGCTCTGTTGAGCCGCATTTGCTCTATTGAGCCGCATTTGCTCTGTTGAGCCACATGTACCCTATTGAACCGCATTTTCCTGTCTGTGAAAACAACTACCAAAATCAAGTCCTGCAACGCAATTGCTTTGTCGAGGTGCATTTGACATACCGAGCCGCATTTGCCATTGTGAACCAAATATGCTCTATCGAGCCGCATTTGCCAGATTTTGAAAAACATTCTGCCCACTGCCAAAATCAAAGTTGAAATTTGTCTTTTCCAGAATTCCATCAAGTCCATCCTTTTTTGTTTCTGTCAAACCAGATACTGAGTTGCTCAACTTCCCTCATTACACATCATTCTTAGAATCATCATAGGTTTCTAATTGCATTTGACTAGTTGCATTGTTAGTTTTATCATGTCCTTAGACACTCATTTTGCAGATTTTAGGAATACACTCCTTACCATCTATTGTCAAGACTTTGTCTTCAAAAGTAGGTTATCATTGGACCCCATCACCTTTAGTCACTTAGTCAAAACTTTTGTGAATTGTTTCCCACTCAACAGTCTAGTGTGGAAACTTCACTTTGTCCTCTTTTAAAGTCCCATTTTGGTCCCTTGATTTTCCAAACCTGAAACATTGCAAGCACTTTGTTGGTCAAGTAGTCATCTCCTTAGATTGCTCAATAGTGAGTGTATCTTAGGCTCCATTTTAGTTTGCATATCACTAGTCTCCTCATTTTAGAGTCATACCATTTTTTTTTGCATCCACCAAACCTTTCATAATCTCATTTGCATTCCATAGCATTCCTTATTCTCAAAAAACCCAAAAACATAGTGTCACATTTTAGGTCATTATCTGTCATCATCCCAAAAGTTGAGCAAAACTTTTTATGGTTGAAACTAGATTACAAAAAAGGAAGAAACTCATGGATCCCTTTGGTGAAGACATCTATATTCCCAATTTCATTGATAACACAAATTCATTCCCTAACAACATGAATGATCTTTCTAATGACATGGAAAATTCGGTGATTAATACTTTCGGTGAGGCATCCATTTCACACAATCCCTTTGAACAATTTATTCACAGAGATCAAAAGGGGGACGTTTTACGAGTTGTTGCCCAAAACCCAGAAGTGGCCTCTTTTGTGGATGAATTAGTCCTACATGACCCATCCAGATATTTAGCCATGCTCCTTGACCAAGGGGCTAGGTTACCAAAAGGATTCGACCTCAACACCATTAGAGCAACATCTCCAAATCAATTGCACAATCTGTCCATGGGAGCCTCTTCACAAAACACCATCAACACCATCAATACTACCTCCCTTTGTCACGCTACCACCACAAACAATGCTGCTGCTACAACTAATGCTACTACCACAACTAATGCAGCCACCACAACCAACACAACTTTCATTGGAGGACCATCTACCCAAATCAACACCACATCCCAATCCATCCCCCAACAAGCAACCACTACCCCTTCACAAACATTTGGGTCAACAATAGGGGCAACTAATTCAAATCTTTTTGGAACTTCATTCAATTCCATGGGTCCATCAGCAAACCTATTATTAGGTCTCTCAAATAATATGGCAACTACCTCATCACATCCTGTTGGGAGAAATAAATGCAGAGTTACCACCCAAGGACCCCAACCTAATTATTCTCAGGGTAATACCAACATTCCTTTAGGACAAAACAACAATCAAGGCCCAAATTCCTCATTTGGTCAAAGCAATCAAGGCACCCAATCTTTTACTCCATTTGGACACCAACAAACTCAACATCAACAAGGCCCACAAATTCCATCCAACATGGCAGGATCTCAAATCCCCACATATGTTACTCAAGTCCATACACAGTAGCACATCCCTCATCAAAACACTCAATTCCAGCAAACACCTCAAAGCACTCAATTCCAACAAACACCTCATCAAAACATTTACTTCCAACAACCACCTCCTCAAAATACTCAATTTTCTCACCAGCAACCAATTTCGAATCAATACATCTCATCGCAACAACAAGGGAGTCATGCTGCCCCTATCACCAACATGTGTGATGCTACCAACAACCCCATTGTGGAGGCACTCACACTCAAACTGGCTACTCTTCAAACGCAAGTAGAGACATTGCAACAATCCAACAAAAAGTCTTACATGTCACATGACTTGTGTCCTTATCCATTTGACACAACCTTGTATATGCCACCCTTTCCTCATGGATATGTGGTACCTCATTTTCCCAAATACAAGGGCAAAACAAATCCAATCGAACACATAAGAGAATTCACCACTAGTTGCATGGATATTGCTTATGAACAAACCTATCTCATGAGACTCTTTTCAAGAAGTCTCGCAAGTCATGCACTAGAATGGTTCTCACTCTTGCCTAAGGGAATAAAAACATGGGATGAATTGGAAAACAAATTTGTGAAGAACTATGCCTACAACATTGACACAGACATTGACATTGCCTCCTTATGCAGACTTACCCAAGAGGATGTAGGAGAGAATTTCATTCCTTTCTTTCAAAGATGGAGAACCTTAGCAAGCAGATGTCTAGTAGAAATACCTGAAAAGGAGAAATTAACCATGTTTGTGCAAACTCTCCTTGGACCGCTAAGGTATGGATTACAGGTTCATTGTTGCACCACTTTTGTTGACCTTGTTGAAAAGGGTGTTCAACTTGAAAAAGCCTTCATTGGCAAAGGCAAATTGAAATATGGTGGAAAAACCATCAACACCACCACCAATAATAACCCAAGTAGCTCAAATGACAAAAACAAATACTGGGTCAAGAACAAGCATATCACAAACGACGGTGTAGTTGATGCCAAAACTATAAATGCAATAGGTCATGTACTCACAATCAAAGGAGTACAAAATCAAAATGCACCTGTCACTACACCGACACCAACTGCAAATGCTATCCAAAGCAATTCCACCCAAACTAATCAAAGACAGTTGTGTCAACCCCGAAAAATCCAAAGGTGTACATACACTCCTTTGGGTGAACCTATTGAAGTTGTCTTAAAGAAACTCCTTAAAAATGGTGTCATCACATTGGAAGACCCTAAACCATATGAACCTGGTTAGTTCAAACCAGCATGGTGGGATGATAATGCAGTTTGTGATTTCCACCATGTCAAAGGGCACAAAACATCCTCTTGTCGTCAATTGTGAAATCTGGTGCAAGACCTCATTGAGAACCACACCATCGAGATGGGTGGGCAATCCTTCACATCTAATGTGGATCACACTATACACAAAAACCCACTGCAGGATCATGGTAAAGCTTCCTTGTTTGGCACAAACAATCAAGCCAACAACATCCGTCCAGCCTACAATACTACCTATCCTACATACAGTTACCCCGACAGTACCATTATTAACAATCTTCGTGTTGTTGAGGAAGATAAGTATGTTAATACCATCACCATTAAAAAAGTCCCAGAATGCAATGTCACCACCCGCAAAGGCAAGATCACCATTCCAGGTCCTTGCCCACGTCAACCAAAAATCACCATACCTGGTCCATCTACAAAATAGTCAACCCCTAAACTAGAGTTCAACCTTATTGAGCAATTGAATAAGACACCTGCTAAAATATTCATCCTTGAATTGCTCCGTATCTCACCCACACATAAGGCTATCTTAGACAAATTTTTGCAAGAGTTGTCTGTCCCAACCAATATTGATGTCAACCACTTTGAGACTATGGTCGGATATCTAAATTCGCCCCATCACATCACCTTTTCAGACAGTGCCTATTCTTCACCCAAACCATTGCACAATGATGCCCTCCACATTGAAGTTTTTGTCCACAAGCATAAGGTTAGACGAGTCCTAGTAGATGGTGGAGCAAGATTGAACATTTGCTCTCTAAAATTGGTTAAAGCTCTCGGTTTCTCTGATGCATGTGTAGATGCTAGCAAGAGCATCATCATCAAAGCCTATGATGATGAAGAATGTGCTTCTAAAGGCGTCATTACAATTCCACTCTGGGTAGGACCAGTTATCATAGATACAACATGCCAAGTCTTGGATCGTGATATACACTACAACATCTTACTTGGTCGACCTTAGATTCATGCCTTAAAGGCTATTCCATCCACCTACCACCAATGCCTAAAATTCCCTTTTGATGGTATTGAGATTACTATCCCAGGAGATCCCGATCCTTTTCAATACTGCACAAATTTGCAAGCCACCGCTGAGCATCAAGTACCCATAAATCAAGAGGTCTCCACTTCCACTTCATCCAAATACATTGACTCATCCACACTCACAAAATCATCCATTCCATTAATGTCTACCACACCATCTTCATCAGCCTCCATCCCAAGTAAATATTTTCAGATCCAAGACCTTGGTTGTGGAGAGTTCAAATTGAATACAGCTTACTGCATAACCACAATACCGAAGCCACCTAAGGTCTATGGTAGACCATGTTTTGCAATTAAGCCCAAAACAACTTTCAAGGTTCCACCGAAAAGTGTTTTTACACGGTGGGGCAACATGGGTAATGAAGTCATTATTGACATAGATAACTAGATTTACAAAGACCCAACAGAGTTATCTCCACTACCATTACATCTCTATGGCAAAGGTTATGATATATGCAAATCCCTAGGGTTTGACGGCACAAGTGGCCTTGGAAAGAATAAAAATGGAAGAAGGGAACCAATTACCATCACTACAAGACCAAAGAATATAGGGCTAGGGTTTGACACATTCAGAACTAAAGATCAACGTACCCTTAAACTTTCAAGTAAGGTTGTAATGGCTACAGAAAGTGTTGAGACATGCGAAGAATCCCTTACCGAAACTGACTCAAATGAATGGGAATGGGGATATGACAAAACTATAAGTGACTATGACATTAACGAACTATTCCTAGAACTTGGCCAACTTTCCTTTGAAGAACGATTCAACCAGAAATATAACATTGACCCTATTGACTGACATTCTAAAAATAAAGAATGGGTGTGCATTCCTTGGAACCCAAAAGAACACAAGGTGTCGTCGGCAATACCTGAATCATCCCACCCCATTCTTGAGATTACCCATGAGCCTAACCTACTTGAGCCCACTATTCATACCTCTGAAATGCCAACTACTAGTCATGATGATTTTATCCCATATTATGATTTTGAATTCGATTCATCTGACTCAGAGTATGGACCATCCATTGCATCGGACACGGAAGTTGAAATTGACAACTTTTCCTTTACACTTGAGGCATCAATTTGCACACTTTCCGCATCCTCCCCATCTTTCACCAACACTGACGATGGGATCCATCTTGTTTACCCACAACTGATCGACTGGGACCAACAAGATCCACCAATAATGGACATTTTCCAGAATGATGAAACAATTGCAAAATTCATGGGGCTACGAGAAGGTATTCCATGGGGTGATCACAATGCAGGGTTCTCCATTGATCTAGATTGTGTAGCTTACTTCGGGGAGACCGTGCAACCCTCTAGTCACAAAAATATAAAGAATAAAAAAGAAAAAGAAATGTCTTTAGGTGAAAACCGCAAGGCACCTTCTGATGATAAAATAGTAAAAATAAAGGATGTATCTGAAGGTGAAAACCTCTCTGAGGCGCCTAAGGATGGAGGATTGGACTTTCTCCCTGTAACATAGGAAAAATCAGCTATGCTTATTGAGGACACAACAGAAGTTAACATAGCCACACCAGAGAATCCCAAAATGATTCTCCTGGCCGCATCATTGACAGATGAAGAAAAACCTGAATTCACACAATTTTTCATAGATAGGAAAGTTAATTTTGCATGGTCATATGTTGACATGCCAGGGCTTGATCTAGAATTGGTTCTACATCATCTTCCTCTTGTCCCAAGAATCAAGCCAGTCAAACAAAAGTTGCGCAAAATGCACCCACAGATAGCACTACTCGTTAAGGCTGAATTAAAGAAATTAATGGATGCTGAATTCATAAGGTCAATAGACTATGCTGATTGGATATCCAATATTGTTCCTGTTACAAAACCAAATGGACAAATCCGTATCTGCACGGATTTCAAGGATCTGAACAAGTCTTTCCCAAAGGATGACTTCCCCCTACCCAACATAGACATGATCATTGATCTCACAGCAGGGTATGAGATGCTTTCCCTCATGGATGGTTTCTTGGGATATAACCAAATCAGAATTACAACAGAAGATCAGCATAAAATGGCATTCACCTGCCCATGGGGAACGTACTATTGGAACGTCACACCTTTTGGCCTAAAGAATGCAGGCGCTACATATCAGAGGGCTATGAAAACAATCTTCCATGACATGATGCATATCCTAATGGAAGATTTTGTGGATGACTTATTGGCAAAATCTTTGACAAGAAAAGAACATCTAAAAGTCTTGGACAAAATTTTCAGATAGCTTGAAGATTACAAGGTTAGATTGAACCCAAAGAAATGTGTCTTTGGAGTCACTTCAGGTAAGCTGTAGGGATACATAGTTTCAAGACGAGGCATTGAGGTTGACCCGACAAAAGTAAAAGCAATTCTGGACATGCCTCCACCGAAGGGAATCAGTGAGTTGTGATCTCTTCAGGGCAGATTGCAGTCTATTCACCGCTTCATTGCATAATTAGCAGACAAATGTCAACCATTCCAATATTTTCTACGAAAAAGAAATCCTTTTGTATGGATAGATAAGTGCAACATAGCCTTTGACCAAATTAAAGAATATCTATTGACACCACCAGTGTTAATGCCACCTATTGAGGGAAAACCATTGATTCTATATGTCTCTGCAACGACAAATGCACTAGGGGCATTATTGGTGCAAAATGACCATGAAGAGAAAGAAAGAGCCATATATTACATCAGTCGCACACTAATTGGATATGAGCTCAACTACACAACCATTGAAAGGGCATGCCTCATAGTTGTCTTTGCGGCGCAAAAACTAAGATACTATATGTTGAGTCATCAAACACATTTAGTAGCAAAGATTGATCGATTAAAATATCTCTTGAGTCGAGCAGCATTGATAGGCCGTTTGGCGAAATGGGTCATGATATTAAGCGAGTATGACATACAATATGTGGAGCGCAAGGCAATAAAAGGTCAAGTAATAGTAGATCAACTGGCAGATGCACCAATCCAAGCTACACATCCATTGATAACTGATTTTCCTGATGATTCCATCTTTCACGCAGAACCAACTCTACCATGGAAACTATACTTTGATGGGTCCGACACTGGTCACGACTCAAGAGCTAGAATATTATTTATCACACCACAAGGGGATTCAATTCCTAAATAATTTTGGATTTCCTTCCCTTGTACAAATAATATTGCAGAATACGAGGCATTGGTCACAGGTCTCAAGATAGCAATAAAATGGAAAATCTAGACATTGCTCGTATTCAAAGATTCTCAGTTGGTTATCAATCAAGTGAATGATGACTATGACACAAAAGATGAGAAATTGCTTCCCTATAAAAGAATGGTGGATAGTTTCCAAAGATATTTCAAAATGATTGCATTTGAATAAATCCCACAAACACAAAATAAAGTAGCTGATGCAATGGCTACCATTGGATCTCTCCTAGACATCCCTAAGAATGTGTCACAATTTGAATTCTTAGTGGAACAACTTTTGATGCCTGCATACGATATTCCAGAGTCAGAAATGGTGTGCGAGATTGTTGGTCCTAGTTCGCCTTGGTATCAGGACATATATGACTATCTTAAATCCCAAACCCTCCCACCCAACTTGTCCAACAACCAACAAAAATCCTTTATTCGAAAACCGGCCAAACACACCATCGTCAGTGACACCTTATACTGCCATGGCTTTGACAACACCCTTCTTCGTTGTCTTGACACTGATGAAGCCCAAACAACCTTATGAGAAGTACATCAAGGTATATGCGGATCTCATTCAAGTGGTCCGACCTTAGCTAGGAAAGTCACTAGACTTGAGTACTACTGGCCGACAGTGGAAAAAGATGCTCTTCAGTTTGTCAGAAAATGTCGAAAGTGCTAAGTACACAGTGACCTGATTCATGCACCTACACAGAAATTGAGACCAATCACTTCTCCATGGCCTTTCACACAATGGGGACTCGACCTCATGGGTAAAATCCATCCATCCTCTTCTAATGGCCATAAATTCATAATCACTGCCACTAAGTATTTTACTAAGTGGATTGAAGCCGTCTCTCTCACTTACATCACCGACAAACAAATATCCAAGTTTATCCTAAATTACATAATTTTCTAGTATGGTGTCCCACAATCCATCATCACGGATAATGACAGTCCATTTAAAAATCAGGACGTTCGTGAGCTCTATGAGCAATTCCACATTCAACACCATTTTTCCATTCCATACTACCCACAAGGTAACGGCCAAGTAGAGGCGTCCATTAAAACAATCCTTCGCATTCTGAAGAAGACCATCAATGACACTGGCCGAGATTGGCACCTACAACTTAATCCTACTTTATTTTTCCTGGTCTATGGATCTGAGGCCATATTACCCATCGAGGTGGAAATTCCTTCTCTCCAAGTCTCTTTGAAAGGAATGATTGATGATGAAGAATATAGACATACTCACCTACATGAGCTAGAAATGCTACAAGAAAGAAGACAAAATGCTTTAAACCATTTGCAGGCATATCAAAATCATCTTTGTCGAACCTATAACAAAAGAGTCATGGTGAGAAAATTTGAAATTGGTGACTTGGTTCTCATGTAGAACCCCAGAAATTAGGCAGACCGTGAAAGCCAAGAAAGTTTGAGGCTAATTGGCTTGGACCTTATATCATTACTGTTGCATTTGGTTCTGAAGCTTATCAGTTGGTCACACCGGATGGAGAACAACTAACAAAACCCATCAACAGCTTACATCTGAGAACGTTCTACACATAGCATCAGAGAGCTGGGCTAAAAACCTACAAAATAGAAAAAAATTGAAAAATAGAAAAAAATCGTCCCTTGATGAAAACCTGGCAAACAGGCGTCTTGGTGACATCAAAAAAATCAAAAAATTGGCAAAAATAGTAAAAAGAAATGAATTCACCCAATAGTGAAAACCTGGCAAACAGGCGCTTTGGATAAGGACCATGGTGAAAACCTGGCAAATAGGCGCCATACATAGTTGATTGTTGCTTCGCCATCTACTGTTACTCCAATAGACCTTTTCCCACTTATCATAATCACAAAAGCCTAACACATTCATAACATCCGTCCTAAGTCATGTCGATTCCGACCATGGTTAGCATTTGGTTGACATTATCCCTTGCATATCCTAGCCTTTGTCTACCTAAGCTCCATATCATTGAATTCAGATATTCCCTGACCTGTCTGGGGGTAAGACCTTTATCATGCAACTACAGTGGGTACCGCACATGATCCCACATTCTTCAAAAGTCTTGAAAAAATCCTAAAAATCTGAAAAAGTCCTAAAAAAATCCTAAAAATCTGAAAAAGTCCTGAAAAAATCCTAAAAATTTGCAAAAAGTCCTGTCAAAAATCCAAAAACATCCAAATCAATGTTAAAATCCCAAAAATAGAGTCAATCTGATCAATTCAATCGATCATATCAATCAGCCTTTTGTCCTTGTCCGAACTATGTTGTCTTTGCGCATTGGCTACGTAGACAAGATTCATCTTTGAATCCCCGAGACATTTAGGTTAGTCTTTAGGTTTGTCAATTAAAATCATTGGTTCAGTCCTTTTGTCTGTTGGACAACATCATTGGTCGTGTTGAACTACGAGGTCTCTGAGTGCACAATGTAGGCAAGGCCATCTGTCGATGAGCCCCCGAGGCCACACTAGGTCAGTCCATTAGGGTTCATGGCACAATGTTTTCACACACGTCAAGGTATTCTTCAAAGCAAGAAAAATCTTCCATCAATCCCGAGTGCGCAATTTTATCAACAGTCTGTTTCATCAGCGATCTCGGTCAATTTTAGCATGTCAGCAGTGGCATGTAGTCAAATTCTATCAAGGCATTTTAACCTGGAAGAATTTTGAGTTCTTCTTCAGATGTGACCTTCTGAAGAATAACTCTCGTCATTTATTTATGCTTTTGGATGGGTCCTTCCTAAGCATTTGTCCTCATCATCTGGCATCTTGATGGATTCTCCTAACCCCAAGAATTGATCTCCTAGGTATCAACGTCATTCAGGATGTGTCCTTCCTAAATTTGATATCGCTCCGCATTTGGCAACCTTGGCATTTTCGGCATCATCAAATCGGACATTTTGATATTAAAATACATGGCACTTGTCTTTCGCTTTTTCCTCATGTTACTAGTTTTTCAGCGAGATCCCGACAACAGGATTTAGAGAAACAACAACATCTCATGATGCTTGTCTCATCTTTTGACACTCATGTTACTAGTTTCTCAGCGATGTCCTGACTATGGGATTTAGAAAAACAACGATGTATCGTGATGGTGGTTTTATCTTTTTGTGCTTTTGGCAATCATGTTGCTAGTTTCTCAAGGATGTCCTGGAAATAGGATTTAGAGAAGCAACGATGTTTCATGGTTTGTCCTTCTTGTCTTTTTCTGCTTGCGGTTGGTTATGACAAAAAGACTAGGGCAATTGCGCTCTTAGTATGAGTCATGATCATCCTTGTCTGTGATTGCTTGTCTTATGTGATGGTGCGATCTTGCACACCTTGGTTTATGTCATATCATGGTGTTTGTTGGCCATTACAATAATCTACCCAATGATGATTAAAAGAGAAATAAATATTAAAGTCCTATGGTACTATGTTGAAGGATTTGATCTAGGAACTAACATGCATCTCATATAGGCATTGCATCCATACCATCATCCATATCTTTTCTCACTAACATTTCTTTGTCTCTCCGTATTCTTGTCTTCTCATCCATTTTGAGAGCACACCCATGTTCTTGGAACCCATCTTTCCTCTCGAAGGGGCATACCGCAACCCTCCTCGTCATTCTTCCTCATCCTATCTTGCACTGGGGCATATGTTTGACCTTTTTTCTTTGCCACAATGCGACAAGCTGCATTATGACAAAGAGGGGCAAATGTAGACACATAAAAATGACTTATGCCCACAGGCTCTTCTTTTAACCTTGGTTGGGACATTTTAATTATGTTTCTAACCCACTTTCAACTATTAATTAAATAATTCATAATTATTTGATTAATTCATACCTATTTATTCTTCAGGATTATTAAATAAATAACTTTCAATTATTTATTTAATGCGTCACTAATTAAGTCTTCCCCATCCTAAAATTAAATAAATTCTTATTTATTTAATCTACCTTCCACTATAATTAAATAATTATATTTAATTATCTAATTATTCATTAGCCTCTTCTCTCATAAATTAAATAAATTTTATTTATTTTGGTCCACTCTCCTAAACTTTGAATTAAATCTTTATATTTAATTTAAAAGGTTCCTTTTGTCACATTCCTCTAATAATTAAATAATATCTTTATTATTTAATTTTCCACCTAAATTAAATAACTTTTATTATTTAATTTCTTCTAAATATTATTTATTTAATATAAGTCCTGGCACCTAAATTAAATAATTTTATTATTTAATTTCTCTGCTTTTATTGTGCTCATTTTAAATAAATATTATTTATTTAAAATAAGTCCCCATTTAAATTCCCTCTTTAGTAAATAATTTAAATTATTTACTGCCCCATGACCCCACTCCCTTTGGAATTCCAAAGGTCGGCCATGTGAAGGGTCACACCATTGATTCTGTAACTTTCAATCTTGGCCATTCACACAAAATTGCACTTTTCTATAAAAGAGCAATTTTGGTCTCATTGTCACCACCGGCTATCTTGTTATTTTTCACATCTCTTGCATTTTAGATAGTCCTAGCATTGTTATTCTCATTTGTCATAGCATATTTTATATTTTTCTATTTCATTTAGCATATCTAGATCTTTAGATGCATTACTAATTGTAGTAGTTGCATTACATGACATTTTAGATTAAATCCTTCGATATTTGCTTAGGGCTTGTCTTTTCATTTGGTTTGCTCATCATAAATCTAAGGGTAAAATGCATATTTTCAGTAAATTAAGAAGGTGTAATGGAGGTTAGTCATGGAGGATTGAAGACAATCTGTCAAGATTGTTCATCTATTCCTTTGCACTTCATTACCACATAGGGTTTTTCAAGATTTCACATTTAAGATCCAAGAAGAATTATCCTTTGTTATAGTACTATATCTATATATACGTGACATTTTATGTCCATATGGCTCTTTTGTACTAAGCCTCTATGGATTTTTTGGATATATTGTATATACTTTTATCAATATATATCATTGTATAGCCTTACAACTTTTTGATTAAAGAAAATCTTATTTTTCTACTACAATTCTTGAATGATGTTATCATGCGTATTGTGTAAATTGTATGCTTGAATGTTGTAGGCATGAATTTTTTTTACATATAATGCTTAATTAATTATTGTCAATTTCTCAATAAGCTCCATCTAAAGTGTATAATGTAAATAAGCTCCATTCTTGGTAGTTTGTATCCTTGGAAATGCTTCAATTACTTGTGCCTCACTTATTCACATGTTTGATTCACGTATTCATGTGTATACTTCATGTATATTGTGTGTATTCACGTGTATGCTTCATGCTTCCAATGCATAGCAACATAAATCTTTTTGGGAAAAAATTGACAAACCAAAAGTATAAGAGTTTTTGAAAGAATCAGGAAAAAATCATATTTATAAAAAATGTAAAAAATTGTAGAACAAGAGATAAAAACTATTTTTTCTGAAATTGAAAGGTATTTCCATATCATAGAGATATAGAGAGAAAACAAAATAAAGATTTTAACTAATGAATTGTAAAAAAATTATTTTTGTAGTTTATATTCATATCATTGATTATATTGCATTGCACATCTTTCAAAGTCAAAGCATTACTTCACATCGCATAACTAATAACTAGATGTTGATAGATGAAAAAATTTCAATTAAAATATAGTTTTTACAAAGTTAGCCTAAGCAATTATGCAATTACTTCACATTGCATAACTAATAACTAGGAGTAGCTGCCAATTGCATTTTCTTATCATGGAATTCTATGAGACCAAATTTCTTTGAGGTATTTTTTCAAATAGTTCACTGCCTTGTCTATTTTACCATATTTTTCATACATGTCTACCAAAGCATCTTGTCAAATAGTTCATTTCCTTGTTGATATGGCTAAAATCGTAAAACAAGTGCTTTCGAACAAGCTATGGATTCTTGGAAAAAATATATCAAAAGAATAATAGTAAGCAATAGCATAGACAAGGTAGTGAACTGTTTGAAAAAATGCATCAAATAAATGTGGCGATGGAATGCCATGACAAACCATAGACAAGGAAGTGAACTATTTGAAAAGATGCCTCAAAGAAATGTGGCCTCATGGTGATGGGATGCCATGACAATCAAATTGCTTTTGATTTTCATGGTATTCCCTCACCATGAGACCTCATTTTTTTGAGGCATTTTTTCAAAGAGTTCACTTCCTTTTCTATGCTACCACATTTTTCATACATGTCTATCAAAGCATTATATCAAATAGTTCATTTCCTTCTTGCTATGGCTAAAACCCTAAAACATGTTCTTTCAAACAAGCTATGGATGCTTGGAAAAAATCTAGCAAAGCATAATAGCGAGAGATAACATAGACAAGGCAATGAACTGCTTGAAAAAAATGCTTCAAAGAAATGTTGTCTCATGGTGATGGAATGCCATGACAAGAAAATTGCTATGGATTGTCATGGAATTCCATCACCATGAGACCACATTTTTTTGAGGCATTTTTTCAAACAATTCACTGCCTTGTCTATGCTACCACATTTTTCGTACATGTTTACCAAAGCATTTAATCAAACAGTTCACTGCCTTTCTGCTATGGCTAAAAACCTAAAATAGGTGCTTACAAACTAGCTATGTGCTTGGAAAAAATCTATCAAAGAATAATAATAAGAAATAGCATAGACAAGGAAGTGAACTATTCAAAAAAATGCCTTAAAGAAATGTGGTCTCAATGTGCTTGTCATGGCATTCCATCACCATGGGACCACATTTCTTTGAGGCATTTTTTTCAAACCATTCACTGCCTTGTCTATTCTATGAATTTTTTCATACATGTCTACCAAAGCATTTTATCAATCAATTCAATTCCTTACTGCTCTGGCTAAAAGTCTAAAATAGGTTCTTTCGATCAAGCTATGAATGCTTGGAAAAAATCTATCAAAGTGCAATAGTAAGTAATAGCATAGACAAGGAAGTGAACTATTTGAAAAAATGCCTCAAAGAAATGTGGTCTCATGGTGATGGAATGCCATGACAAAAAAATTCCTTGGATTTTCATGGAATTTCATCACCATGAGAACACATTTCTTTGAGGCATTTTTTCAAACAATTTACTACCTTGTCTATGCTACCACATTTTCCATACATGTCTACCAAAGCATTTTATCAAAAATTTCAGTATCTTTCTACTATAGCTACAAGCCTACAACAAGTGCTTTCAGACAAGCGATGGATGCTTGGAAAAAATATATCAAAGCATAATTGTAAGCAATAGCATAGACAAGGTACTGAACTAGTTGAAAAAATGCCTCAAAGAAGTGTGGTCTCATGGTGATGGAATGCCATGGCAATCCATAGCAATTCAATTGTCATAGCATTCCATCACACCATGAGACCACACTTCTTTGAGGTTTTTTTTCAAAAGTTCACTGCCTTGTCTACGCTACCACATTTTTCATATATTTCTACTAAAGAATTTTACCAAATAGTTCACTGCCTTGCTACTATGGCTAAAATCCTAAAATAGGTGATTTTAAACAAGCTATGGATGCTTGGAAAAAATATATCAAAGCATAATAGTAAGCAATAGCATAGAAAAGGCAGTGAGCTGGTTGAAAAGTTGCCTCAAAGAAATGTGGTCTCATGGTGATGGAATTCCATGACAATCCATAGCAATTTTCTTGTCTTGGAATTTTTCATGCCATTCTATCACCATGAGACCACATTTCTTTGAGGCATTTTTCAAATAGTTCACTGTCTTATCTATGGTCTCATGGTTTTTCTTCATGTGAAAATCAACATAATAGTAAGCAACAAGCTATGTTCTCATGGTTTTTCTTCATGTGAAAATAAGCATAGGAAATCAAACCATACATAATCAATATTGAATATTCAGATTCAATGTTTCACTAGTAGGTTGAGTTTTGCATCTCAACAAGGGTGCACTATTCGGTGACAACTACAATTCAGACCCTTAAGGGATTCTACCGGTTGAACGTAGCTCAGAGTGATTTGGCATGTTTAGGTGTGAAAGAGGACCACACCTAGCGTAAAAATACCCACTCAGATGCATTGTAATAGCTCATTTGGTCACACGAGTTACAAAATGAAAGTTGCACCACTTTACAACTTTCAACTACTTCTATTTGACAACTTTTCCCCCAAGCAAAAATTTTTCATCACGGGAAAAGGCCTCTGAGATAGAAAAAACCAAGAGAGGTTATTGTAGAGGGTATTGACATGATCCCATAGGCTCAGATGAGAATTTTATAAGAATCATGGTGTCTAAGTAACAACATGCTAAAGTTTGCAGTCATTTTGCACTTTAGACTCTTAAGGGATTCTACCGGTTGAATGTAGCTCAAAGTGATACCACGTGTTTGGGTGTGAAATAGGACCATGAATAGTGTAAATGTACCCACCTAAATTCATTGAAACAATTTTTTTTGTCACACAAGTTGCAAAATGAAAGTTGCACCACTTTGCAATGTTCAACTACTTGCATTTGACAACTTTTTCCCAAGCAAAAAAAATTCATCATGGGAAAAGGCCTTCGAGATAGAAAAAAAAAAAAAAGGTTATTGTAGAGGGGCCCAACATGATCCCATAGGATCAGATGAGAAGTTTCTAATAATCATAGTGTTTGACTAACAACATTCTCAAGTTTGCAGCCATTTTGCACTTTGGACTCTTGAGGGATTCAACTGGTTGAATGTAGCTCAGAGTGATTCCATGTGTTTGGGTGTGAAAGAGGACCATGAATAGTGTAGAATTACCCATTCGAATGCATTGAAATAGTCCATTTGGTCACACGATTTGTAGAACGAAAGTTGCACCACTTTGCAACTTTCAACTAGTTGCATTTGACAAATTTGTTACCAAGCGAAAATTCACCACCATAGGAAAAGGCCTTTGAGATAGAAAAACTGAGAGACATTATTATAGAGAGGCCCAACACAATCCCATATACTTAGAACAAAAAATTTCTAAGCGACAAGATGTCCAAATAAAAACATGTTGAAGTTTGCAGCTATTTTTCACTTTGGACTCTTAAGGGATTCTACTGATTGAATGTAGCTCAAAGTGATTCTGCATGTTTGGGTGTGAAAGAGGACCATTTCTAGCATAAAAGTACCCATTAAGATACGTCTAAACAGTCTGTTTGGTCACGTAAGTTGTAGAATGAAAGTTGCACCACTTTGCAACTTTCAACTACTTCCATTTGACAACTTTTTCCCCAAGCGAAAATTCACCACCATAGGAAAAGGCCTCCGAGATGGAAAAAATGAGAGAGTTTATTGTAGAGGGGCCTAATGCGATCCCATAGGTATATAAAAGATGTTTCTAAGTGTCACAGTGTCCGAGTAATAGCATGATGAAGTTTGTAGCCATTTTGCACTTATGACTCATAAGGCATTCCACCAGTTGAATGTAGCTCAAATTCATTCTACGTGTTTGGGTGCAAATGAGGACCACTCATAATGTGAACATACCCATCCAGACACGTCAGAATAGTCCGTTTGGCCACATGAGTTGCAGAACGAAAGTTGCACCACTTTGCAACTTTCAACTACTTGCATTTGACAACTTTTTCCCCAAGAAATTTTTTTCCACCACATCAAAATGATTCTAAGATAGAAAAAAATGAGAGAAATTATTATAGAGGGGCCCAACACGATCCCATAGGATTAGATAATAAGTTTATAAGTGTCACAGTGTCTGAGTAACAACATGCTAAAGTTTGCAGTTATTTTGCACTTTGGACTCTTGAGAGATTATACCGATTGAATGTATCTCAAAGCGATTTTGTGTGTTTGGGTGTGAAATAGGACCATTCCTAGCATAAAAATACCCACACAGATGCATCAAAATAGATTGTTGGGTCACACGAGTTGTAGAATGAAAGTTTTACCACTTTCCAATTTTCAACTATTTGCATTTGATAACTTTTTCCCTAAGCGAAAATTTTCCACCATGGGAAAAGGCCTCAGAGATAGAGAAAACTAAGAGAGGTTATTGTATAGGGGCCCAACATGATTCCATATGCTTAGATGAAAATTTTCTAAGCATCACGATGTTTGACTAACAACATGTTGAAGTTTACATCTATTTTGCACTTTGGACTCTTAAGGGATTCTATTGGTTGGATGTAGCTCAGAGCGATTCTGCATGTTTGGGTATGAAAGAGGACCATGCATAGTGTAAATTTACCCATTTGATGCATTGGAATAGTCTTTTTGGTCACACAAGTTGCGGAATGAAAGTTGCACCACTTTGCAACTTTACACTGCTTGCATTTGACACTTTTTCCATCAAGTGAAAACTAGACTCCACGAAAAAATGACTTTGAGATAACAAAAACTGAGAGAGTTTATTGTAGAGGATCCCAACTTGATCCTGCAGGCTCAGGTAGAGAGTTTGTAAGCATCACGATTTTTGAGTAATAGTCCATCAAATATTGTTTCCCTTTTGCACTTTGGATCCTTAAGGGATCGAGCTAGTTGAACGTAGCTTGGAGCGATTCAGTGGATTTGGGTGTGAAATAGGACCATTCCTAGCATAAACGTACCCATCCAAATGCATTAGAATATTTTTTTTGGTCACACAAGTTGCAGAACAAAAGTTGCAGAACAAAAGTTGCACCACTTTGAAACTTTACATTGCTTACAATTGACACTTTTTCCATCAAGTCAAAATTGGACACCACGGAAAAATGAGTAACATCATGATATAGAGAAAGGGTGGGATCACAAACCAGCTCAAAACAACTACTATTCAAAACCTTGACATCAAACAAATGATTTTTCTTCACAAGTTGCCATTATTCCTTATAACATAATGAATAGTGCATTTTTTCCATAACTTTCATATAAGACCTCCAACCTAGAATAAAATCATTGTTCTATATGCCCTTTTTGACACTTCAAAACATATTAAAATTATAGGAGTGGTTACTTTAGAACAAAACTCTCAATTTTTTGTTGCTACGATTCACCATATGCCTAATTAGGCTTGTTTGACATGTCAACTATTAGTTCTACCAACTCCAATCCTAAATTACTCATTCTAGAGCACTCAAAATGTCATCTAGGGTCTGCACATACAAATTCTATCATCTATAATTTTTTCCAAACAATGTTTTTATAAAATCCTACTCCTATGCAACCTTTTATGCCCAAAACAAGAGGATTTTCCACCTAGGGCATCACCTAGTCTTCATCAAACCTCCTCCTCTGCTCCTACAAACTTTATAAACTCAAAACACATCCTAATTACCTACATTCCATCATTTCTCGAGCCATTTCATCAGTGGAATGGCTCAAAAATTCATTTTATTCTCTCAAAGCACCAAAACCTAGGGTTTCAAAGCAATATGGAGTAAATTGCTTCTAAAATGCTTTAAAAATTAAATGAAATTTAATGAAACCATGTTTTTTGGAAAGTAGATTCAATTTTACATCAACTCCAATAAATTTGAGATCACTTATAGGCCGTACAAGGCCATACAACCTCTTTTAGCAGCAAATCACAATAGGAAAATGTAGAAAACTAGAACTTTATTGATGTTTAACTTACAAATTTTTCTCCAGAACCTTGGTTTGACCATTACATGGTGTATTCAAGTTTTTCCAAGAAAAACCAACTGAATACAACTACCTTTTTAGCTCCTAACTATTCAACTTCCTCCAAATGCAAAAAATGCAAACTTCCATAGGAACTTTTGGAAACTTTTAGTGAATTGGAGAAAATTTTACAATTCGACTATAATTGAACCAAAAACATCACAAAGATATTAAAAATGGTCTAAATAAACCTTATTCAATCAAAAACATGACTCAAACATTGAAAACACAACATTAGACTGTTTCAAGGATCATGGAGGCCTATGGTACCCTGCACCACATCATCCCTCCTTTCAAAACTATGTCTTGTCCTCAAGATATATTTGTTATCTCAATTGACTAGAAGGATAGATTTATAGATTTATTTGGGATGGGAAAATGTGCTATCCCACTAAACTTTAGCTTGTTTGAGTAGACGACAAGGTAGGGGCAGCGTATGCATCATAGAAATGGGGACTCATGGTGATGTATGTCATCGTGAGACCCCATTTCTATGATGCATACGTGCCCCTACCTTGTCAACCCTATTGAATTGGCAAGCTACTGAGCTCACTAGCTTGCCAATTCAGTTGGCTTGACAAGGTAGGGGCAACATATGGCTCATAGAAATGGGGACTCATGGTGATGTACGTCACTGTGAGACCCAATTTATATGGGGACTCATGGTCATGAGTCCCCAATTCTATGAGCCATATGCTACCCCTACCTTGTCAAGCCTTCATGAGTCCCCAATTCTATGAGCCATATGCTACCCCTACCTTGTCAAGCCTATCAAATTGGCAAGCTAGTGAACTCACTAGCTTTCCAAGCTAGATATGCAGTGTGAATTGTTTCTACAATGCAAGCTATGGATATGATATTGATGAAGCTATTGATGATTCTAAGATGGAGATGAGGATATGAACCTACAATGAAGTAGTTGCAACTACAATTCTATGTATATTTCTATTCTATGCTAATGAGAATGATAATGCTAATGATATGATAATGATGATGCAAAGAAAAAAGCACACTTTTGGATAATTGATATGAGATTTAAGCAACATTTAGGTTTGATAGCTCTTGTGCATGTTAAAAATGGAGGTGATGAGCTTCCTTTTATAGGCTAAGAAACTATACATGGATGTGGTACAAGATCAAGGGTTGGAGAATTTGTCTTGTGACATGTATGAAGAGGATTGGATTGGTTGGGATGAGGGAGATAAACCAGGAATATGTTCCTCCTACATTGAAAAGGTGGAGTGAAAAGTGGGAGAAGAATAAACTTCTCACAATGCTCACAAAGACCATAAGGAGAAAGGTATTAGAAGGATTCTTTCCTTATTATGATGTTGGAGGGAATATAGGAGTTATGAGACAAGTGGCTCATAGTGTCCTTTGACTATGATGACATTATTTAATAATCCTAATAGAAGTTCAACCATCCACATGAAAAAAATGAGAAGAGCATCACAAAACATTGCAATGAATTAAAACACTGTCGCATATCTATCTAATCATCTATTAAATCCATATGAAAAAATCACCATGACACCCCATTTCTATGAGGCATACGCTGCCCCTACCTTTCCAACCCTATCAAATTGGCACTAGCTCACTAGCTTGCCAATTTGGTAGGATTGACAAGGTAGGGGCAGCCTTCTGATACAAATAATAATGATGGAAGGAGTTCTAGGGTTTATAGAAGAGCAATAAAATGTCTTTTTACAATATAAGACATTGTTTCAGATTTTATCATAAATCCACATGCTTTTCCTTGAAGACAACTTTAAATCTAAACCATGAAGCATTACAACTAACTTTAAATGTAATATACACATTTAATTGAGGCATATATTAAGGAATATACACATTTTCATGTATTAATTTCTCCTTATTTTTGTATATAATAAAATACACTAAGTCCATAACAAATATTACACTAGTGATGGAAGAACATCTTGAAAATATTCCCATTTCTCAATACTTGTAGCAATACATACAGGGAAATAATCCCCCCATTTGCATCCTAGATCATGAAATATATTGTACAAGAAGAAACAAAAGGAGTTATTGCACAATTTATTTTCTCCAATCCACCTCAGCTGGCCCAGTTATTTGCATTCCAAAATGCTTCAAAACATGTACATCCCCTGCTCCCTTGGAAACACATGGGTGGTAGCCTCTCCATGGTTGTGTACTCTCACTGGAATTTGGTCCACAAAAAACCTCAAAAAACCTATCAATCTCAGACATGGACTCACATAAAAATCATTAAAAGAGCAATAATTGAATAATGTCAGACATACACCTAACAAGATCTATTATCACCTTCATGCATTCTATAAGTAGAAAGATTAAAGGTCCTAAAATGGTGATGTGGCCCATCTTTTGCTACTTTCTCATCTCTTGATGATCATACATATAAATTTCAAATATATCACTGGCATAATTAACATAATACATGTAGCATATAAGAATCCAAGAAATCTATGAGATGGAAAAGAAAGAGAAGATTGAGAACCAAAAAATGCACCAGCAACCAATGTTTCTCATACCATTGAACACTTGCACCAGCAATTGATGTTGTTCTTTTCTTAAGTTGACAAACTTAAGTATTACCTACAGTCACAAATGGATTAATGACAGTCGTAAATTCATATGACATCAAACACCAATAGAGAATACCAACTTAAAGGTGGTCAATAGAGAGAAACATATAACCATCATTTTGCAAATTAACAATAACGTAATTTTGCAAACCCTTCTACAATCAAACTTAAACGCTTGAAATAAAGAAATGATCAATAACATGACTTTACAAATTCAATGTTCATACTTACAAATCAATCCAAGAAACCATTCGGATCTGCTCCACTCTTTATTGTGTCAAGTATTGGCTCGTGGTCAAACTCACACACTTTCCACAAGTTCTTGTTCATAGGTCTACCCTTCTATTTGATCAAATGAACATTGGTGGTGACGCCAAAGTTTGAGTAGTGAAGAATCTTCTGATGTGTGTGGAAGTCCTCAAAAATCCAAACTACAAAATTCTTGACTAGTAACTTCTAAGCCATGTTCTAGTAACAACCATCGAACCTATAGGATATTTTATGTTTTCTCCATCTATAACTAGGGCCTCCAATTTCTTTTTGGCCTTGATACAATGACATAGGTACTAATATGTACCCTCTTCATTGTCTTCATATACAATCACTGAATAAATGTTCCTTGCATTAATATGTTCATATTTTTAGATCTATTTAATGATCACAATAAAACCTGTAAGTAAGATATATTACCTAGTTCTAGTAGGTTTGATACATGATCAAAGTCAACAGATGATTGCATCACTGAGATTTGTAGATCTGTCAAGAGTTGATAAGTGTCAACTGGGGTTAGAATTCTTACAAACCATTTTTCAACCCACTCTATTGACTCACAATCATTCCATGGTTGAAGTGTACATGCAGAACAAAAGCATGCCATCTTTTGCATATGGATAGTCCATGTACATGCATTGGAGCTTCTAAAAGAGTGTAGCTCACTCGATCTTGTTAGTGTACAACAATCCTCATATTTTGTAATGTTAGTATCATCTACTAAATGAAAAAACTATGAGCTCTAAATAATTACCTTCACTACTTGGACCCATTGCATGATTGCACCACTACACAATTGAACTTGCATCTTTCAACTTTACACTATGTGCTAGGGCTCTTTTGATACATGCACCTACTCCATCATGCTCCCCCTTTCCATGCCAGACCTCTGAGAAGTTCCACATATGTTGAACACCACTAATCCTATACATCCTGCTCAACGAGTAAAACATTCTGGTATTCTTGAATTGTGATGTACAATTATCTGACTATATGATATGTTGATTGAATGACATGCCCCTACTAGCCAGATCAACATAGAACATATGAAAGAAACCTTACACAAAATCTGTAGAATGTGTGCGATCATCACTAATGTAAAAGTGATACTCCCTCAATACTTTCTTGTTTTCCTCTATACTATAATTTGCATGAATGAATGCTATATGCACAAATATAGCAACCTGCATGGAGTTGTAGTACTATTATTGCACATCGTTCAGTGGTTGTAGTGTGTAGTTCTCTGTGAAGTTGACAACTGAAACAATTCTATGAAGTGGAAACATGTCCTTGCATAACTTGTACTGTGAGTCCAACCATTGAGCTCTGTGTGTATGCCTTGCATACTCATAGACCACTTGATCATAGAAAATCCCCATAAACTGATACACTGGAATCTTATTAGTGACCAATTCACACTTCTTTGCTTCTTTCCCATCTTTTAGACTATAGGCCATTGTTTTGTATTTGCAAAATTCCATAATTTTGTCTCTAATTCTGTGTGTACTAGCCATGTGTTGGAAAATTGGAAAATGTTGCATGCCACCACAATGATCACATGTGCCATCCAAACATGACTTGTTGTAAAAAGTTTGACCATCCTCTCTTTCACATAAAATGGAAGATGAGAATTTCCTTGAGGATTTAGGTGGAGGCCTTATGTTACATTCCTGCAAAACATTATCAGTATGCATGTCTACACCTATATGTCAATAGAAATCATAATGGTTAGAAAAATCAATATGAACTCTACAACAAAAAGTAGTGTGTGTGTGTGTGTGTGATTTTTTTTGACATAAAAAGGCTTTAACATTTCAAAATACCTTTCACATATTTTAATTTCAGGAAAATTTTGTACAAAACCAATAAAAAATTGGGTTTGAGTGGTATCCAAATAATGCTTTGGATGTGGATCACAAATTTTACTACCAATTCTCCTTCTTACAACATCTATTTGATTAGGAGACATGGGTATGTGTAGGATCATGATGGGCCAAAAAGTGGTAATATGATGGGTATGTGGCTGACGACTTTTTTTTCACCCAAAATTGATGAAATGAAAAGGGTTTGTAAAGGATATTATTAGCTTTACACCAATATAAATTATGCTTTACTTTGAATTTAATAAATTATTATTATTCATTTTCTATTGAATTACGACTAAAGTCCTGATTTTCAAGCTGATTGAAAACATCTATATCTTTCAAACGGTATCATATTTTTTGAATTTAAAACATGCATAACATTCTATGCTTCACATACTATAAGATTACAAAATAAAAAATTGAATTTCATGAAGTTTTGACCAAGTTAAGGTGGTCAGACATACGAGTCTTTATATTTTTAAAATTTTCCATAAAAAAATTATAATTAATTATTTACTTGGAAAAAAATTGCAAAAAAATATGCATCACATTGGGACATGATTCCTCTACTTATATCTAAAATATTATAAAAAAATATTATCATTTTAATGTGGTTAGGGTGGTCAGACAAGCACCTACTTCTTATTTTTTCCCTAAAATTTAAGTACTACTATATTGAAATTTCAAATTTTCACCAAATAGATTTTAAAAAAAAAAAATAAACGTAGTAATTTAGAAACTACATTCAATTTGCTACAAATTATATTCTTACATATTTTTGAAATAATATAGATAACTTATTCAAATTTTTATGTCAAGTTGCCCAACTTTGATTTTTCTAAATTTTTGCCACTTAAGGCCCTGTTTTTTCCATGATGATCCTACACATACCCACATCCTTGTGTGATCATTCCAATAAACTTCTATTAAATATTTCAAGCCTTGATAAATTCTTTTATCTTTCCATGGCACTCTACTCGAGAATGCCCATAACTCATTGCTATTTGGATCATCCACTCTTTCACGCCTTCCTTTAGCTCTCATTAGAGATTATCTATTGATTTTTAAAGACTTACTTGTCTTTGTAAGGTTCACCTTGTTCCTTGTTTGACTGCTTAATAGTATTGTTGTCATGTGGCACAACTATCCTTTATGTGTGAGGTAGAATGCACACTCTCATATGCACTCATCAAGTTCTTTACAATGGATTTTTCACTTGAGTTATTCAAATCTCTTAGCCCAAGAGCCTTCATGGTGGACCTAAATTTGAGTTTCCTCATCATTTCAACAAATAGTTGGCATCTTCCACCCTCACTTAGCTTCTCAAAAAATAAACTCCATATCCTCTGTGCATATCTTTGATGTGTACATTTTGGAATCTCATCAGGCATCCATTTCAAAACATTGGAATCAATATCAATCAAAAATATAAGTTTTCTATGAAAAAATCTAGGAGTTATCAAATGTAAATTTGTGTTAACATTATGAATGTCAACAACATCAGGGGATAGATTTTGTACCTCTAATTGGAGGTGTAATTGATGACATACCTTGAGATTGACATGCAAATGATGTTGTACCTCCAACTTGAGATGTCATTTGTGGAGTGACTTCAAATAAAGATGTGTTTGCTGATGTACTTTTGATACACAATTTTGTTAATGGTGTGTCTTCAATTGGAGATGTGATTTCTAATGTACTTGGAAAACCACATGTTGTTGTTGGTGTGTCATCAACTGGAGATGTGCCCCCAAGTTTGGGATCCATTTGTGTCCTTCCATGAATTTTTTTCAGTTGTGCCCTTTGTTTTTCCAATTGGACATCTCTCTTAGATTGCATGGGAATTTATGGTTGTATGTGCTGCAATTCCTTTGCTTCATGAGCTACAATTTTAGATTGTCTTCTCCTTGCATTTTTAATTGCATGTTCTTTTGGTGTTAGAGGCTTTTCTCATTTCCTCAACATGATTTTGAATGCTACATGTTGACAAACACACATAGAACAAAAGTAAGTAATGCATTTTATGAAACATATTGATAGTGTTGATTACATTTCATTTTATAGAACACACAAAAGCATTTTATGAAAGAAGGCAACGAGCTATTTTGGAATTATCAAACATGTCTATGCTACCACATTTTGCATACATACATCTACCTCCACACTACAAGAAAATTATTTTTAATACATTTTTCAAACATATCCATACCACTGATTACATTGCATTTTATGAAACATATTGATATCATTGATTACATTACATTGCATATATCTTTAAAACTCAAAGAATTAATTTACATTGCATAACTAATGTGACTTATGAAAAATTGTATGTCTTATAAAACATTGTTGTCCCCAACCTAGGGTTTATAGCGAGCTTCAAAAAACCAATAAATTTTGATGCGTGTAGGGAGAATATATGTGTGATGCTGAAAATCTGCAAAATGCTTAGACATTGATATATATTAGCATTGTGAGCAAATCACAGCATCCCTATGAGATATTGAACCATACTAAATAATGCAAACAAAACATTAAAATACCAAAGAGACTCATTGCAAGCATGTAAAGTATATTCAAACCTATCTCATAGTGGGAGTGGTGCCTCTTGAAATGTGGAAAGAAAAGCCCTTTTCCCACCCCCTGATAAGAAAGATTGCCAAATGAAGAGCAAGATTAGTTCTCACATGTAGAGAGTAACCTTGCATAAGAAATGTGTTCTTGTTTGATGGAGAGAAGCCTTCAACTTATAGTTGAACTTGAAGAGAGGAGAGGCCAAATTGATGAATGTGGGATCATTCATGGACCAATGACAAGGTGCCACTTGTCAAGGTGTGAGAGGGTGAGGAATGTGCAAGTCTTGGCCAATGTGCCAATTTCAAATTTCAATTTGCAATAAATGAATGTGGTTGAGGGTTTTTGGGGGGAATTGTGTTTGTCCAAAAAGTCAAACATGAGAGTTAATGAGGGCATATTCCTTGGGAATATGCCCTTGTGAGGGAAAATAGGTCTTTTTAATAAATCAATTAAAGTGATTTATTGTGCAAGTGGATGAATCTAGAGGATTCATGTAGTTAGGATTAAACTAATCAGGATTTGATTACTCTAATAGGAGATTAGGTGATTTGACATTTGATTTTAGATTTTTGTATTTCTTTTAAAATCAAATGAGAGGAAATGAGTATTGATCATTTAATTTAACTATTGGTGATTTTAATTAAATAAAACTTGATTTATTTAATCAATAGATGAAAATTGGCGATGATGTCGAATCTGCATGTCTATATTTTGCCCCTCTTTGAAGCAATGTACTCGTTGCATTGGTTCAAACAATGATGTTACTAACATTGAAATTAAAAAAAATTATGATTTTTTAGATGCCTCAGCGAAAAGAAGTATGTTAGTACACTACCCCCTCGAGAGATCGAGCGAAAAGATTCGATTTGAGGTCGATCTCACGACAAAGAGGTTCAAAATGGATGTATGGATGATTAGACTATATGATGATGATGATGAGAATGAGATATTTGGAAGATGCTTAAAATAACAAATCTATATTATTTTAAACATGTTAAATGATTATGCAATGCATGTGAGATGGGTGAGATGGATGATGTTGTTCATGATGATATGATGTGATTATGCAGGATGTGAATACGGATGCATGATAGATGCATTGTTAGCATGAAAGAGGATAGAAGCATGAAAGAGGATAGAAGAATGAGAGGGATCAACCCTTGAATCCAAGAAGATGGAGAAGTTCAACAAACCAATTTTATTAGAGATGAAGATGATGTATTGCTTATCCAGGGATGGGAGATATAAAGAGCATAACTTTCCTTATGTTTGATAACACACATAGGGGCGATGCATCAAGGTATTATGAACTAGGATGGCGTTGCGCCTAGTGTGATGGAATCTGACTCGACAATCAAATAGGAGTGCTCTTGTTCACACTTGACATATGGAAACCTTGCTAGGATGGACCCAACAAAGAAAGTATTCGCCAAGTTATTTTACAAGAACATCCAACAAGAACAATAGAAAAAAAGATAATGATCATTGCCTCATTCCTTTCTCTCTAAACCTGTTTTGTTTAGGCATCATCGAGAGGTCCTTGGAATGAGTGCAAAATAAGATAAGTCAAAAAGACCAAATAAAGTAAACAAATAAGATAATGTTCTTCGTACCACTAGCCAAGGCTAAACTACTGCGAGGTACCTGATGCTTATGTCCATCGTGGGAAGGATTCATCCTAGGACATGTAGTGATTAGGGTTTTGGTGAGACTGATTGGGTGATAAGCTATTGATACTCCGAGTTGACCAACTTGCTTACTTACTGATCTAGACTTGAGACTTTGACGATTAGGTGTTCCCTTTGGAACTTGCTAAACTTGCTTCTAATTGCTTCACCAAAGGATGAAGGCGACGATGATTTATTATGAGTGAAGATTATTGCAGGTGAAAGCGAGATGGGACAAGTGCACCATTTTGGGTTTTTCAGATATTTGGATGTTTTTGGTCTTTTGAAATGTTTTGATGTTGTTTTGATTTTCGGATTTTCTAATGTTTTTGGATTTTTTATGAGATTTTATGAATGTTTTTGGATTTTGTGTCTCGAGAGCCAATCAAGGATGGCCTTGCCTACGTTTAAGCTCAGAGACGACGTAGTTTGGATGTCAAACTTGACTCAATGAAAAGATAGATAGGCAAACAGATTGCCAATGCGATAGACACCTAACCTGAAATGTAAAGAAGATGGACAAATGAATGCCATTGCGACAGATGCCTAAATAGATGGGAAAACAGATGCCATTGCGATGGACGCCTAACCTAAAATGTAAACTAGATGGAAAAATGGATGCCAATGCGACGGACGCCTAAATAGATGGGCAAACGGATGCCATTGCGACGGACACCTAACCAAAAATGTAAACTAGATGGAAAAACGAATGCCAATGCGACGAACACCTAAATAGATGGGCAAACGGATGCCATTGTGACAGACACCTAACCTAAAATGTAAACTAGATGGACAAACGGATGCCAATGCGATGAACACCTAAAGAGATGGGCAAACAGATGTCAATGCGACAGATGCCTAAAGGACTGACCTAATTGTCTCGGGGGATGATCAAAGATCAACCTTGCCTAAGTTCAAGCTTAGAGATGACGTAGTTCGACAAGATGACTCTATTTTTTATTTTTTCTGACTTTTGACATGTTTTTTATTTTTGATAGTTTTCTGAATGTTTTTTGATTTTTGATTTTCTGATTTGTTTGAATTTTTGATGCATTTTTTGATTTTTGATTTTTTGATTTGTTTGAATTTTTGATGATTTTTTTTTTTTTGAGTTTTGATTGATATTTTAATGTTTTTTGAATTTTGATTTTTTGATTTGTTTAAATTTTTGATGAATTTTTTGATTGATTTTCTAATGTTTTTGAGTTTTGAATTTTTCGCATGATTTCGACAATTTGGATATGGATATGTGATGACGATATCAGTGCTCTATTTTGGGATTTTGTTGAAAACCACGCTTAATGTTGATCGATTGGATTGATGGATTGATAGTTTGACTAAGTGTGTTAAGTCAAACAAAAGTGATAATGCACTTGTAAATTCTAGGAAGTTGTGTTATCCTAGAGTAAACTTGTACAAAAGAGGATGGTTTGACTAAGTGTGTTAAGTCAAACAAAGGTGATAATGCACTTGTAAAATCCAGGAAGTTGTGTTATCCTAGAGTGAACTTGTACAAAAGGGGATGGTTTGACTAAGTGTGTCAAGTCAAACGAGGTCGTTTTGGATTTGATAATTTTGCTAAGTGTGTTAAGTCAAACAAGGTGATAATGAACTTGTAAACCCAAGGAAGTTGTGTTATCCTAGAGTAAACTCGTCCACAAGATGATAGTTTTACTAAGTGTGTTAAGTCAAACAAGGTGATGATTGGATTCAATTGATCAAGATTGATGAAGCTTGATTTGGAACAAAATTGTTTTGATGATTCGATGAAAGATAATGCTTGATAAGGAACATCATCTTCCTGTCAAAATATGCCATGGGCTAGTGATTTGGATTTTTTCGCTCACAAATTCTTTAACCAATTGGATTTTATGTTCGCAAATACTCAGATTACCAGATAAGTTAGAGGATATATATCAAGATTTATTCTCGAAGTGAGATGTAGATATCTACCCCCAGTGCCTAGCAATGTATGGAATGACCATGAGTAGATTCTTGGACAAGTGGATATGAATTGTCTTGTGATAAGATAACGGTGTTCAAATGGAGGAACACTCATTCAAATAATTCTTCAAGGCTCAGATAACATTGGGTAGGATGGGATCAATGAAAATAACCCATGTCAAGATGTTTACCATAACACTTGTGAAGTCTGTACTTAACTTGATCAAGATCAAGATAAGGTAAATAGATGGTAATGGGTTGGATAAACGGTTCATGGATGAACGAATGATATAGCTAGAATGTTGGCTTGATTTTGGATGTGATGAGATGCTTTCTCCTGAAATGGCACACGTAGATGCTCAATTCTACACATGATGCCTGTTTGTCAGGTTTTCATCATGGTACATGCCCAAAGCACCACCGAAGCGGTTTTCGCTGGAGGACGATTTTTATCTTTACTATTTTCAATCCTTTTTCTGATTTTTTTGGATTTTTGGATTTTGGATTTTTTTGTTGTCACCAAGATGCCTGTTTGCTAGATTTTCATCAAGGTGACCATTTTTTTAGGACATTTTTTTGATTTTTTTGTATTTTTTACTGAAAGATTTTAAGTTGATGTTGAATCACCTGGTACTACTGATGTTGATGCCCCTGTCATAATGTGCCATCGATATCCTGATTGAAGAAGTTGTCTTGCCAAGATATGTGCACTTGAATGTAATTTTTGAGAAATCTGTTCTGCTTTGCTGATACCGGAGTTAACTCTGTCTTTGTGCGCACATCACAATAGAGTGCCTTCTGAATCCTTATGATGAAGGGTCGTTGCCAACACATGGTTAATGTGAGAATTGGATATCATGTGCAGAGGTGTGGATGGAGTGTGTTTAGGAATAAAAGATGGATTGGCTGGTAGTTTGGAACTTTTGACTCTCCAAACTTGGGAAGATGAGCCATTATGGATGGATACGGAAGTGTGTGTGGATTTAGGACCATCTGCTCAATAGACTTTGTACGTCATTTGAGAAGCTTGCTTTTGCTTTTGTGGACATCTTTGATGGATACTTGCCCCTTTTTTATGTTGCCCCATAGTTTCCTTGACTGATGGAGTTTGATAGGGATAGTATTTCTTTATATTCTTTGGTATCCATATGTATTTGACTTGTCCTTCATGCTTCAATACTTATTTTTCTTTGATGGCATTCTTCATGATTTGATTCAAATATTTCTCTTGTTGTTGGTCCCGATTCATGGATGGGGTGATGGGTGGATGAAGATTCATGGTGTTGCTGGTTGTAGTATTGGCATTGATTCCATCATAAGGATTCATTGTGCTCCCTATGTTGACGTTTTCTTGAGATGAAGTTTCCCCTAGTTTCGTGGAAGTATTACTGATATGTTGAGATCCCTTGATTGCCGAATAACCAAGGCCTTGATGGTTAGGATTGCCAATAATCTATACTGGTTCCAGGATACCTTCTTCATGTAGGCCTGATCCTCTACCTTGATAATTCATCTATTGAAACATTTTATTTGCAATAGGATATGATTTACCTTGGAAACAAGGTGCTAAACCTTCTCTACTTTGTCGTGGACCTTCAAAAGTGTCAGTTTCTTTATTGATGAGATAACTTGCTCTAAGAAAGGTAAGTGATCCAAGTTTATAAGTGATAGGATCCTCCACATGTGGGATGACTTCTTGATTGATATCTTTAGCTTGATCCTGTGAGATATCAGATTGTACTGCTTCTTCAAGAAGTGTTGGTGATTTACTGTCCACATACAAGTCTTCCTCTTGAATCCTTTCACAAGATGTTTTTGATTCATGACTTTTGTAGGAGCCTTCATCATGATTTTTTTTTGCTATGTCTCCAAATTTTTCCATATCTTGGTCTTGTGCATAAATGTTAAGAGTAGGAGAGTCTTGTTCCTTGGTAATGATGTCAAGAGTATGAGACTCTTGTTTTGAATGAAGATCAGCTACGTGTCCATCCAACGAAAGCATCTCGTGGGTAGGTGAAGGAATATGTGCTATATGGATGTGATCATAATTTGTGACATTTTGTATAGATAGAAGAGTGCCCATTAGATCATTGTAGTATCTTGGAGATACAAATTCTTGATCTTGATTAATTTTGGAATTACTTTCAATATGCTTTGGATCAAGTTTTTGACATGGGTCAATTTCAAAGGATGGATTGTCTACAAGGGGTTCTTGGACATTGTCCTTAGGCATGGGAAGTGGTTGAATTTCCACTTGATCTTTGAGCAGATTTGGATCATGTGTAGAGTCAAAGATTCTTTCACTATTCACAACCATGACGTCAAAGGATGTCAATATGTCTTGGGAGGGACCATTGCTAGACCTTGATGGAGGATCTCTAACTCATAAGGTGATGTAGAGACATTTTCAATATGATCATTGGTCGATGGATTATGGATTATGTCAATGGGATCAAATAACATTAACACATCTTGAAATAGATCACTAAAAAGTGGCTCCGGATGAATGTTGATTTGATCTTTGAATGAGGTAGAAATATATTCAAGGTGTTCATACATGGATAGATCTTGATTATTGTTTTCAACAACTGTGGTGGAGAGATTGTCAAAAATTTCAACCATAGGATCAAATGATGTTAATGTTTCTTGAATTGGATCATTGTAAGGTATTGTGCTCTTGGTGTGTGTTGATTTGATCATTGGGTGAGATGGAAACATATTCAATGTGTCCATCAATGGATAGATCTTGATTTTTGATTTCAACAATTGTGGTGGGAATCTGTTGCAAGCTTGCTTGAGCAAGTACTATTTGTGTTTTCTGCTAAGCCAACAATGCTTTTTGTTGGTCATGTCGTTGTTGTGCCAACAATGTTTTTTGTTGGGCTTGTTGTTGTGCAAATTGTTGATGGATTGCTTGCAATAGTGCCCAGAATTGTGTTTGCATCTATCGAGCTTGGTGCTAGACTTGATCTTGAGTCTGTGCTTGTCGGGCTACTTGAGCTGCTTGCACAACTTGTGCGGCTTGTTGGGCTTGGAGTGCCTTTTGGCGGGCAGCTTGTTGTGCAGCTTGCAACATGATGGAGAATGAATTTTTCATGTTGTATTTTGGTGGTGGTGGTGGTGGCAATGGTTGAGTTTTTTGTCGATGTCGTTGTCCAATTTCTTGAAATTTGAGATATCGTTCTTGATGTGGTTGTGGGGACAACTCAATGATTTGATGACATGGTTCAACCAATGGAAGAGTATTGATTTTGGGGTGAAGATGTCTCTTGGCGCAATGGATCAACTACTTTGGAAAGTGAAGCAATTTGATCTTGATTTTGATGTTGACACCTTTGATATGGTTGAATTGGTTGTTGAGCAAGCATATTTGGAATGCCTCCTTGTGGTTTTTTCTTTAGATCATGGAAAAATTCATTCTGGATAATGCTTTGATTCAGTGCGATGTTTTCATTTGGCATTGTTGGTTGATATTGAACATTGTTGTGATTGAGAATCGCATTGCTTGGATTTAGGTAACCTTGATTTTGCATGTTGTTACCTTGATTTGGATCAATACATGGAGTTTCCAATATACTACTGGGATTTTGAACAACATTGATTTGGTTTGCCATCACATCTATCCCAAAGTTCACCAAGTGTGGATTTGAAATGTTCACATTTGGAAAACTTGTATTTGGCATGTATGGATTCAGTGAGATAATGTTGTTTGGAAAACTCATGCATTGAGTGTTTGGTTGATAGATTTGAAAATTTGGACTTGGATTTAAATCTACCATTGGGAAAGGTGTTCCAGACTTTGGATCGGGCATACTCACATTTGTATCATTGAAGTTTGGAGGAGATAATGATGCCATGCATAAATGTGAGTTTTGATAATCAATCGGTATTGCGAAACATGGATAGCTTGGTTGACTTGGATTACTCATGATGTATGAGTCAATTTTGAATTCCATGTTTTCCTTGTGTTGTGATCTTGTTTGGACCATAAAATAGAGATCGTTTGATCTTAATCTTAGGCAACAAAGAGAGGATAACTAGGAAGGTCTAATGATCAAAAGATGATGGTGAGATAAATGGGGTATGGGTGGTGCGGATGAGTGAAACTCTTAGAGAACTTTTAGGGGTGATGCTAAAAATTTTAGGCTTGGATTGATTTTGATAGTTTGACTAGGTGTGTTTACTCAAACAAGATGATGGATGTAATCCTAAAACTCTAGAAAGTTGTGTTATCCTAGAGTAAACTCCTACAAGGTGGTAGTTTGACTAAGTGTGTCAAGTCAAACGAGGTGATGATTTGATAATTTGGCTAAGTGTGTTAAGCCAAACTAGATGAACTCATAAACCCTAGGAAGTTGTATTATCCTAGAGAAAACTTGTGTATAAGATGATGGTTTGACTAGATGTGTTAAGTCAAACAAAGTGATTGATTTCACCTAGAATTTTAGCATAACAGATGTTTGACAAAGTTTCCAAGAGTTATTGGTGAGGTGATTTTTGAATGATTTCGATGGTTGAGAGATGGATGAAAGTGATTGAATTTGATCCTAGACTTGACCTAGAATAACACTTCTTCTTGCAAGACCTCAGTGTTGAAGAATTTGAAAAGTTTCTCAAGATGATCCTCATGAGCTTTTAGACTAAGCTTCTTGAACCTTGGTTTTGGGATTTTGATCTTGTGAGAAAATCATGTTAGAAAACACATGTGTAATCCAATTTTTCTTTTATCTTGTTTAGATTCAGTTATTTTTACCACAAACACTTTCTTGATTATGTTTTTCAAATTGAATGTCCAATGTCCTAATTTCCCTTTATCCCACAAAGTGTGTTATGCAGAAATCAAGGAAATCAAGGCAAAGGTTTCCTAGTGTTGACTTTAGTGAGAAAATAAAGGTATAAATTCAAACGTTTAGAAGCCTCTAAGGATAGAATCCCTAGGGCAAGCAATAACACTTGAATTTTGCCAATGGTATTTTCTTCCTAAAGGGTTTGAAATTTTGATGATTCGTTGAATGTTTGTTTTCCATTGTTTTGGATCCAAGCAATGCGTTTTGATTCCAAGCATATGTACAACCCTAAGTTGATGAGGCAATATTTTGTTGGGTTCCCACTTGGACGAATCCAGGTGGGAATATTCTATGTGGATGACTAGATGCTTGACCACACAGGCTCCCCCTTATAATGCACACACTTCTCGGGTCAGCCAAGCATCAGTACCCATGACTCTCCCATGGCATACTTTTCATCTCTACAAAAGAACCGCATGCATAATGTGGGGCGGCTTCAAAGGACATGACCTTTTGCACCAACAAAATAGATAAGGATTTGGCCTTCTACAAAGTTGGTTCGTAATCAGGGTACCCATTCAGGAGGTCACACAAGAGGCAAGATCAACCCATATAAAGAGTATCACCTGCTTGTCCGTAGGAGCTCCTGTAATGATGAACTTTCCTCACCATTCAAATTTGTATACCGATTGGGAATAGCTTGGCGTTTAGCTCATTACCGGTTGAGTCGTTCCCTTGGGGTGAGTAGTTTTACACAACAAGGCAGGATCTCTAAAGGTACATAATAACGAGTAAGTGCATTCATAGTTAGATCATCTCTGTTTGCGTGAACAAAGAGAGAACACTCGCAATGCCTTTTTCTCACACTAGACAAGTTTTGTTCAATTTTAGATCCCAAATCAAAGTGTGAAGGCAATATTTTAAACAAACTAATATCACCAAAAGGCTTTTGATTCTCAAGATTGCCGTGAAGCATGAGAGAAGTGCATACGCCTTTTAAATGATATTAAGTTGTGAAAAATATTTCAAAACATGACAAGCACTTGTTCATTTTATACCTCAAAAGCAACGATCTTGATTCAGTTTAAAGCACCAAAATGAGATGTGTGAAGTTGATTGTTCAATTTGTTAAAACCCAAATGAAAGCTAGTGAGTTTCTAAGTTCAATTTTAACTAAAAAGATCAAGTCAAATGGTTAATTTTAAACCCAAAAAGAGAGGTGAGTTGGTTTAAAACAGAAAAGAAGGGTAGAAAATGGAAGCTCTAGATTGTTAAAACAAGCATTAAAAAATGTTTTTTCCCAAGTCTAATGTCCATTTATCCAATTCTAATTAGTTTTCCTTTATTCAATTCCAATGTCCCACTCCAATGCCAACCTTCAAAGAGTACAAAGTTGTCACAAAATAAGAAATATGATGTTTCAAGAAATCAATGATATAATGGATACATTTTCAATCATAATGAATGCATTCATAAGGAATCAATAATAACCCAATGAATACATTCACATTTAAGAGAGACAAAAAGCTACTTTATTGAGGATCTCTTAAATGTATATTTTTCATTAGTTTTGGATTTTGACATTCTTTATCTAAGTTTTGAATGTTGGAATGTTTGTTTCGAAACAATTTATATGAACCCTTTGTTAAATCTCTTCATAAAACATCAAAATTCCATCTAACCAATAGAATTCCTAATGTTGATCATATTGAACATTCCTAAGGATTTTAAAACTTATATTTTCATGTGATATTTATTCAGCTTTATCAACAGAATCTTCTAAAGAAAAAGTGTGAATAGAAATTGTAATTGGATTTTCTTTTGAGTTAGCTAAACTGTAGTTAAAGCTGATTGATATCTAGTCACTTCTTAAAGCACAAGAAGTAATGCACAACTTAACCATGTATTCCAATCACCATCATTACCCACACAAAACAAACAAAACAAAACAAAAACACCTGAATTCAAGAAGTTTAATCAAGGGCATGAAACGAGAGATACTTCCCTTAGCAGTAGAGTGTGTTTGATTGTACTTAGGGCGAAGGCAATAACGATTGTCAGTAGATCCGACCTGGTGCGACCTACTATAATCCCAATAATCTAGATTCCCACGTGTTGTATGGTCTCAATAGCTATCATCAGAAAAATAGACACAACAAAATGAGTCTAAAGAAACTTTTTCAATGCATCAATCATTTGCTTTTTTGACTAAGGACCGGTTGATGAAAAATCTTATCTCTAATATTTGTGCCCCTCGAATATTCAGATGTGATAGCTCCACTCGATGTTGAAACTTGTGTACTTTTAATAAAGTATATGATCAAATCTATAATCAACTATAAAGTATATGATTATATTTGTAATCAACTAGATGATTAGATCTGTAACCAATTACATCAAGAAATGTTAAATGTCTAAACCCCCATGAGCATTGGACTCAAAATTCAAACCTGTTATTTAAAACATGACCCATGTTCGATTGTAACTTAGTCATAGCTACAAAAAACTATATTATTTCAGGGATTTCATAATAGTAAGCATACATCAATGTTTTACTAACATAAAATGATGTTTTCAATCAGTAAAATACTAAGTGATCATTTTGAATTTGAACGGTACGCTCGATATGTTGTCTTGTTCAAAAATTAGCCAGCTATGGCCTACACCTCCACATCTAGCTATAGGTTTGATATGTTCTTAAGTGCATTTTGTTTGATCAGATCGAGTTTTAAAAGCCATAGATCTAAAATAGTACAACAACATTTATGGCGCCTCTTGGGAAGATTGACAGAGATATCACAAGTTGGTCGGCAGCTTCAATCTATTATATGAATTGATGATAAGAAAACTTGTCCAATCCGAACATAAATGAAAAGCGGTGATGTCTTTATAGAAATGCACATTTGATTGTACTACTTTTCATATTTTCACAAACTTTTCTTCTATCTTACCCTCAAATTCACATGAAATCAATGCAAAAGGAAGACTGAAAACGAAATTGAATTATCAAGGCATACCAGTAGCCTATCAAATGATGATAATGATGAACACCCACCAAGATATAACTCTGTAATGACCACCCACCTTGATTTCACAATTCTCAAATTGTGGTCTCCCACTGCTGTGAAATGCTCGGATAGTGGAAAGAAATATTTATGACTGCAAATGGAATGACAGGTGGGAGGGGGAAAGCAATACTTATGACTATAGATGGAACGACATGTGTAATGCCAAATTTCACAACCTTTACCAACGTCCAATCTGCCAAACGATGACAACAGGTCACTTTTCAGATTTGCTTCCTGTAAACACAATCAAGTCACCATTTTTTAAAAATTTGATAGATATTTATTGATACCCTCGACCCTTTCCTAAGGCTCTTCGTAGGTGTTGCGTGCAATATGAGAAATAATCTAGACAAGGCACGTGAACTACTTGACAAAACGCTTTAAAAAGAGATGTGACCTTTAATGACTTTAGAAACTTTTAAATAGGCTATTGGATGATATGACATTGATGGACCATGTGTTGGTGGCGTACTGGTCGAGTGTGGGCATTGTTCTATGTTTTAGCAAAGCTAAATACAAGTAGGCATATGAGGTAATAGTGCCATTGATAAAAACACATAGGCAGCTTTGCCAGTCATTGCAAACAATCCAAATGAATCCTACGAAGTGTATGTCCTCCCTCAGGTTTATGGAGGCTATTGTTGCTATTGCCCAGGTTGCTATAAAGGTCAATGGTGATCGATCCAAGTCATGTTCTCCTAGCTCCTATCTATGATTCGTGATTTACAAAAGAATATGAGAGCTCACAATTTTGGATAAAGATAGAATGTCAGCAGCTAAATGAAGAGACATTATTGAAACCTAAGTGGCGTGGGGCTCTAGAAGTACCCAGATTTCAGCCGTAAATGACTCCCTTGAATATTTTGAGTGGGAAATCCCAAGAAGGGAAATCAAGATAAATAAAAACAATGCCAATACCCACATACAACCAAGTTTAGCGAAGTGGATCAAGAATCCCGCAACAAAGATGCAGGGCATAACTTTTGTCAATATCATTCTGCAGCATAAATTTGCAAAAAAAAGAAATGTTTAAAACTAGGATATTCGCATGTCAGTATAGTAAATGGTGTCCAATAGTAGCTAGCAACGTGATTACTCAGTAAGTTGGTTGCAATGAATTCTTTCACTTGTTCTCCTTGATGCAACTTCAACGTTGATGGGACTTTCTGATTGCCAATACCTTTTGTGATCAATACACATCTAGATCCTTCACTCCAGCTCGCGACCCACGTGATCTGATTATGTTATTTGTTAAAGTGAAAGTGTATGAATCAACATTGATTTCTGCTCAAAAGAAAGATATGCACTTTCTACTAAGCTTAAAAGATACAACGTAGATACAAAGAGCTCTAAAGATTACTACACTCAGAAATTTAAGAGTGAGAAAACTCCCTCCAGTGCTTCTTATTTCGCTATATCTCTTAGCCACAAGAATCCGATATTGGAGTATGCACCCCGTTACTAAAGTATGCATGCTATAAAGAGATTAGTTATATCATGTGGCATGTGAGTTTAGTCGTTTCCAGTTTGCTTTAAACAAAACATATTACATTTAAATGTGTAGACTATTGTTGGTGATTGTTCATCCTAAAGCAAACAAACATTAAGTAATATGCAGTGAAAAAATAAAATACTTGGAAATTAGACGAGTGCAAAGTTTCTTTTAAAGTATATAGATTCATTCTTTTCCCTAATGAATTGCAAAGGCTTTAGAAACTTTTAAGCAAGTGCAGACGATATGAGCCAGACATAAAAATTTTAACCAGTAATTCTATTAAAGCAAAGTCTACACAGCCAAGAATGTTAATTCTAAAGAAACCATAGCGAGCAACAATGGCCCTCCTTCTAGCGCCAGTTATGTGATGCTGAAAATCTGCAAAATGCTTAAACATTGACATAGATTAGCATTGTTAGCAAATCACAACATCCCTATGAGATATTGAACCATACTAAATAATGCAAACAAAACATTAAAATACCAAAGAGACTCATTGCAAGAATGTAAAGTATATTCAAACCTAACCCATAGTGGGAGTGGTGCCTCTTAAAATGTGGAAAGAAAAGCCCTTTCCCACCCCCTGATAAGAAAGATTTCCAAATGAAGAGCAAGATTAGTTCTCACATGTAGAGAGTAACCTTGCATAAGAAATGTGTTCCTGTTTGAAGGAGAGAAGCCTTCAACTTATAGTTGAACTTGAAGAGAGGAGAGGCCAAATTGATGAATGTGGGATCATTCATGGACCAATGACAAAGTGCCACTTTTCAAAGTGTGAGAGGGTGAGGAATTGCAAGTCTTGGCCAATGTGCCAATTTCAAATTTCAATTTGCAATAAATGAATGTGGTTCAGGGTTTTTGGGGGTAATTGTGTTTGTCTAAAAAGTCAAACATGAGAGTTAATGAGGGCATATTCCTTGGGAATATGCCCTTGTGAAGGAAAATAGGTCTTTTTAATAAATAAATTAAAGTGATTTATTGTGCAAGTGGATGAATCTAGAGGATTCATGTAGTTAGGATTAAACTAATCAGGATTTGATTACTCTAATAGGAGATTAGGTGATTTGACATTTGATTTTAGATTTTTGTATTTCTTTTAAAATCAAATGAGAGGAAATGAGTATTGATCATTTAATTTAACTATTGGTGATTTTAATTAAATTAATAGACCTTAGGATATTTATGATTTAATTAAATAAAACTTGATTTATTTAATCAACAGATGAACATTGGCAATGATGTCAAATCTGCATGTCTACAATATGAAACTTGGTACTAATTTTTTGTAGGCCTATATGCATGTGTTGACAACAAGAGGGTTGCTAAATAATCATTTTTTGTCAAACCCATGGTATAAGTTGCTGCAACCTTTGGAAACTAGAGAATCTTATGCTTATTATTGTCAAAACCACATTTTTATTGTCAACCAAGCCACGAAGAACATGAATTGAAAAAAGGGTTTGTGATGCTATATCATGGAATTATTCACTATTTCTTTGGAAATGAGGTAGCTTAGAAAGACAAAAATCATTTTCAATCGCACAAAATTTTCCCTTTTTTTAATTTCTTAGAAAAGTAAATGGTATGAATGAGTGGAAACTTTCATTAAACCAACTATGTCTTGATTCACTTGAATTTATCTAAGCTCATGGGTGATCCCACAATACTGGTTTACAATTTTTGGCCAAACTTGAGACTGAACTAATTTTTTTTAACTAAATCTTCACTTTCGGGCTCCTATATCGGCTAAGCCGTGAAGAATTTGAAGATGATGAAAACTAGTGATTTGTAATGTTTTGTCTATAGATTTTAAATACATTTTTTTTCATTTTTTTTGGAATCAGATTGCACTTATTTTTCCATCTCCTTTGAAAACTAGTTTTTCTTTAAAACGACATTTTTAAGGAGTGATGCTCACCGTATACAACATAAAAAAATTTGTATGAAGGATAATTTTTTTTTTTTGAATTAAGATTTCTAACTATGATATCTAGCACTTTTATTTGGTTTTATAGTGTTTTATTGAATATTTTTTCCTTAATCAAGTTTCGAAGTCAAACCAATTACAATTCAGACATAGGTGGATTGTATACAACATAAATTTTTCTGTATGTATCAAAAAAATAAAAATTAATGGATCAAGGACATCAATACCCAGCCTGGACATATTAGTCAAAATTTTATTTTGATAGTCTGCTATTTTTCCACATGTGCAGAATAGAGAGCTTGATTTTCAGTGAAAAACCTATGTTTAATAAAACCAATAAAATACATACATAATAAAACCAAAAAATATTAAAATTATATTTGTTGGATAGCTCATTTTGAGGACTACCACAATCATTTCAAATAAATTTTAAATGAATTCATTTGATCCCCCAAAAGGTAAATCAAAAGTGTTTTTTTATCAGCATTTTGATAGGTGTAAATGAGACTCCATTGTAGGTATGGTTTAAAACTAGAGGGATTCTATCCAAGGGGATTTTATCTAAGGTGGTTTGATCAAACCCTCTTCAATTATAATCCTTAAAATAGAACTTTTCAAGGCTTAAATCATTATATTTTCTAAAAATATGTGATTTCAACGAAAGTAAGAATCTCCCAGAAATTGTAAACCAGCTTTGTGGGATCACCCTCATGATGAAGGTGTTTTTTTTATGGCACAAATAAATTAATGAAAAATTGTATATTAACATTGATGAAAGCTCTTAGGTTTTCCAAATTAATTAAAAATAAAAGTTTTCCCACAACCATCACTAATAATGAATTTGAATCTATTATGTCATGGTTTCCATTTTATATCTTCAAGCTCCTAAAAATTAAACATTTACATGCAACATCCATCTTATTTAATGTTAAATTCTATGTGTAAAATGAAGATTAATAAAATCATAAAATGAATTGTCTATAAATTTTCAAAAAAAAATAAAAAAATGAATATAAACATCTACCTAAAATGAAATGCATTGAATTCCACTAGCCATGTTGGATATGGACTACTATAAGCAATACAAATAGAATTAATAAGAAAATTTGAGTTAAGTTGATGTTGCTTATATAAGTTTAAACATGAATTCATCTAAATTATGTCATGTTTTTCATTTTTTTTGTCAAACTCATAAAAAATAATCTTTTTTATGCAACTCCCATCTAATTCAATGTTGAATTCTATGTCCAATTGTTATGATTAATAAAAAAATTAAAAGAATTTTATTTATTATCAAAAACAAACAAATATACTAAATATAAGCATTTCAATATTACCAAAATGAATATATTACTTGAGATAATGAAAAATGATGTAGAAACTTCAAAATGTCTTCATCTACATTCTTTAGCATGCAAATTGGTGGTAAAAAGGTGATGGTTCAAGCATAGATTGGTACAATAGGAGTCAACTACATAAAAATGACATTTTTGAGTAAGGTAAAGTGTTGAACTAGACAAATGCAAAAGCATGTGGGCCGGAATCATAGGGTCAACCCCTATTTTATTGTTTCAAGGTAAAACAAATTTGGTGCTTGCCAAATTTGGTGAGTGCCAAATTTGTTTCTTGAAAATGTTTTCATAATATATAAAGGAAGGGAGTGAGACTTGAGATAGAGGGAGATAGGATAGGAGTGAGAGATATTAGTCTAGCTAGCATGGTAGGGACTACAACCTGATAGCGATAGAGACTTGAGAGGGATAAAGAGTTATCCAGTTAGGGTACGAGGAAATACCTGACAACAAGAGAGGGGTTAGAGTGAAATAGAATTTTCTAGGTAGGGTGGGAGGTACATGAGACCTGACAAAGAGGGAGTGTGAGAGAGGGGATTTGAGTGAGATAGATTACTCTAGGTAGCATGGGAGAGAGTGAGACTTGAGAGAGAGAGAGATAGACTTGAGAGGGAGAGAGAGTTATTCAATTAGTGCAGGGGGGAGACCTAAAAGAGGGAGTGGGAGGGGAAGACCCTCTACCCTCTATCATCAACCCTCTACACTCAAACCTCTACCCTAAACCCTCAACCCTCTACCCTCAAAACTTTACACTCAACCCTCAAATCTTAAATCGTAAACCCTCAACCCGTGCCCCTTTCTCTTTGTCAACCCTACACCCTCTACCTTTAAATCCTAAATCATAAACCGTAAACCCTTAAACCCTAAACCCTAAATCCTTAAACCCTCTATTGTCTACCCTTAACCCTCAACCCTCTACCCTAAACCATTAAAATGTAAACCCTCAACCCTTAAACCCTAAAATCCTCTACCCTTAACCATTAAACCCTCTACTTATAAATTGTAAAACCTAGAACCTCAACCCTTAAACCCTAAACTATAAACCCTTAAACACTATACCCTATACCCTTAACACTCTACCCCCCTCTCTATCTCTCTCAACCCTACACCCTCTACCCTTAAACCCTAAACCCTTCAACCCTAAACCATAAACCCTTGAACCCTCAACCCTCAACCCTCTACCATCGACCCTCAACCATCTACATCCAACCCTCTACCCTCAACCTTCTACCCTTAACCCGCAACCCTTAAACCCTTAAACCCTTAAACCTGCAACCCCCCCTCTCTCTCTCTATTCTCTACCCTCAACCCTCTACCCTCTACCCTCAACCCTTTACCCTTAAATCCTAAATCGTAAACCCTAAACTCATAAATCCTAAAGCCTTAAACCATCTACTATCTACCCTTAACCCTCAACCCTCTACCCTCAAACCTCAACCCTCTACTCTCTACCCTTAACCCTTAAACCCTAAACCCTCAACCCTTAAATCATAAACCTTAAACCCTAAACCCTAAACACTTAAACCCTCTACCCTTAACCCTCTACCCTCTACCCTCAACCCTATCTCTCTCTTTGTCTCTCTCTCTCTCTCTCTACCCTCCACACTATACACTCTACCCTCAACCCTCTACCTACAACCCTCTACCCTCAAGCCTCCACCCTTAAACCCTAAAACCCTTAAACCCCCAATCCGCCCTCTCTCTAATCTCAACACTACACCCTCTATCCTTAAATCACAAACCCTTAAACCCTAAACTCTTAAACCCTAAACCCTAAACACTTAAAGCATCTACCCTTAACACTCTACCCTCAACCCTAAAACCATCAACCCTCTCTCTCTCTCTACCCTCTACACTCTACCCACTACCCTCTACCCTCAACCCTCTACCCTCTACCCTCTACCCTCTAATCTCAAATATTAACCCTCTACTCTCAACCCTTTACCCTCAACCCTCAACCCTTAAACCCTTAAACCCTCATTCCCCCTCTCCCTATCTCTCTCTCTCTCAACCCTACACTCTCTACCCTTAAACTGTAAACACTAAACCCTAAACCCTTAAACCCCAAACCCTTAAACCCTAAACCATAAACACTTTAACCCTATACCCTTGACCCTCTACCCTCCACACTCAACCCTCAACCCTCTCTCTCTATCTCTCTCTACCCTCTACTCTCTACCCTTTACCCTCTACACTCTACTGTGTACCATCAACCCTCTACAATCAACCATAAACCCTCTACCCTCAACCCTTTACCCTCAACCCTCAACCCATAAACCCTTAAACCGTCAACCCTTACCCTCTACCCTCAACCCTCTTTATCTCTGTCTCTCTCTACCCTCTAACCTCTACCCTCTACCCTCTACCCTAAAACCTCAACCTTCAACCCTCAACCCTCAACCCTCAACCCTCAACCCTCAACCCTCAACCATCTACCCTCAACCCTTTACCCTCAACCCTCAACCCTTAAACCCTAAAACCCTAAAACCCCCAACCCCCCTCTCTCTCTCTCAAACCTACACCCTCTACCCTTAAACTGTAAACCCTAAACCCTTAAACCATAAACCCTTACACCCTAAAACCTAAACACTTAAAGCCTCTACCCTTAACTCACTACCCTCTACCCTCAAACCTAAAACACTCAACCCTCTCTCTCTGTCTCTCTGTCTCTCACTACCCTCAACCCTCTACCCTGTACCCTCGACCCTTTACCCTAAACCCTCAACCCCTCTCTCTATCTCTATCTCTCTCAACCCTACACCCTCTACTGTTAAATCATAAACTATAAACCCTAAATCCTTAAACCCAAAACCCTTAATCCCTAAACCCTAAACCCTTAAATCCTAAACCATCTACCCTCTACCCTTAGCATTTAACCATCTACCCTCAACCCTCAACCTTCTACCCTCAAGCCTTGATCCTTAAACCCTAAACTAAGAAACCCTCTACCCTCAATCCTCTACCCTCAACCCTCCAACCTTAAACCCTAAAAGCCTTAAACCTCAAACACCCCCTCTCTCTTTCTCAACCCTATACCCTCTTCCCTTAAAGTGAAAACTATAAACCTTGAACCATTAAGCACTAAAACACAAAAACCCAAACCCTAAACACTTAAAACCTCTACCATTAACCCTCTACCCTCTACCCTCTACCCTCAACCCTAAAAC
>CM021108.1:100769585-100817085 GCA_007115665.2 Sequoiadendron giganteum
CAACCCTCAACCCTCAACCCTCAACCATCAACTCTCCACCCTTAAACCCCCAACACCTGCCTCTCTCTCTCCCAACCCTACACCCTCTACCCTTAAACCATAAACCCTAAAACCCTCAACCCCCTCTCTCTCTCTCAACCCTACATAGTTTACCCTTAAATTGCAAACCCTTAAAACCCAAAATATTAAACCCTAAAACCTAAAAACTTAAACCCTCTACTCACTACCCTCTCTCTCTCTTTCTCTCTCTCTCTCTCTCTCTCTCTCCACCCTCTACCCTCTACCCTTTATCCTTAACCCACTACCCTCAATCCTTAACCCTCTACCCTCAACTCTCCACCCTTAAACCCTAAAACCCCACCCCAACACCCCTCTCTCTCTCTTTCAAACCCCACCTCTCAATTCTTAAACCATAAACCATAAACCTTAAACCCTAAACTATGCAAACCCCCACCCATATCCCCACGACTCACCCCACCCTAAAACTCACAACCCCCTCTATCTCTCTCTACCCTCTACCCTTCTACCTCTACCTCACTGCCAATTCTCAACCTCAACCTCAACCCTTAAAACCCCAAAACCCCCAAGCCCCCCTCTCTTTGTCAACCCTGCCACACCTAACCTTAAATCATAAAACCCAAACCCTAAACCTTTAAACTCCTAAACCCTAAACATTTAAACCTCTTACAACTTCTAAGCACTTCCCCTACCTCAACCTCTCCACTCCTAAACCTCAAACCTCAAAACCACCTCACCCAAACCCCAAACCAGCAAACCAAACCCTTTAACCCTAAACCCTAAACACTTAAACCCTCTACACTTAACCTTCTACACTCTACCCTCAATCCTCTACCCTCAACCCTCCACCCTTAAACACTAAAACCCTAAAACCCCCAACCCACCCCCTCTCTTTCTCAACGCTACACCCTCTACCCTTAAACTGTAAACCTTAAACCCTAAACCCTTAAATCCCAAACCCTAAACACTTAAACCCTTTACCCTTTATCGTCTACACTCTACCCTTAACCCTCTCTATTTCTCTCCCTCTCTCTACCCTCTACCCTCAAACCTAAACCCTCTACCCTTTGCCCTCAACCCTCAACCCTTAAACCCCCAACCCCCCCTCTCTCTCAACCCTACACACTCTACCATTAAATCATAAACCATAAACCCTAAACCATTAAACCCTTAAACCCTAAACCATAAACACTAAAATCCTCTACCCTCTACCCTCAACCCTAAAACTCTCAACCCTTTCTCTCTATCCCTCTACCCTCTACCCTATACCCTCTACCCTCTACCCTCTACCCTCTACCATCAACCCTCTACCCTTAAACCATAGACCATAAACCCTAAACCTTTAAACCTTGAACCCTTAAACCCTAAACCCTAAACATTTAAATCCTCTACCATAAAAAACTCAACCTCATCTCTCTCTTTGTCTCTCTGTCTCTCTACCTTCTACCGTCTACCCTCTAATATCTATCCTCTACCCTCAACCCTCTACCCCCAACCCTCAACCCTCTACCCTCAACCCTTTACCCTCAACCATCAACCCTTAAACCATAAAACCCCCAAGCCCCCTCTCTCTCTCTTTGTCAACCCTACACCCTTAAATCATAAACACTAAACCCTAAACCCTTAAACCCTAAACCATAAACACTTAAATACTTAAACCCTCTACCCTCAACCCTAAAACCCTTGACCCTCTCTCTCTCTACCCTCTACCCTCAAACCTCAACCTTCTACCATCAACCCTCAACCCTCAACCCTTAAACCCTCAAACCCTCAAAGCCCCCCTCTCTATCTATTTCTCTCAACCCTACATCCTCTACCCTTAAAATTCAATCCCTAAAACCTAAACCCTTAAACCCTAAAACCTAAACATTTAAACCCTCTACCCTTAACTCTCTACCCTCTATTCTCAACCCTAAAATCCTCAACCCTCTCTCTCTTTGTATGTCTCTCTCTCTACCCTCAACCCTCAACCCTCAACCCTGTACCCTGTACCCTGTACCCTCTACCCTCTACCCTCTATCGTCAACCATCTACCCTCAACCTTCAACCCTCAACCCTTAAACCTCCAACTCCCCTCTCTCTCTCTAATCCCTACACCCTCTACCCTTAAATCGTAAACCCTAAACCCTAAACCCTAAAAACTTAAACCCTCTACCTCTAACCTATACCATCTAACCTATACCATCTCTCTCTTACCTATACCGTCTACACTCTAATATCAACCCTCAACCCTCTACCATCAACCCTTTACCCTCAACCCTCAACCCTTAAATCATTAAATGATCAACCCTACACCCTCTAACCTTAAACTGTAAACCCTAAACCCTAAACCGTTAAAACCTCTACCCTCTACCCTTAACACTCAACCCTCTACCCTCAACCCTCAACCCTCAACCCTCAACCCTCAATCCTCAACCCTCAACCCTCAACCCTCAACCCTCAACCCTCAACCCCCAATCCTCAACCCTTAACCCTTAAAACCTAAAGCCTTAAACCCTCAACCCTTAAACTGTAAACCATAAACCCTCAAACCCTCTACCCTCAACCCTCTACCCTCTACCCTCAACCCTTTACCCTCAACCCTCCGCCCTTAATCCCTAAAACCCTTAAATCCCCAACTCCCCCTCTCTCTCTCAAACCTACACCCTCTACCCTTAAATTGTAAACCATAAACCCAAAACCAAAACCCTTAAACCTTAAACCCTTACACCCTGAACTCTAAATACTTAAACCCTCTACCCTTAACCCTCTACGCTAAATTCTAAAACCCTCAAACCTCTTTCTTTCTCTGTGTGTGTTTCTCTCTCTACCCTATACCCTCTACCCTCTACCCTCAACCCTCTACACTCAATCCTCAACCCTCTACCATCAACTGTTTACCCTCAACCCTCAACCCTTAAACCCCACACCACCTCTATCTCCCTCAAACCTACACCCTCTACCATTAAATCATAAACCCTTAAACCCTAAACCATAAACACTGAAACTCTCTACCCTTAACCCTTAACCCTCTATCCTCAACCCTAAAACCCTCAAGTCTCTCTCTCTCTCGGTCTCTCTCTCCCTCTAGCCTCTAGCCTCTAGCCTCTAGCCTCTAGCCTCTACCCTCAACCCTCTACCCTCAACCCTCAACTCTCAACCCTCAACTCTCAACCCTCAACCCTAAACCATTTACCCTCAAACCTCAACCCTTAAACAATTAAACCATTTAAACCTCAACCCCCTCTCTCTATCTCTCTCACAAACCTACAACATCTACCCTTAAATCATAAACCCTAGACCCTAAACCCTTAAACCCTTAACCCTTAAACCTTAGACCCCAAATAGTTAAACCCTCTACCCTTAACCCTATACCCTCTTACCTCAGCCCTAAAACCCTAAACCCTATCTCTCTCTCCATCTCTCTCTCTCTACCCTCTACCCTCAACCCTTAACCCTCAACCCTCTACCCTTAACCCTTAAACCCTCAACCCTCAACTGTCTACCCTCTACCCTTAACCCTTAAACTGTAAACCCTTAAACCATAAACCCTTAAACCCTCTACCCTCAACCCTCCATCCTTAAACCCTAACGCCCTCTACCCTTAAATGGTAAACCCTAAAAACATAAACCCTCTACCATTCACCCTCTACCCTCTACCCTCTACCCTCTACCCTCAACCCTTTGTGTGTGTCTCTCTCTTTGTCTACCCTCTACCCTCTACCCTCTACCCTAAACCCTCAAACCTCAACCCTCCCTCAACGCTTTACCCTCAACCCTCAACCCTTAAACCAGAAAACCCTTAAACCCCCAACCTCCATCTCTCTCTCTCTCTCAACCCTACACCTTCTACCCTTAAATTTTAAACCCTAAACCCTAAAATATTAAACCTTCTACCCTTAACCCTTTACCCTCTACCCTCAACCTTAAAACCCTCAACCCTCTTTGTTTCTCTTTGTCTTTGCCTCTCTACCCTCTACCCTCTACCCTCAACCATCAACCCTCTACCCTCATCCCTCAACCCTCTATCCCCAACCCTTTACTCTCAACCCTCAACCCTTAAACCCTAAAACCCTTAAACCCCCAACCACGCCCTCTCTCTCTCTCAAGCCTACACCTTCTACCCTTAAACTATAAACAATAAACCCTAAACCATAAACACTTAAACCCTCTACCCTTAACCCTTAACCTTATACCCTCAACTGTAAAACCCTCAACCCTCTCTCTCTATTTCTCTACCCTCTACCCTCTACCCTCTATCCTCTACCCTCTACCCTCTACCCTATATCCTCAACCCTCAACTCTTCTACCCTTTACCCTCAACCCTCAACCCTCAACCCTCAACCCTCAACCCTTAAACCCTCAACTCCCCCCCTTTCTCTCTCTCAACCATACACCCTCTACCCTTAACCATTAAACCCTAAACCCTAAACCCTAGACCCTTAAACCCTAAATCCTTAAACCCTTAAACCCTCTACCCTCTACCTTTTACCCTCAACCCTCAACCCTCTACCCACTGCCCTCTACCCTCTACCCTTTACCCTCTACCCTTAACCCTTAAACCCTAAACCCTTAAACCCTCAACCCTTAAATCGTAAACCGTAAACCTCAAACCCTGAACCTTTAAACCCTCTACCCTCAACCCTTAGACACTAAAATCCTTAAAATCTCAACCCCTCGCTATCTCTCTCCTTATCAACCCTACACCCGCTACCCTTAAACCGTAAATCCTAATCCCTAAACCCTAAACCCTAAACCCTTAAACTATCAACTATTTACTCTTAACCCTATATCCTCTACCGTCAACCCTCTCTATCTCTACCATCTACCCTCTACCCTCTACTCTCAACCCTGTACCCTTAACCCTCAAACCTTACACCCTAAAACTCTAAAACCCTCAACCCCCCCCTCTCTCTCAACCCTAAATCCTCTACCTTTAAATTGTAAACCATAATCGCTAAACCCTAAAACCTAAACCCTCTACCCTTAACCATTACTCCCTAAACCCTAAAGCCTAAACCCTCTACCCTCTACCCTAAACCCTCAACCCTCAACCCTTAAACCCTAAAACCCTAAACCCTCAATCCTCTACCCTCTACCCTTAACCCTTAGACCCTAAACCCTTAAACCCTCAAACCTTAAACCATAAACCCTAATCCCTCAACTCTCTACCATAATCCCTCAACCCTCAACCCTTAATCCCTCAACCCTCTACCCCCTACCGTGAACCCTCAACTCTTAAACCCTAAACCCTAAACCCTAAACCCTAAAACCTAAACCCTCTAGCCTCTACCCTTAACCCTTAAACCCTAAACCCTTAAACCTTTAAACCCTCTAGCCTTGACCCTAAACCATCAACCCTATAGGTTCTAAACCGTATTCCCTCAATTATCAACCCTCTAACTTAAACATTGGATCCTCAATCCTCATCTATTTATGTCCTTCCTCCTCTTCTCTCCTCTCTATCTCACTTTTCCCTCCATATCTCCCTCCATCCATTCCTCCCTCTCTACCCTATATCCTCAACCCTAAACCCTAAACCTTAAACCCTCAACCCTTAAACTATAAACCATTAAACCCTTTACCCTCTACCCTCAACCCAATCCCCTCTATCCTCAAACCTAATCCCTCAACCCTATACCCTTCACCCTTAAACACTCAACCCTCAACCCTCAACCCCCTCTCTCTCTCTCACTCCCTCTCACTCTCTCTCAAGTCTCTCGCTCCTATCTAAGAGAGGGAGAGAGAGAGGAGAGTGAGAGAGGGTGGAGGGGGAGAGAGAGGAAGTGGGAAAGAGAGGGATGGAAGAGAGAGTGATAGAGAGACCTGAGAGAGGGAGAGGATGTAGGAGGGAGAGACTTAAGAGAGAGAGGGAGAAAGAGGGGGTGGGAGGGAGAGACCTGAGAGAGAGGGAGAGGGACAGAGGGTGGGATGGAGATACCTAAGAGAGAGGGAGAGAGAGAGAGGGTGGCATTGGGAGGGAGATACCTAAGAGAGAGGGAGAGAGAGACAGAGACAGAGACAGAGAGAGAGAGAGTTGAGAGAGAGAGAGGGAGGGAGAAACCTAAGAGAGGGAGAGGGAGAGAGGATGGGACCTAGAGGCCCCTGAGAGAGAGGGAGAGGGGGACAAAGTGGGAGAGAGGGGGCGGGAGGGAGATACCTATGAGAGTAGGAGAGAGAGGGAGTGGGAGATAGAGGGATGGGAGAGATACAAGGAGTGAGATAGAGAGACTTGAGAGAGGGAGAGAGGGTGGGAAGGAGAGAAAGTACCTAAGATAAAGGGATGGGAGAGAGATGGCAGGAGTGAGAGAGAGATAGAGAGAGAGGGGGTGGGGGGAGATACCTGAGAGAGAGGGAGAGAGAGAGATAGGTGGGAGGGAGACCTAGGGAGATGGAAGAGAGAGGAGAGAGATAAAGGATTGAGTGAGAGAGATAAAAGAGAGAGAGGATAGACTTGAGAGAGGGAGGAGGGAGAGGGGTGGGAGGGAGAGACCCAGAGAGAGTGGGAGAGAGATAGAGGGTGAGAGAGAGAGGGAGAGGTTGTGGGAGGGAGATACTTGAGAGATAGGGAGAGGGAGAGGTAGAGAGACAGAGGGAGTGAGAGAGAGATAGAGGGAGTGATTGTGAGAGGAAGAGGGGTTAGGAGGGGGAGACATGACAAAGAGAGAGGGAGAGGGGGTGGGAGGGAGATACTTGAGAGAGAGATAGGGAGAGGGGGTGGGAGGGAGAGACCTGAGAGAGAGGGAGAGAGATAGAGTGCGAGAGAGATAGAGGGAGTGAGAGAGAGGGAGTGGGAGAGAGAGAGGGAGAGGGTCTAGGAGGGAGAGACTTGAGAGAGAGAGAGAGAGGGAGAGACCTGAGAGAGAGTGGGGGAGAGATATATGTAGTGAGAGAGAGGGAGTGGGAGAGAGAGGGAGTGTGTGTGTGAGAGAGAGAGAGAGGGAGGGAGAAAGAGATAGAGGGAGTGAGGGAGAGAGGGAGTGGGAGAAGGATAAAGGGATTCTGTGAGAGACCTAAGATAGGGAGAGGGGGTAGGAAAAATAAACTTGAGAGAGAGACAAAGAGAGAAAGATAATGACCTAAGAGAGGGAGATGGAGTGAGAGAAACAGAAATACTAGAGGCGGAGAGAGAGAGGGAGAGTGAGAAACGGGGTTGGAGTGAGATAGAAAGATAATGACCTAAGAGAGGCAGATGGAGTGAGAGAGACAAAAAGACTAGAGGGAGAGAGAGAGAGGGAGAGTGAGAAAGGGGGTTGGAGTGAGATAGATTTATCGAGGTAGGGTGGGAGGGAGTGAGACCTGAGAGAGGGATTTGGAGTGAGATAAAGTAGTCTAGGTAGCATGGGAGGGAGTGAGACCTGAGAGAGAGAGAGAGAGATACTTAAGAGGGATAGAGAGTTATCCAGTTAGGGTAATGAGGTAGAGAGCGTATGAAAGGTAAAACCTCAACTATCCATCTACGATCATAAATCATGCACTCTTAGCATTATCAAAGTGGTCAACCAAGGAGAGGGGAAAGTTACATTTTGTTCAAAGTAGGTCATTTGGTGAGTGCCAAATTTGGTGCTTGCCAAATGACCTACTTTCGATGTGTTAATTAACAAGATTTTCCAAATTTCCTTATATTTTTTTTTGTGCTCCCCGTCACATTTGCACATCCTTCAATGAAAGTTTATAAAAAAACCTTGATAGTGTTACCTTGATAGAGAAAAATGAGGCAAGTTTGAACCTAACTGGTTAGGGCCTTACATTGTTATAGGAGATTTTAGATGAGGAGCATATAAATTCTCTACCCTTGAAGGAGAAACACATTTTTTACCAATCAACAACCTTCATCTAAAAAGGTTCTATGTATAGCTTCTAAGAGCCTTGTCTTAATTGTAAAAAAAATAAAAAATAGAAAAACAAAAAAATTGTTACCTTGCTGAAATCTTGGCAAACAGGCGTCTTTGTAACACAAAAAAAATTGAAAAAATCAAGAAAAATAGTAAAGAGAAATAATTCATCCAATAGTAAAAACCACTCTGGTGGCACTTTGGAGAAGTACCATGTTGAAAACCTGGCAAACAGGCACCATGTGTAGTCAACTTCGCTCCTTCATCTACAATCATTCCAAGTAGAAGTTTTCACCATCACCCATAATAAATGGTTGTCCTATCCATGACTTGGAATGATTGGCATCAATTCCACTCTATCTCTTCATTCCATCCTATAGGCCTTATACTTGACTGGGGGCAAATCCTCGACTGCGTAATTTAGACCTTGTACATACCATCCTAACGTCAGAAAATGTCCTGAAAAAAGCTCAAAACAATAGAAAATGTCCTAAAAAAATTCAAAAAAATAAAAAAACTTCAAAAAGACAAAAATAAAATAAAAATCAAATCATGCAAAAATCTCAAAAATAGAGTCAGAGTCAGTTGTGTCATGTCATTCATAGAAATAGTTGAACTACATTGCCTCTGTGGCTAGACGTAGGCAAGGACATTTATTGATGTGCCCTTGAGGCATTAGGTCTATCTTTCTAGGTTTTCCATGTCGCACCACATAAAAATCATGACTCATTCTTTGTATATATCAAAGTCATTGGTCGTGTTGAACTCAAGGTCTCTACATGTATAACGCAAGCAAGGCCATCAATTAATGAGCCCCCGAGGCTAGATTAGGTCAGTCCATTAGGGTTTATCACATTCATTAATCACACATGTCGTATATCATCAAGCTCAGTACGTATTTGTCAGTCAGTCATGTCAGTTAAAGTCTAGTCCAACTACAAGGTCTTTGCATGTATAATGTAGGCAAGGTCCTCAATCGATGAGCCCTCCAGGCCACACTAGGTTGGTCCTTTAGGGTACATCATAAGTCATACACTATCACACACACAAAATAGTCAAAACATCAAGACAAGTCACACATCAATAAGCCAAAACATGCCAACAATGTCATCAGGTCAAATCATACAAATTGCCAAAACAAACAAACTTATGTCTATACAAGATGTGTCCTTCTTGGCAACTGACATTATCAATCATCATAGCCTTATGTAGCTTGTCACATCAAAGAAATCAAACTCAACATCTTATATGGTACGTGTCTTTCTAAAACCAGGATTCGTCATGCCTTACACAAACAGTCACAAAGTCGAAACCAGACTCAACGTCTTATATGGTATGTGTCATCCCTAACATCAGGCTATGTCAAACGATCAAAATATCAAACAAAAAACAATATATAAAATTTTTGAAAATATTTTTATTGGATTTTGAATTTTTTATGGCGTATTTGGTTTTATCTTAGTGGCTTTTTCTTTGAGTTTAGTTAGTAGCTTTCTCGAGGATGTCCCAGGAAGGATTTAGATAAGAAAGGATGTTTCAGGACTATTTTCCTTTGACTGTTGTCTGTCGATTGTCTTTTAACCTTGATTTTAAATTCAGGCTACTAGCTCTCTCGAGGATGTCCCATGAAGGATCTAGAGGAGGAATAATGTATCCTGACTTTGTCTTTTTCTTTGTTTTATTTTTGTGGTTTGTCTTGTCAAAAAGATAGGCAATTTTTCCCTTAATATGGGTTAAGACACTCCTTGTCTGCGACTGTCTGTTTATCATAAGTGGATGAATTTTTACATCATGGTCTATCTCATATCATGGTGTGTACTATCCATTTGTGTCATGTCCTGCCCAATGATTATTTAAGTGCAAGGCTTAGTATGTATTTGGCAAAATATCAAAGATTATACATTCTTCAAATAGCCTTTTTTTGAATACTAACATTTTGAATTATCCACACTAATATTTCTTCTATCCTCCATAATGATGGAGTCCTATGATGCACAAAAAAATTAGATATTCTACATATGCATACATTTTACAACCATTATGTAAGAATTTTCATATGTTTATATATAGTACACCATATATAGTTATGTTGCATTTTACACAAATACAACAAAAAAATAAAAAAAATAGGCATATACATCACATTTAGCTAATCATGACATACATCCATTTATCAATCATATATGTATAAATTAGGCATCCATTCACATGTCATTACAAATAGTAACATAACATTGCATCTCATTTTCATAAACATAGAATGCATTCATAACATTTATAAATATTGTGCATACATCATCAAAATAGGAAATAAAAGATCATGAGTAAACATCATAATCCATAGCATGTATATAAATCATATAGAAATAAACTGCATAATCATATGAAAATAAACTACATCATCATATAGGACATCTGCAAATCATATAAATGGCACCAAACATGATATATATGTCGCTCAAAATATGTGTCACAATACAATGTCAGTGTATCAATCTAAAAGGACCTCGCAGGCTCTGTGATCAAAATGTAATGTCTACCAATATAAATATGTCACTATCAAGTGCTACCACTGCTCCCATGTGGAGTTTGAGGTGGTGACTATTGCTGAGGCACTCTCTACATAGTGGGAGGCCTACCATACAGTCCTGTCCTGGGTGGTCCTACCACCCCCTCTACACTCTAAGTCCAGCTATGGGACATGCTCCGAGAACTATTGTGAGCCTGTGAATAACTAGGAGCTATCCTCTCAGGTGGTACCTCTACCTTGTAAAGATCTCTATAATATCTCTCTCGGTCACCAGCCCTGACTAACTTTCACACAAAGGCTATAGTTGGTCTATTGCATAAGGCCCTCAACTCAATGAATCTTCCCTCTATCTCCTATCACCTTACAATTGTCTAATCCTTGTCCATATGCATAGCATCACACTCTATAGTCAAAACCCTGACCCTCTCCTCCAAGGCCTCTACTCAAGTCTACAAATCTATATCACTATCCCTGGGAGCCTCCTCATCCTATTGTGGCCTCTCCTCAACCTACGCATCCCAACCCTCCACAATCCTATCTTGGAGCTCCCTCTCCTGCTCCCCCATCACCTCCTCCTCCTCCTCCTCCTCATGGTCACCATAACCTACCAGTATGCCAAGGACATCAATAACCATGTCCTCCCTCCCGACCTCCTCCTTCACATGCTCCTTTATTACTACCTCCTTGGTAGTATGCTCTCCCCCAATCTTTACCTCTCCACCACCACCAATATCCAACATAGGTATGTCCTCACTCTCAACCTCTACCTCACGAACAGGTGATAGTCCACCTACCCAACAACCTCTCTCACCCCATTGACCTTTTCAACCACCTCCACCCTTGCCATCATCTCCACCTCCTATACCACCCCTACCTCCACCTCTTCCTCTATGTCAAGCTCTAGGCCTTATCCCCCATCTCTCCACTGGTGCCAGCTGATCTAGATCTGTGTAAGGTACAAGATGGTGCTCTTCCCACCAGGTATCATAAGCTACTGTGGTACCAAGATTTTCATCCCCACCCCTCCATCCCCACTGCATAGGTTGTAAAGCCTGAATCTTTGCTTCTGCAATCACCATAGGTATCATAGGCCCCCATAATGGAGCCTCTCTGGAAGATCAAGAAAAATCTACTTGTCGTTAAGGCTCATCCTGAACCTCTCCAAATAGTCTCAAAACATGATCTAGAAGGTGTCTCTCGATAATATGAACACTTGAAACTATCCTCCCAATCAAATATTGTGTCTGTCGACAAAATGGCAAGTGCAAGTCCTCATTCGACCATCAACCACAATCCATATATGGTCTCCATGTAAACTGAACCAAAGTATCCAACGCATGCCTCCAATACCCAATATCATTGACATGACTCTGTGTAATACTTCTGACATAATGAGAAACATAAGGTGATCTGGCTTCTCTATCAGAAGTGACTAGAGGAAAAAACACAACAATGTGTTCCCACACCCAGACCATAAGAAGGGTAGTGCCATAGCTCATCGACTATGCATCTCTGTATGCAATATCATGAAGATGAAGTATAACATGGCCAGTAAACATGGCCCCCATGCATAAACAACCTCTCTCTCTAGCATACCCACTAGCATTTCCCCCCACCCAACATGAAATTAATGACCTTGACGGTCAGGAAGAACTATACCAATGATCAATGTACAAAGCATACAATCTATCCTCTCATATATCTATGTACCAAAACTTGCCATATAATCTCATAATTCTCTATACCTAGTCACCTAATATCATCATAAACCTTGTAATCTCACTATAACCCCTATTTGTATCATACATCACCCTCTCGCCTCTAATAGGCAATCTCAAAATCCTATACACATCCTCTAATGTGATAGTCGTCTCTCCAATATGCAAATGAAACAAGGAGGTCTTTGAATGCCACCTCTCACAAAGCACAGTAAGTATACCTCTATTTTCCCAAATGGCGGGCATGGTACAGACATGATCCAACCCTAATCTCCAAATCATCCATGTCTCTACACTCTGTAAATCATCTCTACGATCATATGTCACCGGCCATGACTCCCAGATATAAATCAGATCTAATACAACCTACAAAGGCATCAAATATTATGTGTCAGAGAATATATCATTCATATTTTCATCCTAATTTTTTTCAAAAGTTTGACATTCAGATGTGTCGCTTCAAAAGAAAATGTGGTGCACCATCACACATGCATCGTACAAACATGCATATGCATAACACAAATCAAATGCGAGAAAAAATTTGCAGATGCGGTGGTCTTTATTGCCCTATCTATCATGCATATGTGATGCATTTAAACAAATGTGTTTCACAAACCTATATGCAACTATGTTAAATTCAAATGTGATGCATAAAAATTCAAATGCGTTGATTTCCTAATCGAGCTACATATTGCCTAGACATTTTTTGCAAATGCATCATTTCACGAGAAAATGTGTCGCATACGAATGCAAATGCGTTGAATTAAAAGTGACACATTTGATAAAATAAACTTTAAATGCCTAAAACTACATGCAAAACAAAATTTCAAAAGTTGATTTGAGGGTACATACTGGGGGTCTCGCATTTGCAAGGCATCTGAAGGTTTGAATCTGATATCCATGATGCTTGGTGTATGGTACAAGTGACATCTTCACTCAAGTCTAGAGCAAAAAACTCAAATTTCTAAACTTGGAGGGTGAAAATGAATTGGGTTTTCACCCAATTTCTATTTATACATATGGTTTAAAGTGGCATTTTCATTGATCTTGTCTATTGTCCGTGTAAAATTCAATCTTCAATCAACCCGTACATGCACCTAACAACTCCAAATTTATTTCTATCAACTTCACTACGTTTTTGGGTATCCAATTGACTTATCGGGACTATTTCCAAATTTTTAGAATTTTATTAAAAATTCATCATTTTTCCTGAGGGGGCATACGTTCACCTATTCTACACTAGGGCACGACTGGGGCATGTTTTTGATCGATTTTCTTTGACACAATTTCGAAATGGCATTGTATCAAAGAGGGGCAAACTGTAGACACTGAAATTTGGTCTAAGCCCTTGACTTCAATTTCTTCATAATTCGTATTTTCATAGTCATGATTAAATAATGTTAATTATTTAATTACTTTCTAAAGTCCTTTCTCATCTATTAATTAAAATAATATTAATCATTTAATTAATTCATTATGACCTTTATTCTATCCTGATTCATTAAATAAATGTTCTTTATTTAATTACGTCATTAATTAACTTTACCCTCCTTAAATTAAATAAATTCTTATTTAATTTATCTTTATCATGTTTACAACTATAATTAAATAAATGCTCAAATTATTTAACTATTCATTTAACCTTTTCATCACTCAATTAAATAAATATTATTTATTTAATTAATCCTTAAATGTCAAATTTTGAATTAAATAAGTCATTTAATTCATAAATCTTTATTTTTAACACATTCCTTTGTATTTAGATAATTGTTTAAGTTATCTAAGTATTCATTCTCACTCGACTCCAGATCTATTCGAATCATTTAGTTATCTATTGATTCAACATCTAATCGCCTCTGTGAAGAGACTCTTTGTCATAACTAGTCAGTTATCTAGTTAAGACTCTTATGCATGAACATATTTATTAATTAAATATCTTTATTTAATTAATTATTTCATGTGTGCATTCAAACAAATCATTCTCTTCATTCTATCTTTATCCTTTTCATTCAAACATTATTCTTCTAATTTTTGAATACTTTCAACTAGAGATTAAATCATTTATTTAATCTTGATCTCTATTCTTAGACTTTCTCAACTCACGTTCTAACTAACACAAATATCAATCACATGACATTCATCAATCTCGATCATTGATCTCTCTTTTGAATCTAAGCTAGTCATTTGAAAATCAATTGTCTATAAATTGACCTAACCTTTGTCATTATTCCTCCTCCCAAAATCGATATACTTTTGGAAGCGACTTGTCAATCTTCAATATTTTTCTATAATCACATACATCAAGGCTATACTTGCACACATATTGAAAATCTGAGGGCAAGAATACTATCACGACATGATGGAGAAGGACAATTGAGATAATTCAAAGGAGTATATAGATATTCGGTGAGATTGTTCATATTATCGTTTTGTTTAATTCCTTTGTGCTTTGTTGTTTAATTTAGATTAATGCTTTGAATTTCTTTAACCAGTTTCTTTCCAGTATTTTTCCTATGTTACACAATCAAGATGAATGATCAACCACCCCAATAGAAATTATCTCTTTTCTCTCCAAATCTCTGATAAGAACTGAATCAAGAGTAAATTCCATAGTCTTTCCTTCTCCACTATGAGTAACTTGATATATGGAAATAATATTATTAGAAAAATGAGGTAAACACAATACATCATTGAAAGTACCACCCTCTATATCAATAGGTGGTATAACACAAGGATCAAAAGAAAAGAACATGGACTATGAATAATCCATATAATGAGAAGATCTTGAATTTTGAAGCCATCTCCTTGATCCAATACGTGTAGAAGCACAAAGAGATTTTCCTTTATTTTTTTCTGATGTAGAAGAATAACTAGCATGGCCTTTTCCCTTTTTCTTTGTAGATTCTTGGTTTGATGAAGATGTAGATTCAGTTACCCCTTTAGTACTCTTCTCAAAAAAATGTGTAAGGTGATCAATTTGTTTCTTCATACATTTGTGTTCATCATGACCAAGTTACTTAAAATAATCACATTTTTCCCTCTCCTTCTTAGATTTGCCTTGATTTGAAGAAGGTTTAGTGTCTAAATTAGAAGTAGATGAATATATATCTGAAGCATTGTCTCCTTGATTCTTTTGTTTCTTATTTTTCTTGTCATTATCTTTCTAATCTTTAATTCCTTGACTTGCAACCAAAGCATGAGAGTTAGAAGATTTGATAGTGCCCATTTGAACCAACTTGTCCTATTATTTTATAAGTTCATTATCAAAAACATCAAGAGAAGGCATTGTGTAGGAAGCTCCTAAGGCACTTTTAGTGGCATAGAATGTAGAAACAAAGACCAAATAATTTGGACCAACTTTAGAGAGGATACTTAAGATCAATTGTTTATCATCTTTCTTAATTCCACACTATTTCAATTTCAATCTTATGGCCTTTAGTTTGATGAAGAAGTCCTATATTGAATCAAATCTTAAAGGACTTAAACCCATTAGCTCATTCTCCAATTGATGACCTCTCAATTCATCTTATGCACCAAAGAGTTTTTCCAATGTTTTCCAAACTTCATTCGGTGTAGACAAAGATTCAACATGAAAGATAAAATCTAGAGATACAGACTTGCATAAAGTCCCAAATGCTTCATCACCCTTATTAAACCATTTTATCTTTTCTACATCAATTGTTGGTTCAACTTCTAGTCCCATTGTCACCCTATACAATCCATACTTTTTCAAGTAGAGGGACATTTTACTTTTCCAATCAAAATAGTTGTAGGGTGTTTATATAGGAATTGTTGATTGATCCATTTTAGGGAAAAAAGAAGATTATTTGTGAGTGCACAAAAAGAGAAATTAAGCTTCAAAAGAGATAGCAAGAGACACCTCCCATTTCCACTAGTTTCATAAATTACCCTCCCAAGATATTATAATGTTGGAACTTTATGATTAGTGCATTTACAAAGCCTTTTCCAAGATACATTGTTCAATAGGCCCATAATGACAAAAATTATAAATTTTGATACATAAAAAATCTAAGATAAAATCTAGAATTTTTTTTTTTTTAGCTATGTAGTTCTCTCCAATACCTTTCCAATGCCTATTCGTTTCCAAAAAATAGATCTCTTGGGTGAAAGTTATGGCTTGTTGAAGAAAAAATGCAACAACAGTGTCAACCTGCAATATATAATAGAAAGTTGGAAAATTTTCTTTTCAAAGACTTTGTAGATGGAAAGTAGTCATTTGTAGAAACAAACACTGTGGTGAAAGGTTATGAATTTTTTAAAAAATAGGCTGAATTTTGCTTGTAGTGATGACCCCCTGGAAAAAGAAAAAATTGTCAAAAACAAAATTCATCTGAAATAGAAATTTTTTATATGAGAATAAGGGTTTCTAGGTCTTTTTAACACAATGGCAAGGTATGTTTGGGCTTAAAATTCTCCAATAAAAAGCTTCTTATATATTGGAGCTTGAAACCCCCATGTGCAACTTTGTCAAATGATCTCCAATTTGGATGAAACAAAAGAAAAATATGGCTTTCTCGAGCCTTTTGGACATGTTGGAATAGTAAAAAAAACTGCCAGTATAACCAAAAATGCTGCAATCATCTAGATCTCAAAAAAATTATATGCAATATAAAGAGGTCATTAGATCATTGCAAATCTTTCCTGATTCTTCATATCGTTTAAAATGCAAGAGAAGAAAAGATGAAAATTTACAAGATCTTTACAAGAAACTCGATCTCTCAAGTAGGAGTCTATGAACTTAGATTTCTGAAAACAAAATCTCTTCAATACCATGTTAGAAATTTTAAATAGATTGAATAACCCGAGGAATTTTTTAAGAGAAAATCAAAGCTACATAAACTGGAAAAACATAAGAATGCAAACCAAAAATTTTAGATATTATGCAATGTTGATGTAATAGAATCCCATTAAGAGATTCCAAGCTAAAAAGACACAAAGAAAAGATGCATGAATAATGACTGTATGCATCAAGGTGCATTTATGCCAAAGTATGCAACACTGCAATAGAATGAATGGATGAAAATACAAGCTAGGTAGTGAGTTTATATAAAAATTAGGAGAAGAGGCAGGTGGAAAGTCCAACCAATAGGAATCAAGCACACAGAGTAGACATGGACAACCAAAAGTGGAGAAGCCCACCAAAAGTTGAAAGTATGGACCACAAAAAGTGGAGGATGCCACCAAGAGTGAAATGTTTTCCACCCTTTAATGAAGGTGATGCCACATACTTAACACCTAGTAATAAAATCACTTTATTATACTAAGAAAGCTTATTTAAGTGTAAGAAAAATCTAAGACTAAGGGAAAATAAATTAACCCACTAGGGAAATAAATACCTACACCAATAGTTCTAAATGACTTACAAAGTATATTTGATGTAGATTTGGTTTATTTATTAAAATTGTTTATCATTTGGAATTTAAAAAAGGCAAACGAAGTTTAGATTCACCATTTTGATTTCATTAAACAAAGACTTAATGTAGGAGCTTTGTTAAAACCAACTTAGAAGAGAATTTGGATTCATAGAGTCTTTTGAGAATAAAGTCGAGTAGAGGATCTTGTGAAAAGAGACTGACCATTGATCATAGTGGTAGATTTAGTGTTGATATTTCCATAAAAAGGATTCAAAATTAGTAGTTGGTGAAGTTTCCAGAGTTGCAAATAAACATGACCCCATAAAGAAAGTCACCTTTAATAAATACACCCTGACAAGAAATTTGGGATACCATATTGTTTCTAGATCTCTCTAGATTCCTCAAATACGATGAGCTTTATTTCTTCTTGAGAGATGCAAAAGAAGTTGAGTCACTTTTTTATGAGGTTTAGAAAGCAATGAACATCTGGTCATGTTAGCTTCATCTAGTTGTAGATAAACTAGGAATTTCCCTATCTTGAATTAGTTAAAGTAATGTGCAAACACTACATGGTGGAAAGAGGGTTCATTTTCTCCATGAATGGTAACAATGTTATAGATGTATTTGGGTTTGCAATCTTTATGCTACATAAGTTGGGAGAAAAATACTTCTTTTATTATTATTATGCATGGGACTAAAAGTAATCTGCAAGAATGTCATTTATGAGGTGATGAAAGACTATTACCAAGACATAGAATCCTCAAGGAAGAGGTATTAAATTAGTATCTACCTAATCAGAATTTTTAATTCCCTAGTTAAGGAAGCAATGGTTCTTTTGTAAGAAGAAAAAAATTTTCAGGGAAAAAAATCAGCAAACTGAAAAATATAAGACTTTTTAGAAAATTAGGAAAATTTTAGATTTAAAAAAAATGTAAAAAATTGTAGAATAAGAGATAAAAACTATTTTTTTTGAAATTGAAAGGAATTTCTATAGCATAGAGATATAGAGAAACAATAAAATAAAGAGTTTAACTAATGAATTATAGAAAATAGATTTTTTCTAGTTTATATTCATCTCACTAATTACATTCATTGAATTGCACAACTTTCAAAAACAAAGAATTACTTTACATTGCATAACTAATAACTAGATGTTGATAGATGAAATTTTTTAAATTACAATATAGTTTTTTACAAATTCAAGCTAAGTAGTTATGTGATTACTTCACATTGCATAACTGATAACTAGGAGAAGCTACCAATTGTATTTGCTTGTCATGGCATTCCATGGCATGCCATTTCTTTGAGGAATTTTTTCAAACAATTCACTTCCTTATTGCTATGGCTAAAATCCTAAAATGAGTGCTTTTGAACAAGCTTTGATGCTTGAGAAAAATCTAGCAAATCAGAATAGTAAGCAATAGCAAAGACAAGGTAGTGAACTATTTGAAAAAATATCTCAAACAAGTATGGTGAATCCAAAACTCAAGCTAAGAGTCTTGTTGCAAGAGATTGACCATTGGTTTTAGTGTTGAATCCCCTATTGATCTTCCCATAACAAAGATTCAAAAGTAGTTTGTGAAGTTACTTGTGTTGCAAATAAAGATGGTCCTATAAAGAAAGGAACCTTCAATAAATATACCCTCACATGAAATTTGGGACACCATGTTTTCTCTAAATCTCTCTAGATTCTGTAATTACAATGAGTTGTATTTCTTCTTGAAAGACATGAACGAAGCTAAGTAATCTTTCAATCATCAAGTTAGAAAGAAGTGGACATCCAATTGTGTTAGCTACATCAATTTGTAGTTAAACTAGAGGCTTTTCCATATCTTGAGTTATTTAAAGTAACATGCAATCACTAAATGTTGGAAAGAGGATTTTCTTTCTCTATGAATGGTAATAATGTTATAGATGCCTTTGGTTTTTGTATGATGCATAATTTAGGAGAGCCACACTTCATATATTATTATAAATGGGAATCAAAATGATTGGCAAGAATGTCATTTGTGGTGTGATGAAAGACTAGTCTCAAGACCTAGATTCCTCAAAGAAGAGGTTTGATATGAGTACCTACCCATTCAGAATGTTTAGCTCCCTAGTTAAGGAAAAAATGATTCTATTTAACAAATCGTATTAGGAATCGAACACTAAGCATGCTAATCCTACTTGGTTCTCATATTTTCCACCATTCTAGATGAAGGAAAGGTCACTAGTTTGGGATAGTTAATTACTTACAACTAGGAGAAGTAGATGAAGGCTTTCCATAATGAGGCCAATGGGAATCTTGCAAGGCCATTAAGTTTTTTAGTTCTTGAGAATTACTTAGTTATAGAAGGAGTAAAAACCTTGGTTACGTGTTAATGAATTGATAGATGTCACAATAGTTTTCTTGTTTCAGTTACACAAGGAATTTGTGGAGGCATAAAGGACCATTTGGATGTTAGTGATGGATTATGGCATCAAATCAAAAAAGTTGAAAGAAAGAAAGTCCTAGTGAAATTCATGAAAAAATCCATCTAGCAAGTGTCTAGGAGAATTCAGGCTCCTAGATTAGAGATTAGAAAAAAAATTATTATTAAATTTTTCATGTTAATGTTGCTTGTGAGATTTAGAAAGAATCACTCATTGGAAAGAAAACTATTTTGAAAGTTAAGCTGTTTTAAATTAAAATTTCATCTTGTAACTGAAAGGTCATTAAGATTCTTGTCATTTGATGAGGCTGTGACCCACCACAAACTTTATAAATATATGATTCCACCTTGGAAATGAGATTGATAAATTATTGTAGACTTCTTTTGAATAATTGTAATTTTTTGTGCCACACTATTATATTGTGAGTTTTATGAATGATTATTAAGATTCAGCTTATGTTATTTTGGTTGTTACAATAAAAATTCTTATAGATATAAATGTAATCTGGATTGTGGCACTTATGTGCTTTATTTTTTACTATTCATAGATTAAATTTTTAAATCTGACAATCAGATTGCTGATTGAATTTTTGGTCATTTTGAAATATTAAAGCATTACTTATTCATTTGTATCGTGTCTTGTAAATGTAGACAATTATCACTTTTAGTTTATATTTTATACAGTTTATTTTTGGAGATGAGTTTTGGGATTGTATTATCTACCTCTTTCTAGAATCTTCATGATCAAAAAGACTTTTGAAACCTCTCCAAATACTTTTTGTTTTCAAGTTTCTTTTCTCAAAGTGATAAATATATATATATATATATATATAATATTTAAAGAGTTTAAATTTTGTTTTATTTTCTAATTTGTGTCTAATATTTATGTATTTTTTTATTTGTTTTGTTTCCATTCAATAAACCCTATATGAGTAGACATTCAAGACACTTAAGTATGCAAAAATGATAGATATACATAATCATACAATAATAAAGACCAAGAAGACCAAGCCTAGACTGTCCAACATGATGTGGAACACATCTAAGCTATTGGTTTGCGCTTATTCTGAGGTAGTGGAACTTTAGACTATCCACTATGTGAGTATTCCAATAGGGTTATAAATGAGAGAATCATATTAGGATCCTATTGATGTGTTTTTTATGCACTTCTAAACATAGGTAATGCATAGGTGCATCACCTCTCTTGAAAGACAATATTCTACAATCAAATTGTAGAGCACTATCCCAAGGTCTCTAATGTCAGGTCTTGATAGTGCTTGGAATATCTTAGTTGATTTATGTTATTTGCTAGAATCAAAAATCAGTCTTACAACTGAGTTACAAAGTGGGTAAGTTGGATCTGCAAATGGAGTTCTTAAGATGGTAGAGTTGTGTGTTTTCTACAGGTTCAAAAAGTAGACTTGAACTACATTTCAACATTAGATTTGGCTTTATAATGTGCAATGAACCTTGCCTAAGGTTAATTATTAAAAAAAAGGAAAAAGAGTAGGGAAGAGAGTAAGTTCTTGGACCTAAAACTATGAATGAACAATGATCATGGAGGCTACTACAACAGACAAACTCCCTAAACTAGGTTTTTCTTGGCCAAGAGGATCCTACAATTACACAAAACTAGTGAAATATTCTAAGGACTGCAGATTTTCAGATTGCATACACACATCATGAACATGCAATTGAACCAAGTTGTGAAAATGAAGTAAGGAAGTCCAGGCTAACTTTGCACAAAAACTTGTCATCAACAAGTTCCAAAAGTATGTGACAGAAATTCATCAAATACAGTAACAAAAAACACCATCATCACTTCCATTCAAGAAACTAACTACTAAACAAATAAGGGAAGTAGAACCATGCACACATAATGAGAAAGCTCAAAAGGAAACACCCATAAATCATGCAATGTTCCTTTCTATTGCTGTAGAATGCTTTTAAACCATCTCTCCAATCTTTTATAAATGAGGGGGAGACACCTATTTATAGTTTTCCAAAGCTCGAATGAATGGCTAGGATTGAATTACATTGTGTGGCCCAAATTTGATTGCACTAGGGCTTCACCCACCTTGCAATATTCAACAATTTAAAATACATCTTTTGTCTTTTTCTCTATTTTGTCTTTTAGTGCCCAAGTGCTATAGCAATTTGTCTTCTAGCTGATTTCCCTTTTACTGTAGTTGAAACTGCTTGAAAGCTACCCTTTTCTTGATGGAATTGCAACATTCTTCATTGGATTAAACAAGATTGTCGATCACTGGCATCGATGGATTGGTTGCCCTGATTCGGGAAGACAACTCCTTAAAGATCACCATTATCTGGTGAAAAGTAGGACAACTCCCCTATGCATCTTCAAGGCCTCCCCCTTGCATTTTTTTGTTGAATTCCTTGGCACAAGCCTTCTTCTAATGTGAGCTCTATTGATGGGCTCCATGAGGAGAGGTGGGCATAAAATGAATGGTGATAGGAGCCATGTGCTTTTCCTTGTTTAGCTTTCTCAATGGGTCTCCCCGATGGACCTGCGGTAGGCTTCTTGAAACCTGTATACATGAAGTGTCATAAGTGCTTTAATACACAAATCAAGGAAAAATTTAGTCAAATCTTGCAAAATCCTTGTTAGATTCACCCATGCATCATCAAAAGATCACAATACTTAGTCTAAATTGCCATTAGTAGTTTACTAGAGGGATTTTGGACATTCTAGGCCTGAGAGGTTGAACTTCCCTAGCTAGAATGTTGTTTTGAAAGGGTGAACAGGGCAGGGCAACTCAAATGATTTCTCCCACCTTCAAATTTAGGCAATTTGAAAATTCCATGGGGAAGAGCGTCTAATTTCAATATGTGGGTCAAACCTCATTTTTGGATTGGGAGGCGTTTGGACCACCATTGGGGCACCTATAGCTATGAGGAGGGAAAGTTGTCTAGAGTTTGTTGTTTGGAATAGCCATGGTGAGGTGCCATTCCAAAGACAAAGTTTCGGGGTTTGGGACTTGGTGATGGCTAAGGCACTTAAGTTTTATCATTTGTTGCTCATGCAGTAGTGGGATGCGCGGGACCCAAAGGGAAGAAGGTGGATGACGGATTGAGGGACAACAATCTAGAAGGGAGGTTCTGGAAACAACCAGGGAGGGATGAAGTTCCCAGAACAACCACAAATGGATGAAGTTCCAGAAATCGCTGGGGAGGGATGGAGTTCCCAGAATAGCTGCGAACAAATGAAGTTCCAGAAACAGCCCCAGAGGGACGAAGTTCCAGAAACAACCAGGGAGGGATGAAGTCCCTGGAACAATCGCGGAGGGAAGAAGTTCCAAAAAAATTCAGGGAGGGATAGAGTTCCAGAAACAACCAGGGAGGGATAGAGTTCCCAGAATAACCACGGAGGGATGAAATTCCAGAAACAACTAGGGATGGATGGAGGTCTCAAAGCAACCACAGAGGGACAGAGTTTCAAAAATATCTAGGGATAGACGAAGTTCTCAAAACAATCATGGAGGGATAGAGTTCTAGAAATGGCCATGGGGGGGCTGGGTTTCGGGAGCCAAAATTTTGGGGGTGGATGGAAGGAAAAATGGCAAAGGAGGGATGAAGTTCAAGAAATGGCCACAGATGGACGAAGTTCTGGAAACAACCAGGGAGGGGACGAAGTTCCTGGAATAGCCATGGAAGGACGAATTTCTAAAAAAAGCCAAGAACATATGGAGTTCCCGAAACAGCCACAGAGGAATGAAGTTCCAGAAAAAGCCAGGGATGGATGAAGTTCCTGGAACAACCATGGAGGGACGGAGTTCTAGAAATAGCTAGGAGTGGACAGAGTTCCTAGAATAGCCACGAAGGGACGGATTTTACGGAAACGGCCACAAAGGGGCCGAGTTCTGGGAGCCGAAATGTTAGGGGTGGATGGAAGGAAAAACATAAAAGGAGGGATGGAGTTCCAGAATTGGCCATGGAGGGACGAAGTTCTGGAAACAAATAGGGATAGACAGAGTTCCCGAAATAGTCTTGGAGGGATGGAGTTCCAAAAATGGCCATGGAGGGCTAGGTTCGATAACCTAGAATGTTGAGGGTGGATAGAAGGAAAAATGGAAAAGGAGGGATAGAGTTCTAGAAATGGCCACGGAGGGACAAAGTTGTAGAAATAGCCAGGGACAAACAAAGTTCCTAGAACAACCGTGGAGGGACGGAGTTCTAGAAACAGCCAGGGACAAATAGAGTTCCTGGAATAGCCATGGAGGGACGAAGTTTTAGAAATAGCCAGGGATGGATGAAGTTCATGGAATAGTCGCAAACGGAAATAGTTCTAGAAACTGCCAGGGATGGTTAGAGTTCCCGAAACAGCCGTAGAGGGACGAAGCTCCGAAATGAAATTTCTGCAACTTCCTAAAACTTAACGAAACCTTGGTAGCTCACTTAGGCACCACAAAAACATCCCAAATCATAGGAAACATGTCCCCAAGGTCAAAAATGAAGGAAAAAGTGAATCAAGCAAGCAGGGATGAGGCCTGGAGGACACTGGGGCAACAAGTGAAGGGAAACCCACAAGGGCACTTCTGTGAAAGAAAAAGACTTAGTGAAACTCAGGTAGGTGAATTTGGTTAGGGAATTTGATCATTTGACAACACATGACTAATTTAGGTTGCAGGAAAGGGGCATGCAAAATGAGATGGGAGCAAAGAAGCTCATCTAGAGTGAAAAGAAGGGGTCCCTACCCATAGTGGGGTGTGTGTGCAAAACATGCACAATAGATCCCATACCTTATCAAAATTATCCTCTTGATAACTTGAATAAGGCACCACAATGCTTGGCAAGGCTCCATAGGCAAGTAAGGTGTGTTAAGCTAGGTGGTCTTGAATTTAGGGTTTCGGGCTCCATAGGGCTTAAAAATTTGTGTTTATTCCAAACACCTATGAACATGGGGAAGGCTCCATAGGAAAGCAAGGTGTGTCTAGGTGGCCTTGAATTTAGGGTTCAAGATTCACAACATTAGCAAGATGCATTATGCCAAACACTTATGGACATTATCTATATATAGGTTTTTTTCAAGGGGATATTGCTTCATTCATGTAAGGTCTTCTTCTTAGGGAACATCATGCCTAATGTCTCCAAGAGAGGATAAATCAAGAGTAAATTTTTTATAACTTAGGGAATACAGTGCGCCACATCACCACTAAGAGTAAAGTCATATGCTAAGAAATATCACACTCTTGGAGGACATCAAACATAATGAAACCACTAAGAAAAGGATGCATCACAAGAAAAAAACAAAATCACATAATGAAAAATGAAAAATGATACTTTAAAGTAGTTGCTAACACCATTGTTGTGAGAAATTATTTTAAAGTAACCAATGTTTACTCCTAAGACAGGAGAACTTTCTCAGAAAGCCCTATGCCAACTCATATGTTTCTGAAATAAAGCTATGCCACAAAAATGGAGGTGTCGAAAAATGTATCTCTTTACATTTTCACACTTAATTTGGAATTAATTAATTTTAAATTAGGCCTAAGGTTTCCTTGATCTACTTTTTTAATATATTTTACACATTCACATTAGGTCTAGGGCCCTTTTAAGCTAAAGAGACCTAATTTTTCCTTAATTTAGTGTTGTAAAGTGTATTTATTTACACCTTCACATTAAGTTTTGGGCCCTCTTGCATTTATGAAGTTCATATCATCATTAATAGGCCCTTAAGACCCTTTATTATGCATCCCAAGGCTTATTTCAATCGAGATCCTAACATAATCAACAAATACACTTAATATCCTAAGTCCCTGACATTTCGTCAACTTGAAAAGGCCTGGTGGGACCCATACACCACCTTGGGTGTATGAGTACCACACAGATGGGACCTATATGCCACAAGTGGCATATGAGTCCCATTTGGACCCTTTTTAGGGTTTTGAGCCAAAAATCATGCTTTTGAATTAAAATTTTATGAATGTCGACATTTGGCATCAAATAAATGATAAATTGGATAGAGTGCCTATATAAACAAGGTTTCAAATCATTATTTCACCTAAACATTCATGATATCAACCTAAGCAATCAAGAGTCAAGCATCCTAAGACTTCACAAGAGAATCATAGAGTATTCAAGAGCATTTCTAAAGAATTCAAGAGAAGATTTCTTCATCATTTATTGCAGCAATTCAATATGAATCATTATGTCAAAGGTATAGTGCATCAAGCATGTTGTTGAGCTAATGTTGTTGATGTAGCATTGAAGATCCAAGTTAAGCATTGTTTCATACCTAGTTCAAGATTAAGATCTACATTATTCATGGCCACTTCATTTTATATTGTAGATTTACATTTTAAGACATCATTCAAGGTATCATTTTTTATGTTTCATGTTCATGTTTCATTATTTAATCATAAGGTTTAATTATGTAAACGAGGTTTGACCAAGGCAAACCCCTATTTCCTAACAATCAAAAAGTTTTTTTCGCTCTCTATGTGTGATTGCAGATCTAGTTGATTTTAGGTTTGAAGATCCTTTAAAGAATGAGTAACAAGATTGAGGAAAGTTGTCATGTTGTCACAAAGTTTCTATCTTCAAGGAAAGTCACCTAGAGGTCTTAGTTTAGAGTTTCAGACCCAAAAACATAGTTTGGAAGGAAGAGAATAGATTGGAGAATAGATTCAGATCTTGACCTTCAAAAAAAGTAGAACTAGACTAATACACCACTTGTGGTGTATGAGTCCAAGTAGAGTGATTTTTCCTGATTTAAGTGGATTCAACTTAGTCACTATGAGATTCCAGTTTCTGCGGAGAAACCCTAAGTCTAGGAATAAATTGCCCAGACTGGTGTATGAGTCCCATTGAGCTTCAAACAATAGAACTTTAAGGTTTTGGAGCTTGTTTTGACCTCATATTTCTTCCAGGTGCACCTCTATTCATTTCAGGTTTGTTATCTTGATTTTTAGTTTCATTTCCTAGGTCATCTAGTTAGGTTTTACATGGTACATTCATTTCTTGTCTTTCCAAGCCCTAGCTTGGTGGTGAACCCATTTTTAGTCTTAAATCACACCCTAGGACACCTTATTGCAGATATCTTTCTCTAATTACATCCCTAGAGTGATATCTCTAAGGGTTTCTTGAATGAAACTTGAAGGAAATTGGTGGTTGTATCTTCTAAATCAAAACATTCATACATACAACTATTATTTTCTAAGTTTCACCCCAAAAAATACATAAGGGATCTATAGACATAGGGTTAATATATCTTTACTACAATATTGTTACATAGCTTAAAAATGTCATCCTTCCCCAAATACTCATAGAACTAGAAGAATGACACATAAATATGGGTGATTCGACAATACTAGTTTACAATTTTTTCCCAAATTAGACACTGAAATATTTTTTTCTAACTAAATCTTCACTTTGGGGCACCTATAGCGGCTAAACTGTAAGGAATTTGAAGATGATGAAAACTACTGATTTGTGACATTTTGTTTGTAAATTCTAAATATATTTTTTTCAATTTTTTTGGAATCATATTGCACTTCATTTTCCATCTCCTTCGAAAACTAGTTTTTTTCAGTAAACAACATTTTTAAGGAGTGACACTCACTGTATACAACATAAATTTTTTTCCATGAAGGATAAAATTCTATTTTTTTCAAATTTGGATTTTTAACTACAATATCTAGTGCTTCCAATTCATCTCATAGTTTTTTATTGAATATGTTTTCCTTAATCAAGTTTTGAAGTCAAACCAATTATAATCCAGACATAGATGGATTGTATATAACGTAAAAAATTTTGTATGTATCGAAATTCAATTTTTTTGTTGTTGGATCAAGGACTTCAATATCTGGTGCACTCATATTTTCCAATTCTTTTTGTTGATAATCTACTATTTTTCCACATGTGTAGAACAAAGACCTTGATTTTCGGTGAAAAACCTATGTTTAATAAAACTAAAAAAATAAATACATAATAAAACCAAAACATATTAAAACTATATTTGTTGGATATCTCACATTGAGCACTACCATCATCTAGTTGGGTTTGTCAAGTCTCCTCCATTTTCATCCTCAACCCGAGCTTCAAAGTGTTTTTGGTGCTTGAGGAGGAGAAGAGGGGAAAAGGGGGGTTCGAGCGAACCCCCTTTCCTTTAGCATTTTATTTTATTTTTTTGAACAATAAATGAGGGGTCCACATTTAATGGATTCGTTTTAACCTTGGTTCGAGTGAACCTCTTTTTGGTTCACTCAAATCAAATAGTTCATTCAAACCCCAAAAAGATTTTTTTTGCATGGGGTCATTTTCTTGCAACTTTTCCTTCCTCACTCGAATTATAAACCACTTTTGTGGGTTTACCCATATCAAAATTAAAAAGAAATCATTTCGGATCGACATCGAAGATACCTAAATGTCTCAACAACTTGCATCATCCCCAAAAAGAAAACACAAGACAAATGAGAAAGGTAAATGTTTATGACATAGAGAAGAATGTAGGTACATATAGAGGAATACCCAAAATGAGAGAGAGATAAATCAAACAAAATAGTACAAGGGATCACGTTACACACATGTAGTCACATAAAGAAACATGAAAAAGGAAACAATGCAAAATACTAGTAAGGAATATGCGAGTCAACCTATAGTAGGTTATCTGCATCCCAATATTGTTCAGTATATACGAAAGGCGGGAAACAAGCCAAAGGGACAACAATAAGTTCCAAACTAGGAAAACCACCAATTTATATAGTCTTATCATCATTTAAGTTCATGGAAGAAGAGAACAATGAATTCAAATCGTTATGCACTTGTTCATCAATCTTTATAATATCAATGTCATCATCTAAATTAATCACAATAGGAGGTCGAATGATAATGTCTCTAGAAGGTTCTTGTTTATGTTGTGGCAAGGGTATAGATTCATCATGCATTACTTCAGGTAAGTTCGGATTTTGATTTTCTTTGTTGTTATTTTCTTCTTTAGCTTGCAACATACGAGCAATAATGTGACCTCTATACCTACGATCTCTAGCATTTCAATTTTGTTTAAGTTTGTTGTCAATTTGGAATTGTGTAGGAGTGGGTTTTTCAACCATAGGCTTTTTTTCTTCCCTTAGGAGAGAAACAAAATGAACCATAGGAGGTTGTTCAAAACTTATATTTGGAAAGGGTAAAATGTTGTGTATCTATCACCAAAGATTCTTTTTCAAACCTGATTGACAACTCGTTCACCCTATGGTGAATGGGTCTTGGCTATGGATAGTGGAAAATGCTTTCTTGATTCAATATTTCCAAGTCTTCACTCAGATTCTAGTTGTTCACTATCAGAAAGCTTGAAATATATCCTGTAGGTCAGTTTCCATGATTTGATAAATTTTCTGGCAACTTTGACAAATTTGAAACTTTCCTCAATTTTTCTCTCCAAGTGATTTTCAACCTAAAATTTGCAATCACACATCAAAGAGAGAAAAAAAAATTGTTAAGGAATAGGGGTTTGCATTGGTCAAACCTTGTTTTGGTAATTAAAACTAATTATGAAACAATGAAACATGAAAATAATACCTTATTTGAAACCGTGGATAACAAATCTATAAACTAGCATGAAGTGGCCTCAATGAATGTAGATCTTGATCATGAAGCTTGATGTGAAATAATGCCTTTGATATTGGGTAAGTGCAAGAAGTTGAGTGCACAAAACATGGAATTTTTTGCCTTAGCCATAAAAATGAAATCGACATTGCAAAAATGGGATCCCGATTTTTATAAACGAGATCCTGATTTTTATAAAATAGGATCACATTTAGGTTCGGGATCCTGACCCTAAATTAAAAATGGGATCCTGTTTTTTCAAAATCGAGATCCCATTTGTTAGAGGGTCCCAAACCGATGGACATGAAATGAGATCCCAATTTGTAAAAAGCGGGATCTCATTTTGTAATAATTGGGATCTCGTTTTGTGATAGTATTTATTTAGAAAAAAAACTCAATTCATTATGCATGGGATCCCGAATTCTCCTGGATGATAGCGATAGTGTAGTGACCTCCAGGTGTGCCTCTACCCCCAATTTTGTTGGTTTTTTCATCTTTTTTTTAAATTTTTTAATACAATAATGTGTGTTAGCATATATTTTTCAATTCATTTACCGTTTTATAAATTTTATTTCTCTGTAACTGTAGAAATGGTGATTTGTAGAAGTAGATGAAAAAATGCAATGGAACTTTGAAGAAATTGAATAGAAAGGAAAAAATCAACCTTAAATTGTATGTTAAGAACAAAATTTTTCTTTTGAAACCTAAATTGTTCAATCGAACCAAAAAAAATTGCATTTGAATTTAATCCTAATTGCTTTTTGAAACCCTAAGTTCAAATCAAACAAAAAAAATTGGATTCGAAAACCCTAGTTTCAAATGAAACAAAAAAATTGCATTAAAAACCCTAATTTCTTAGATTGAAACCCTATATTGAATTCAAACAATTTTTTTTTCTAAAAGCCTAAATTGAAATCAAAGAAATCATTTTTCATTTGATAATGGAAAAAAATTATTTGCATTGCTTAAATGTTCTAAATTTCATTTGCATTGTATGGAGAATTTACAATTTTTAAAATTTTACTTTCAATGTTAAATTATAAATAGATTAGAAAACAATATGTTAAAGAATAGTTACAATTCATAAATTATTAGTGTTTGTTTGCAAATTTAGTTAGCAAATTCATAAATCCAAGTGTAAAATTCAATTTCAATTGTCACTTAATTAGATAATGTTTGCATTCATTTCTATTTTATGTTTTGATCTATCTCAGTCATGGCTTGTTTCCATTTCTTGTTTGCATGTGTTGTCTCTTGTCTTTTGACAATCTTAACTCTCATTCTAGTCAATTAATTGTTAATTAGGCTTCTAGTTTAGTCTAAAATCTCAATTTGCACTAGTCACCTAAACACTAAAAGAATCTAAATATTTTTATTTTCTTTCTTTTCTAGGTTCTTTCAATTCCAAACAATCGAAAATAAAATAACATTAAACATTAACTAATTTTATTATACATTTTATATCATAAAATTCATTTAAGTGGGAAATATTAATGAGAAAAAAGTTAAATAAAATAATATTGTATTCAATTAATAAAATATCAAGTTAAAATATAGATCAAACTCAATCTTCATAATACGTAATTATGTGTTTCTATTATGGAAATAGTCAATTTATTCACAAAATCAAAAATATTCATAAACTAGTTAGTCTATTACCCTAAATTGTAAACTGATGTCTTAAGGGGATCAAATAAGTTCTAAAAATTTGGTGAAGTTGCCGAAGGAAACCAAATTTAACAATTTAATAAGATCATGCAAGATTATAATATGAATGAAATTTCATGATCTAGGTTGGTTAGTCGGAACAAGAGCTATCTCAATCAGTTGTTCCACAAGAAAAAATTTGTTCACTAACTTGCAAGTCCATTATTCCAAGGGCCACCCAAACTTCACCCTAAGTTCCCTAAACCCTAAACCTTGAAATCTAAACTCTAAACCCTAAACTCTAAAGCATTCATTTTATCCTAGGACCTTAAAATGAAATTTTGTTGCCTTAGGCAACTCCACCAAATTTTATTCCCTTAAGCCATGTCATTTTGTTCTAGGACCTTACTATATAGATCCCCTTAAGCCATGTCATTTTGTCCTAGGACCTTACTACATAGATCCCCTTAAGCCATCTTATTACCCTAAACCCTAAACTCTAAACTCTAAACTCTAAACCCTAAACCCTAAAGCCATCATGTTTTCCTAGGCCCTTAATGAAATTTGGTTGCCTTGGGAAACTTCACCAAATTTTATTCACTTGAGCAATGTCATTTTTTCCTAGGACCTCACTAGACATAGATCCCCTTAAGTCATCCTATCACCCTAAATCATAAATTGATATCTTAAGGGGTTAGGTAATATAATATTTCTTAAGGGGATCAAATAAGTTCTGAAAATTTGGTGAAGTTGCCGAAGGTAACCAAATTTAACAATTTAATAAGATCATGCAAGATTATAATATGAATGGGATATCATGATCTAGGTTGGTTAGTCAAAACAAGAGCTATCTCAATCAAACATTCCACAAGAAAATGTTGTTCACTAACTTGCAAGTCCATTATTCTAAGGGCCACCAAAAATTCACCCTAAATTCCCTAAACCCTAAACCTTGAACTCTAAAATCTAAACCCTAAACACTAAAGCATTCATTTTATCCTAGGACCTTAAAATGAAATTTCGTTGCCTTAGGAAACTCCACAAAATTTTATTCCCTTAAGCCATGCAATTTTGTCCTAGGAACTTACTACATAGATCCCCTTAAGCCATCCTATTACCCTAAACCCTAAACCCTAAAGCCATCATTTTTTCCTAGGCCCTTAATGAAATTTGGTTTCCTCGGGAAACTTCACCAGATTTTATTCACTTGAGCCATATCATTTTTTCCTAGGACCTCACTAGAAATAGATCCCCTTAAGCCATCCTATTACCATAAACCCTAAACTCTAAACTCTAAACTCTAAACCCTAAACCCTAGAGCCATCATTTTTTCCTAGGCCCTTTATGAAATTTGGTTCGCTTGGGCAACTTCACTAGATTTAATTCACTTGAGCTATGTCATTTTTTCCTAGGACCTCACTAGACATAGATCCCCTTAAGTCATCCTATCACCCTAAACCATAAATCGATGTCTTAAGGGGTCAGGTAATATGACATTTCTTAAGGGGATCAAATAAGTTCTGAAAATTTGGAAAAGTTTCCCAAGGCAACCAAATTTAACAATTTAATAAGATCATGGAAGATTATAATATGAATGAGATTTCATGATCTAGTTTGTTCAGTCAAAACAAGAGCTATCTCTATCATGATCTAGGTTGATCGATTTACGGTTTAGGGTGATAGGATGGCTTAAGGGGATCTATGTTTAGTGAGGTCCTAGGACAAAATGGCATGGCTCAAGTGAATAAAATTTGGTGAAGTTTCCTTAGACCTTAATGGAATTTGGTTGCTTTGGGCATCTTCAAAAAAAATTATTCACTTAAGCCATGCCATTTTGTACTAGGACCTTACTGCATAGATCCCCTTAAGCCATCCTATTACCCCAAAACCTAAATCCTAAACTCTAAACCGTAAACCCTAAAGCATTCATAAATTATCCTATATTAATAGTTAGTTGTTTTCTTCATTCAAGTAACATGCCTTAGACATAAATGAGGCTTACATATTTTATCATTTGTATTCAATTAGGCCATTTATATTGAATGGTTTAAGGGTATTTCCTAAACATGTAGCTTACATTTTGAAATTACAAATCTAATGCACGTTCACTTATATCTTAGAGATCACATGGATCGATTTAATAATATTCATAATCCATCTCCATGCCATCCATCTCCACCACCTTCACCTCCACCTCCACCCACTCCACCTCATAACCCTCCACCTCGACCACTTGAAATTGATGGTGCTCACTTGCAAGCATGAATCAATGGAAATGTTAGAACCATCCAAGATAAAATCAACATGGTTCAAAATGAAGAATGTATCGCACCACCTTTGAGGATGTTTGCATCTAGGATGCGAAATGTTGTTGATATTGTTAGGTATATGGATGGGATCTTAGATGAGCATCAACAATGGCTAGAGGAGAGGATAAATTTTGATTCTGAAAAGGAAAACACAAAGAAATGAAGAGATGCAGTAGAGAGCCACAACAATTTATAAATTAAGACAATGATAGATTATATTTATATATCAATTTATGAATTTGATTCAATGCATATTTTGTGTGATGAATTTATGAATTTGGTTGGATGGATATTTTTAGTGATGTGAATTTATGATTTTGGTTGGATGGATATTTTTAGTGACATGAATTTATGAATTTGGTGGATTTTATGAACTTATAATGATGAATTTATAATAGTATATATTTTATGACCATATAGCTACATCATGATTTCTCCTGTTTGAAAAATGTAATATATATATGTGTTAGACATAAAATGAACTTTTTGTGAATGCTTCAAGTTTATTTTTTAGTATGTACATGTATTAAAATTGCATAGTTCTAGATCTTATTTATTTTGAAATTTGTATGTATGTACATAGTTTAGTTTAATGATGTATGCATACAAATTATGCATCGTATTTTTTATTTTAAATGTATGTACATGTTAAATTTTGAAATTTTTATGTATGTACATAGTTTAGTTGAATGATGTATGCATGCAAATTATGCATCATATTTTTTATTTTAAATGTATACATACATGTTAAATTTTTAAATTTATATGCACATGCTCAAGTTCAATCAATGTATGTCCATGTATGTATATGTATGCACATCCTATTTAAACAAATTTGCATGTATGTTTCAAATTAAACTATTTCTTGTAATTTTGTAAGTTTGTATGTTAATTTTGTATAATTGAATGTAGGTGCACTTATATCTGATATCATGGATCAATTTAACATTGATGATATCATCAATCCAACACCTCAACCACCTCCACCTCCACCCCAGGCTCCACCTCCCCCTCCACCCCCTCCACTTAATATCCCACATCCACCACCTGTTGTATTTGATGAGGCTTGCTTGAGAACATGTATAAATGATCAAGTGGCATCCATACAAAATCAAATCAATTCTATGCAAAATCAAGCATTGATTCCACTACATGTGAGATGTTTTGCATCTACGATGCAAAACATTGTGGATGACATTAGGACTATTGATTCTGATCTAGATAGGAATCAACAAGAAAGAGAGTAGATGAGACAATTTTATGCAGACAATCTCTCCTATCAACAAATTTTATACCTTAAAATAAAAAAAACTAATCTAGCCCCTTATTTTATCAACCCTATTATTCGGCAACCCATTCCTCCCAATAAATCTAGAATATCCATGAGGTGGTGTATACATCCATAGATGAGTGCACATTTTTGGGATCGATGGTGTATGGTATTTGAAAGTCCACTACACACTAATTTGGAGGTCCCATTGTATTTTTTGAGGAAACTATATGTAGATTTTGTTATGGGGAAAAGCCCAATTATTTTTGATTTTAAATCATATCAGGGTGTTGGTGGTGACATGCCACAATAGAGGTTAGGGGGAAGGGTTGATCCCTAATGCCCCATGCATGCACAACCCCTTGTTGCTCCTCTTGGTCCAACCATTCCTGCACCTGTGCATCAACGTGCAGTGGTATTGACAATAGGATCCCTTAGTACACTCATAGGAGACCTTGATCATCATGATTATGTGATAGCGAGTAGGGAGCATAGAGACAATGGTGATGGAGGAGTGTTTTATGGAGTTGGTCTGAGTACCACTCCAGGAGTGTCGAGACCACATGTATGTACTAGTTGCCATAAGTTATTCTATGGACCCAATCAGGCCACACCTAGTTCAGGTGGGCGTGGTTCATTCGGTGGTTCATCTAGTTACCTTAGTTAATTTGTAGAATTTCTTACAGTAGACCATCACCCTAAGGACACTGCAGAAAATGTATAAATATGCATCTACATGTTGAATTTATAAGAATTTTAATAAATGTTTATCAAAGAAAACTTTGCAATACATTTTAAAAATCAAACTATTTGGTGTATAGATGACACTAATGATGGGGCAATCATCTGGTCCATGAGTACATACATCGACACCAGTCCTAGTCAGAAACCCTTATGGGGTATTTTAATTTCAAATTTTTAAATTATATATGAAATAATTTTTAACTTGAGTTTTAAATTGTATAATTGAATCATGAACATATGTTTCAAATATTTATGTTGGTTTAGGGGAGTCAATCAACTTCCACGTCAATTCCACCTGAGGGTTTCTCAAGCACTCCTCCACTATCGAGTGTCACAAATAATGGGAAGGTACATTTATATTGTAAATTGTTTAACTTACATTAGTATAGTTACAATTATGAATTTTGAATTCAATATATATCAAATGTGCATGTACACTTGTAAATATTATAAGTGTTAAATTTCTACATGTATTTCTAAGTTGATACGACAATAAGAATGGGTATCGAACAAACATTAGATGTTGTAGCTACTCGTGAGGACTCTTAATTTCAAGTTATTTAAAAAAATCTCTACACAAAATGTGCAAACTTGAATATATATATTTTAACCTAATTCAAATATACATGCTTTAAATTTTATCTTGTAGTAATTTGTTACTGTGACTTTCTACCATGACTCACTCCTAGTTACACCTCCAAGAGGACATACAGAGTAGGCTCCAGATATCATGGTAATTTTAAAAAAATAAAATTTAAAGTCAATTACAAATTTTATATTCTGAATAACTTTAAATTTAAATTTAAATTTGAATATATATATATATATATATATATATATATAATATGACCTAATACATGTTTTAAATTATTTTTCTTTTATAGCATGAGACACATCTTGTATTTGAGCATGTAAAAAATAGGTCTTGGAGTAGAGGGTGCACACCCTCAGAATACGATACAGTTAAAATGTGATAAATTATAAATTAACATTAATTAAATCATTTTTAATTGTAGACTTACATCTAATTTCAACTTTATTTTTCTTGTTTATGTAGATTGATTCAAAGAATTTAAAGGTTGGTTTAGGTGCACTAGAGCATCTAGACCCAAATATGATGGTAATTTAATTATATGATGAATTATAAATTAAATTTTCATTAAATAATTTTTCATTATCTTACATTTGATTTCATCTTTCTCTTGTACAGAGTGTTTTAGGTCATCCATGTAGTCCACACAGTGTGAAGAGGTCTCTTGATTATAGAGATGATATGTGACCTAAACATGATTTTATGGGTTATATTTGATTATTTTATTGGTCGAGTACTTTGTTGGACTTTATTTCATGGGTTGTACTCTGATGGAATTTATTTCATGCACTTAATATATTGGTTTCATGCACTTAATATATTGTAAATGATGGACTTTATTATTGTTCAATTTTAATTTACACATGTACATTTATGCATTTATGTTCATAGTTAAGGCATTAGTACATAGGACATTAATGTGAAATTAAAGTTAACATTAATAGGACATTTTAATATTTGTTCTTTACAAATTTAGTGATCCATGTACATGATATACATGATATGTACATTCAATAATTAGTGATAATTAGTCAATGAACTTATTCAATTCATGTCCTAATGGGATGTCTTAAGGGGTCTTGATAGGATGTCTTAAGGGGTCCTAATAGTATGTCTTAATGGGTCATAATACACAAGTTATATCGAAAAAAATAAGGACAAAATCATAATCTACAAACAAAAGCAATCCGTTTATATACCACAAAGGATGAAATGTTAAGAAATAAACAATAACATTCAAGATTAGAGAACAAAAGCATTAATAAATTCTATAAACTAAACATAATTTATAGGCTGTCTTAAGGGGATGTCTTAAGGGGTCCTAATACGGAGTCTAAAGGGGATCAAAGAAGAGTATAATATAGGACAATCAATGTGGTCTAAATGATGTAGAATTTCCTTAAAAACTAAAAGATGTATTAGTCCATCAACCATTTCATTGGATTTTAATCAAGCATTTTTATGTTCATGGACATCCAATTCAAGAATAAGTCCATATTGATAGAGTAGTAGATATTTCTCACTTGGTACTAATTATTTATCCCTTCTTTCTATGATGAATAGTGCTCTAGATTTATCCTAACAATTAATGATGAAATGAAACACCTAAAAATATGTTTAAAAATCTTCCATAATAGAACTTTATCTAAGTAAACATTTGTTATGGAAATTCATAAGTTCAATGCATTTGTACTAACAACCTCCCTAAATAGATCAATTTAGATACCCTTATCAAGTACAGTTTGTGGCACTTTATAATTTAATTTGTTACATTCCTAGGTTTTCAAAGTGTCCAAGAAAAGGATAAATTATTGAAAGCATATTCCAAAATAAAATGAGAGAAATTGAGAAACATCATTATAAAGTAGACAAAAAACATGCTAAGAATAAAAAATATTTTAAGGTTGATCTCCTAGGCTTTAGGTCCAATGGTTTATGGTTTATGGTTTGTAGAGTTCATGAGATGCTTATAATAACAAATATATATGGGTTAATGGTTTAGGGAACTCATCTCCTACACTTTAGGTCCTATGGTTTAGGGTTTGTAGGGTTCATGAGATGCTTAGAATAACAAATCTATATGGGTTAATGGTTTAGGGCTCATCTCCTAGGCTTTAGGTCTTATGGTTTAGGGTTTGTAGGGTTTTTTAGGGCTCATCTCCTAGGCTTTAGGTCCTATCGTTTATGGTTTAGGGTTTCTATAAACTAAACAAAAATACCAATGAAAATGCAATGAGTTTTTCCAAAAATGTTGTTCTATAAGTATACACAAAATTTCCTAGTTCTTTTACAACATTAAATTAAAGAGCTTAATTATCCAAAAATAGGCTAAAGTTTTGAAATTAAATCATGTAGTCCCATATTTACAAATCATGCAAAGTGTTAGAGAAAACTTAAGAACATAAAAGTTCTCTTGACCTCATGTTCCACAAAAAGCCCTAATTTATAAGCTGTCAAAACAAATAATAGCTCATCATACACTAATTTATAAGTTGTCAAAATAAATAATAGTGTCCAACACTAATTTATGAGCTGTAAAAAAAAATAATAGCATCCAACACTAATTTATAGGTTGTCTTAAGGGGTCCTAATACGACATCTCAAAATTGTGCTTGAAATGTAGTAGGTCTTCACACCACTTGATATCAAAAAGGCACAAGCAATATCAATGAAATCATCAAAACATACATATTTTAATTTATATAAAACTATTCCAATGAAATCATCAAAACATACATATTTTTTTACCAAGTATTCCATGTTGTCTAGGTTGAATCTGCATAGACTCTCCTTTTTGTGATTATGGCTTAAGGATCTATAATTTAAGGAAAATTTAAATCATTTTCAACTAATAACACACTTGAGCAATATGAAAAAATGTATTTTATCTATTTAAAAAGATAATATAAAACTAAAACTATAGTTACCTGTATTTACTTATTCTATTATACCATCTACATCCTGTCCTTTTTGTAACGCATCTATGATTGTCTCATGCTCTTCCATAGAAATTGCCCATAACACTTTTTTTGTAGGTCTTCCATGAGATTGATCTAGTCTTATATTTTTTGCCACCACCAAATGTGAATAGTGCATAATCCTTTTATGTGTTTCATAATCTTCAAATGCAGGTAGACCATTCTTCCTTATCAGGTATTTTTGTAGCCAAGTTCCAACAACCACCATCGATCCTATTTGAAAAAATGAAAACCATCATCAAGTAATCTCTTAAAATTTTCTTAATGGGATAAAAGACTTGTTCTAAGAATTGGCTTAAGGATCAATCAAATACTTGTTATAAAAGAATTCTTAAGGGGATGTCTTAAGGGTATCACTGTACCTGTTGGATAATGATAACCATCATCATCTTCTCGAGGTTCTATTAACTTATGTTTAGTCCCCACAAAATGAGCCAACCAATATTTTGTTTCCTCTTCATTCCCATGAGGTGCAACAACAACATAAACATGTCCTCCAAACAAAATTTGATTTAATTTAACTTGCATGTATCCATATAAATATTTTAGTATTACAAAATAACTTAATAAAGTGAAATAAATTGAATTAAATTGAATTAAATTACGTTCTTGTACAAGGTCTGAAACATATTCATAGTCTTTAGATGTAAACACTTGATCATTTTCTTCAATAGTTCTTTCATATTGATTGTGTGCTTGTGCAAGTGTCAATGATCTTTGCTCCCACTCTTCAAACCATTCAATATTTTCACATTCTTCCCACTCTCCTAAGATACAAAACTAACAAAAACATGCAAGCTCCCTTGTCCAGATAGTCCAAGTGCTTACTGTCGAACTTCTAAATGAATGCCATTTAGTAGATCCACTTAATGTCTCACAGTTAACTCTAGGTAAAAGGTTCTCTTCTTCAACCAACCAAAAGAATCGATGAACTATAGAGTACTCACTCAAACTAGGTGCAAATAATCTTGTATTGCTCCAATCCACAATCTCACGTGCATCTTCGAATTTTAATTGTTTTCTAGAAAGAATACTTTTGACACATGCACCAGCTCCATCATGTTCTCCTTTACCATGCCCAGCTTAAAAAAAATCCATATATGTTAGAAGTTAAGTTCCTTGTGAACCCTACTTAACCAATAGAACAATCAAGCATTCTTGAACTACCCCATGCAATTATTTGACCATATGAGGTGTTCTATCATTTGGATTCCTTTTTCTATTAAATTTCTATAAAATATATTGAAATAGTATAGAACAAAATCTTATGAGTGTAACCGGTTGTCACTCAAATAAAAATGATACTCCCTCAAAAATTTTCTATCACCCTTTGTGATTTCATCTACATGTCTATAAAGAATATGGACAAACATAGCTACTTTCACTGAATTATAATATTGTGATTGAATTTTCTCTTATGGATCTATAGTATAAATTTCCACAAAATCAACCACTAAAAGTAAACTACCAATTGGAAATGTGTTTCTAAATGTACGAAATTGGCCATCAAGCCATCGATCATGTTGAGAATGCATGGAATATTTTGGTACAATCTTATTCTTAAATTCTAATATGAATGCATGGACACTAACTTTTTCTATAACTAAATCACAATGCTTTCCAATTTTTCCATCTTTTAGAGAATAATTATCATTCTTAAATCTTTTAACATCAACTAATTGTTTTCCAAAATCACTATGAACACTTTCATGCATGCAAACTCTAAAGAATGAAATATTTCCACAACTAGTGCATTGTCCATAAATATAAGAACTTGAATAAAATAGTTTTTCATTAGATCTTTCACAAGATAAATTTGATATAAACTCCCTTACTATTTCAGGTGGCATATTGATACCACATTCCTGCATAATCATGTTAGTATGCAATGTACAACATATATATCAAAAAACATCATAAAAACAATGAAATTGAATATGTTTTTTACAACAACAAGATATTTGTTCTTTACTAATTTTTACACACCATGGTTTACATTTTTAAAAAGACCTTTGAATTATTTTAATATGACTAGGTAACACTAAATCACCATAATTATTTTTATAAAATTAATTTTGTGTTGTATCTAATAGGTGTTTTGGATGAGGATCACAAACTTTGGACCCCACCCTTAATTTTGAAACATCTCTAGCATTAGATGATACCCTAGTATTATCATTCCAATATTTTTTAATCAAAGATTTAATTTAAATATTCAATTTCATATCAGAGTTCGAGAGTCAACCACTAAAATCCCAACATTGGTTGGTACAATCATTTTATATACTTTCTCTTCTTTTTTCCACTCTTGGCAATGTTTTAGGATGTATTTTTAAAACTTCACTAATATTGCTTACCATTCTTTTATTCAAAGTTGATTTCTTAACTATAGTAGTTGTTATAGCTCTTCTTGTTGCATTCTTATCTTTAGACCTACTATTTTTTCCAATAGACTGAATGGCACTAGCAATACTAGACATAACATGTTTTACTAATTGATCTTTTCTTCTTTGTTTAACAAAAAATGCCTAAATTTTTCATTATTTTTCTCATTTTTCACATTCTCATTAATTGCATCATTAGTTGAGATTGAACTGAAAGTTTTTTACAATAAAAAATTGATTGTATAATCTATTAGCATGTGCTCTTATTTGTCTCTCAAAAATTTTACTAGGAAGATTATCCAAAACATCACTTTTTGTTTTTTTTTAAATATATTCAAAACTATTTTCATTTTCATTTTCATATTCATTTTCATCTTCATCTTCATTTCCATTTCCATTTTTATTTTCAATTGAAAGATTTCATTTTCATTTTCAACAAAAAAATTTTCATTTTCATTTTCATTAAGAGGATTTTCATTTTCATTTTCAATAAAAGTATTTTCATTTTCATTTTCAACAAAAAATTGACTCAAATATTTAAGTCTACGAATATTATCATTATGAACATTGTAATATCCAGCCTCTTGTAAATCTCTAATAAACACCATTTCCATGAGGCTCAAAGGTGGATTTAAAGATGTACCTGGACTTGTGCCTATTGAAGCATTCTCCATAGCATTGGAAGGGATATTTGAAGACATACCAGGAGTAGTTTGTATATTCATATTAGTTTCCACATTCACTTCCTACAACTTTGCATTGTCTACATCCATGGTCTCCTTAATGTTTTTATCTTCAATAGTTGTGGAACTGGATGTTTCACCATCATTCATTGATCAAATTCTCATTCTGTTTTGTCTTTTTCTTTGTTTCTCTTTATGTCTCTTTTCTTGAATTTCTTCAGGGGTCAATACCTTCCTATCTTTCCTCTTATTATGACATTGTGATCCCATGATTGAATTTTTTTGAAGTATACACAAATGAATGTCAAAAACTTGAGATTCTTCCTTGAACTTGTTCCTCCTTCAAACAAGTAGCAATTTTTCAAAAAATTCCTCTTCCTCGGGTTCAAATAAGTAGCAATTGAACAAATTTCCTCTTCCTCTTTCAAACAAGTAACAATTGAACAAGAATCCTCTCCCTCCTTCAAACAAGTATCAATTAAAAAAAATTCCTCTTCCTCCTTCAAACAAGTAGCAATTGCTCAAAAAAAAATTTCCTCCTCTAAACAAGTAGCTCAATCAAAAAACATTTCTCATCCTCTTTTGAAAACATTTATAGGAATTCAACAAAATTTCTCTTCCTCCTTCAAACAAATAGAAAATAAATAAAATTCCTATATTCCTCCTTTGAAAATAAATAGAAAATAAACAAAATTTCTCTTCCTCCTTCAAAAAAGTAGCTCAATTAAAAAAAAAAATTCATCCTTCTTTGAAAGAAAATAAGAATTCAAAAAAATTTATCTTCCTCCTTTGAAAACAAATAGAAATTTAACAAAAAATTTCTTTCTCCTTCAAATAAGTAGCAATTCAACAAAATTCTTTTCTCACAACGTCTCAATGATGTGTCATTTCAAAATTGAAAGAAAAACCCAACTTGAAGAGCTTCAACAAGACAAAAGGTGTTAGAAAATAGGGAATATGTTGTAGTTAGCCGTACAAAATGATTCTCAGACCCGACATAACCCTTTTTGACAATAAAATAAAAAATAACGATAAAAAATAACTCGGGATTCCGTTTAATAAATGTGATCTTGATTTATAAAAATTAGGATCCCAAGTTAAATAAATCAGGATCCCATTTCATTTTCCAATAGCTCCACTATTAAATTTTCAATGGATGAATTATAAATGGGATCCCGTTTACTAAATGAGATCCCATTTTTTAAAATTTCAAATGTACACCGGGTTTTTTCTTTGTTGATAGGTTTGAGAAATGGTTTGGGGATCCGAACCTAAGCCCTGGACTTGGTTTGACCTGCAAGTTGAAGGTCCTAGCAATGTCACAAAAGAATACTAACTTTGGGCATACATCTGAAGGCTTTCTTTGTAGAGTTTTTCGACAAAATTAAAACCCATTATAGATTAGACAGTGTATAATCCAAATATGTATTTTTTTTTAGAATTAGATTATTCTTTTTCTTTTTCATTTAATTTCTGATTAAACAGGTCCATAAACTTGAATTATCAATGTTTTTTAGTATTTTAACTATTTATCAACATAGCATTTTTACAAACAGATTGCATGAAAGTGTACTTCAGAAAATTCTTCTCAATTTAAAAAAAAATTCAAAAATCATAAGTTTAGGTCATCTTATGCATGGCGTACATGATGATTTTTTAAAATACCAAATATGGCAGACAAAAAATTAACAAAAACAAATTCAATAAAAAATTACAAAAAAATATGGAAAGCATGCTTCAAGGAGTTACAAATATTTTCCCAAAAGGATTTAGAAAAATATGATTATTTAGGTCAAAATATGGATGACATACACATGCATGGTATGGCAAAAAAAAATGACTTTAAAATAGTGGTTTTTAGAAATTCCTATTGAAAGTCAATTTGTATCATCTAGGTATTGAAATAAATTATATATTTAGAAAATAGACTCCGAGTACTACATTTTATGATCAATGACGTTTTTCAAAATTCCATCTCTAAGTGCTTCAAATTTTAAGGTCAAATGTGTCGAATTTTGAAAATCAGGGAACACACTTCCACTAAATGGCCAAAAAGTGGACTCAACTTCTTGCTAGCACCCTATTCTTTATTTGATCTTAAACACTACATTAGCATATTAGCTCAAACAACATGCATGATGCAATACATATTTGATATAATAATAAAATCTTGATTGTTGTAATATTCTTCAATAAATATGCCCTTGAAATGCCTTGAAAATTCTCTTGAATGCTCCTATAATGCTTACTTGAATGCTCTTATGATAAATTCAATTTTCTAGGTGAAACTAAGTGAAATAGCCTTGTATTTATACATATCTTAACATTAATTCTAGAAATACAAATATTGCAATCTAATATTGAATTATAGATTTGAAATCATTAAAATATGACCAAAAACATATTTCAAAGAGGGGTCCTAGGTCTAAGTGAGGACCCATTTTCCATAGGGCGAATGGGTCCTAGGCTACTTACCTAGGACACACATCGAACAATGTTAAACATTATGCAAAATCAGGGTCATAGGACTAAGTGAGGACCCATTTTCCCTATGACGAATTGGTCCTAGGTCACTTACCTAGGACACACATTACCCAATATTAAGTGTTGTATAATGACATTTACGAATGTTTGGATTTATCCCTCAAAATTTATATTTGATTAGGCTTGGACTTGAATTAAAAGGGCCAATTAAGGAAAATTAACCTCAATCAATTAATAAATCCCTAGATTAGTGTGAAAGTGTAAAGGTACACCTTACAACAACCTAAATAAGGTATAATTAAGTCCATTTTATTAAAAATATCCCTAAACTTAATGTGAATAGGAAAGACATATTACAACACTAAATTAAGGCAACATTAGGCTCATTTAATTATTAATTATTCACAAAGTAAGTGTGAAAATGGGATACTGTTTCCTACACTACATTTGCCCCCATTTTAGTGAGTATGACCCCATGTCAAACTCAAACTAAAGTAGACATTCAAGACATTTATGTATGCAACAATGACAAAGATACACAATCATACAACATCAAAGACCAAGAAGATCAAGCCTAGACTGTTCAACGCAATGTGGAACACATCTAAGCTATCAATTTGTACTCACTTTGAGTTAGGAGAACTTTAGGATGTCCACTAGGTGAGTATTACAATAGGGTGACAAATGAGAGAATCATATTAGGCTCCCATACCATATCAATGCTATCCTTTTGACAACTTCAATAAGTCACCACAATTCTAAGAAAGGCTCCACAGGTAAGCAAGGTGTGTTATTCTAGGTGGTTTTGAATTTAGGGTTTTAGGTTCCATAGGGCTTAACAAGATGCATTATCTCAAACACCTATGAACATGGGGAAGGCTCCATAGGCAAGCAAGGTGTGTTATGCTAGGTGACCTTTAATTTAGGGTTTGAGATTCACAAGGTTAGCAAGTTGCATTATGTGAAACACTTATGAACATTATCTATATATAGGTTTTTGTTCAAGGGGTTCTTGCTTCATTCATGTAAGGTATTCTACTCAAGGAACATCATGCCTAATGTCTCCAAGTGAGGAAAAATCAAGAGTAGAAGTTTAACAAATTAGGGAATGTAGTGTGTCACATCACCACTCAAAGGAAATTCGTACACTAAGAAATATCACACTCTTGGAGGATATAAAAAAAATTGACACCACCAAGAAAAGGATGCATCATAAGAAAAAAATGCACCATGAAACATGAAAAATATCGAAAGATATTATCAATGTATGCCCCCAATTTAAAGTAGTTGCTAACACCATTGTTGTGAGAAATTTCTTTAAAGTATCTAGTGTTTACTCCTAAGACATGAGAGATTCCTCGAAAAGCCATATGCCAATTCATATGTTTCTAAAATAAAGCTATGTCATGAAAACGGAGGGAAGGGTTGCCCCAAAAATACATAAGGGATTTATGGGGGTCAACATATCTTTCCTACAATGTTGTTATAGACCTGAAAAATGTCATCATTCCCTAAATACTCATAGAACTGGAAGAATGAAAAATAAAGATCGAAAACAAAGAAAAAGCCTTTCGAGTCAACATGGAAGAGACCTAAATGTCTCAATGCCTTGCATCATCCCCAAAAGGAAAACACAAGACAAATATAAAAGGTTATTGTTTTTCAGCATAGAGAAGAATGTGTTGATTATCCAAAATACTGAGAGAGGGGGAGAAATAATATTATATTAAACCATTCAATTGTAAACCATCCAATTATTAAATCACACATAACTACAAATAAGAATGAAGAAATTGAAAAGGAACATGACACCACAAAACACATCAACACTAGATTTTTATGTGGAAAACTCAAAATGGGAGAAATCATGATGAGGATTAGTTCACAATATATTGTATGTGGATATAGTATATTACAGGAGCTCACTCTTAGGATTCACTATACTTAAAAGTCTCACAACTAGAATGCAAAATCATATGGCTCACTAGCAAGATACAAAATGGTACAGCTCACTGCCAAAACTATGATTTGATGGAATACACCTTTTGTGTGTTCAGTTTAGTTCCAATGAAGATCTAAATATGAAGTACTACCCTACCTAGTAGTTGCTCAATAATCCATCTCTGATTCTAAACTTCTACCATTGAACACCACTCGTATCCAATATGTAATTTAAGTTCGCACATCCACTTATTTTTCTCACCACCACACACACACTTTCTATTTAAAATATCCCATATATATACAAGTACATTTCATACATCAATTAGGTTGACCTGATTGGATGTAAACAAAGCAATCCAAAATAGCTCTTGTTGGAACCATACAAGATTTTAAACATCTTTTTGCCCAAAAAAAATGTGTAATACTCAATTTCAAGTCGGTGTGGACCTGAAATAAATTCAACTAACATCCGCAAGGTATAGTTAATCTTCTCAATTTAGAAGAGGAAAAATATAAATGATAATTTTTGCCAATAGTGGCATTGTGTGATGGTTGAGTTGTTGTTTTGTTATCTTTCCATCAAGGCTCCAATCCCTTTGGGGTTTAGTTTTTGACAATTTATATTGGGGATGAGGTCCCCCATTTGTGAGCCTCACTAGTTCATAGCTCCTAGTTCAAAAGTGGCCCCAGCCCTCTTAATAAAAATAATTAATCTTCTCAACACATATCATGCATTAGGTCAACCAAGAATATGACCTAATCACAAAAACTCCAATCCAACACACACTTCTCAAAATAAACACCATCCAGATTCAATATTACTTAAGTTTCTCTTTGCATCAACATCAGAGAGACTATCTTTAGAACCGCAACATCAAAACAATCTTCTCAAGAAAATGTGGAGTCTCCCACGTTGGTATACTGAACAGAGAGATGATTGTAGTATACAAAGTTGAACTCTTTCATTGATAACTTTCAGTATACATCTCAAAACTTCTCAAAATATTGAATTTATAGTTGTATAAGATCAGT